>JAFREE010000028.1:0-200847 GCA_019400425.1 Hymenochaete sp. R1
AAAGGAATCATTCTCATGCCCTGCAACAAAGAAATCGACGCATTCGGAACTGCCAAACTTTATCATGACCACGTTTATCGGCGATTTGGACTTCCAAAGCGGATGATCTCCGATCGAGGACCTCAGTTTGCGGCTAAAGTGTTTCAGGAACTATGCACCAAGATGGGTATCAAGTCGTCCCTGTCAACTGCATATCACCCACAGACGGATGGACAGACTGAACGAGTCAACCAGGAAATCGAGGCGTACTTGCGTATCTACTGTGGAAATCATCCAGAGCAATGGACGGATCACCTGCCGGACTTAGAATTTGCACACAATCTCAGAACTCATTCGGCAACAAACCAGTCTCCATTTGCCCTTATCATGGGATACAATCCAGTGGCAGTACCTACGATAACGACAGGCACACGGTTACCCGCAGTCAAGGAACGTCTGGAGCAGTTGAATAGGATCAGAGATGAGGCGTTGGCATCACACGAGTTGGCAAGGCAGCGGATGGCGGATCGGATCACACGGAACTTCTCACCATTCAAAGAAGGTCAGAAGGTTTGGCTGGAAGCAAAGAATCTCCGAGTCGGAGGGCCTTATCGGAAGCTGCGATCGAAACGAGAAGGACCTTTTGTCATCAAGAAGGTCTTGGGACCACTCACATACGAATTGAAACTCCCACAACGGTGGCAGATTCATCCGGTATTCCATGCTTCTCTCTTATCGCCCTATCGGATGACAGACGTGCATGGACCAGCGTTCTCAGAACCTCCTCCTGACATCATTGATGGCGAAGAAGAATGGGAATTGGAAGCAATTGTCAAGCATTCGAAGGACAATCGTGGGAGAGTGCGATACGAAGTCAAGTTTGTTGGGTATCCATCCACTCATAACGCAATTTACACCGAATCGGAACTCAGCAATGCGAAAGACATGCTTCAAACATATAAAAAGAGGCACAGAATTCCTTAATTCCACCAACAAATGCTCATCTTTTGCATCAGTCTTGCTACCTACGCACTCATCATCGAAAACTACTACTCGCCTAACGGCAACACTTGCCTTCGACTCCGTCTCCTACAACAAGATCTTCCAATCTACACCTTCACCCTTGCTACTGCCATTACCATTGACCACATCACCGACGGCTTCCAGAACAGCGCCGACTTCATTGCACGACAAATCATCTTCGTCCATCTTCTATACCACGACATCCGTAACGCTTTCCGCCGCCACGAATTCAACACCCAACGTATCCGAACTGCCCAACTCCAGAATGCCCAGAGCCAGGATCGAACGCGACTACAACACTCACGCGCGTCGAGTCAGAACCGGGGCCAGCCCGTACCGCCGCCCGGAAACCAGCGAAGGCGTCGAAGACCTAACCAGAACCCTGACACTCGACAGTCGCGCCCATCCTGAACACCCAGAGGCACCACTTCAAAACTGGGATTCAGCTGGTGCTGCAGTCATTGCAGGTGCGGACCGTCTCTCCAAGATCCTAACCACGTGGCCTCGTCTTGACATCATCGACCTGTTTCACGAGCGCAAGCTGAATGCGGACAACTTGGAGGACGAAGACCCAACGGACCTTATCCATAGTCAGGTCCAGATCTTCTGGAGCGCAAGCGATACGACAACGCAGCTAACGTCCGAACTTGTTCGTCTCGAAAAAGCCAAGCAGCGGCTTTGGTCCCAGGTCTACTCAATAGCGCGCATTGGTCAACAGGCACTCATGAATGCATACGTCGAAGGAGGTCTTCGAGTGTTACGTCCCTTTGATCGCAATCCTTACGAACCACCACCTGCTGACTTAGCCAGTCGTTTGTCCGATCCGTGGGCTACCCAACCTGAGCCTACCTCTGAACCCGGTGATTCGCGCGAATGCCCCACCAATCCAGGTGAGGGCGATGTGTTCGTTGAAGAAGAACTGTCGGAGGATGACTTTGAGATCTGAAGGGTGGTGCTGATGATGGTGGTGACGTTCTTCTGCTCTTTTCTTCATAATCATATGCCTGCTCCTCGTTTATTTTACTTGTCCTTTCCTTTTGCACTTCTTCCGATTGTGTTTCTTTGTTTTTTCTTTTCTTTACTTGTATTTTCTGGATCCATTGGACCAGAACCTTGAGAGGGGGGTAATGTTACGGTTCAACACCGTTCATATGCTTGGTAAGCATACCCTATTACTTCATTTCTTTATTTGTCATCTTGTTCTTTATTGTTCTTTGACCTTCCGTGCACATGATCGCATGTGATCTGTGCACAGCATCAGTCAGGCGTCTTACTAAGACACCTTCCTTATTTGTCTGTTTCTTCCCTTGTACTTGTACACAGCCTCGTAGACGGGTGGCCTATATAAGGGCCTCACCTTGTAGCTCATGTACCCCAGATTTGACCTTTTGTCCTCACCGGTCAATACACTTGTTTCTTGTCTCCTGTCTTAAAGGACTATCCCTGGGTGGGATATCCTTCACGAACTTAGTCTATCTGTCACTTCAGGCCGGAGCCTAGGTGCAGATCTCTTGAACCTCTGTCACGTGACCTCGCTTTGTCAGACTCCTGATCACGTCTTGATCGGACTCTAACAGTACTGAAGATCGTCTTTGTTAGGTTCTTGTTGAGGCCCTTCAAGAAGTACTGAACAATAGCCATGTCATCCTGTAGCGCGGCTTGTTCGACCAACATCTTGAAATCATTGATGTATGCGTCAGCCGAGCCAGTTTGCTGAAGACGATTGATTTTGGCCATTGCTTCGCCCTTCTGATCCGATGTGAGGAACGCCTTCCTGAACAACGCCTTAAACTCCTCGTACGTCCCGTAACCCTGCTTGCTGGCCTTGCTCTGGAAGTGCAGTCTGAACGCATTCGCTGTACCTTGCTGCATATAGGTAAGAGCGAAAATAACTTTATCCTGCTCGCTGTAGTTCCCTCCACTGAGGTAGAGGTCACATTCAGATAGGAAGTTTGCCGCATGCCGAGGGTCGCCATTGAAGATTTGGGGTTTGTTGAACTTGATGTTATCGCGCGCTTGGTTACTGTCATAAGTAGGGACTTGTGGTGCCGAGGTAGGATTGGACCCTGCTGATGCCGTTGCACCCAAGGTCTGAATTGCTGCCATTATCTGGCTCAGTTTCCGTTCGTTCTCCTCCCAGCGTGCTTCGTTTCGTTGTTCATCCGACATTGGATGGTCAGGATCATGTGGTAGGGAGCTGCCTGGGTTTGTCATGTTACTTGGTTCTGAAGGGGGTTCTTGGTTCCAGATTTCTTCTTCTGATTTGTTTGTGGCTGAGACAAATGTGTCTTCAGCGCCGTTGTTTGAAGTAGGTTCTGATTCTGACACGGAAACCAATCTGTCATCCTGAGGTCTGTTAGAGTCTGATCAAGATGTTGATCAGGAGTCTGATAAATCAGGGTCACGTGACAGCAACCTGAGATTACAAGAGATCAGGCCTAAGCTCCAGCTTAGGTAACTGATTAGACAAAGTTCGAGTAAGATATCCCACCCAGGGATAGTCTTATAAGACAGGAGAGACAAGACAGAATGTATTGCCCGGAAGAGACAAAAGGTCAAATCTAGGGTACATGAGCTACAAGGTGAGGCCCTTATATAGGCCACCCATCTACAAGGCTGTGCAAATAGTACAAGGGAAGAAACGTACAAATAAGGAAGGCACCTTAGTAAGGTGCTGACTGATGCTGTGCAACAATCACATGTGATCATGTGCACGGAATATTAAAGAAAGACAAAGAACAATATGACAAAGAAAGAAATGAAGTAAGCAGGTATGCTTGACTAAGCATATGAACGGTGTTGAACCATAACAGTTAGTAGAGGTCAGGAAAGAAGTATGAGGTATCAGAATAAATGTAATGTGTGGGAATGAATTCTGTTGATTGAACGGGGGCACGTGGGGATGTAGCACATGATGGGAAGAGGGGCGAGAGAAAGAGGATCCAAAATATCAGTGAAGATCACGTACAGAAAGTAAAGCAAAACAATAATGATACGATGTCTTGGAAAATAAAGACAATTATAGAGATCTGGAAAGATGAAAATAAATCAATGCAGATAGAGAGAATGAGACAAAGACAATCAGGCGTGCATGTTCTCATGACCATAGCGAATCCACTTCTTTGCAAAAGTCAGTAGCGTCATTGGGAAGGATGAGAGAAAAGTCGTCCAAAAGGAAGATGGGCAGTGGGGGAAAGACCGAAGTGTCGAAGAAGGATGTTGAATCATATAGCGGATCAGAGGATAGCGGATCTAATGATGGAGGCGGGACGGCGTCGTTCGGCATCGACAGCAGCGATGGACATGTAAGAGATAATGATGAGCTCTCAGACGCAGAGCAGCATGATGCGTCGTATGAGGGAGGCAACGGTCCGAACGAGGATGACGCATGCGTGTTCTTCCCGCACGTTGAGTAGAACGGGTCGGCTGTGAGCGTAACGGGATGCCTGCGCTGTTTCGATGCTGCGCTTTTCTTTTCCGCGGCTTTCCTTGCGCGTCTTGCTTTTGCTTTAGAAGATTGCTTTATCGTGACATCATCTAATGGCACCTGAGGAATGGTTCCAAGGCACACTCGTAACTGGGCCGTTGCGGAGTCGGGTTTCTCCTTTGCGATGAGTCCATTGACACTGCTTACTGTGGGCTCTGGAGTACCACGTCTTGATCGCTGTGTTGTACTCTTGACTTGACGCAGCAGCGAAGGGAGGGGGGCGGTAGGTGCGTGAACAACGAATGGGGTACATGAAACAATCACATCGCGACTTTCTTGGTGGAAGATGTCTTCGGAATTGTGCACATCGTTCAAGGATAATCGTTCGAATGCATCGAGTACGTCTGAAAAGCTTGTCTCCTTTCGCGGTGGTGTATTGTACGACAAGCGAGGCCATGCTGGTTTTGAGAAAGACGTCCCATTGGAAGAAGAGACGGTAGATTGCAATGAATATTTCATCGGGAAAGCGTGTGATGGGACATCGCATTTATCAAGCACGTTCCTCTCTTCACCGACGAGCGTTATGGATGAAGATCTTGACGAAGTCTAACAGAAATGAATTTTGTCACAAGTCGAAGAAAACACACCGGATAATATTTACGTACCTGTCCAGAACATTCAGAGTCCGAAACAATAACAGTTTCGCAGTCAGAATCGCATTTACCAGTCTCGAGAGGTAAATAAGAGTTTTCGCTTAGCCTTGCGCTCGGAGAAAATTCCGGCTTTCTGGGCTTCTGAATAAACAAGCCTTCTTTTCGTGCGCGAGCACGATGATTCTGAAACTGAAGAAATGTATTAAGAAACTGCTGAGAACTGAATGAAACTGTAGAAGGAATGTACCCAGACACTGATTTGATTGGTTTCCATCCCTGATTTATGAGCTAGGACTTTCTTGACACTTGGAGATGGATAAGGTGTCGACTTAAAGACATTTTCGAGAGCTGGTACAAATTCCTAGAATGGGATAAAAACTTCTGCTGTCAAAAACAGAAACATGTTAGTAGAGCGTACCAGGTTGAAGCACTTCCCTCCATCCTCAACGCTCTTCGTACGGTTTTGTGCACGAACAACGGCTACGGCATCCTTTTCCCAAGATTCGACGGCTCTATCGAAGGAAGCTTTCGCATTGTATTGCAACATGCGATCAAACTGCGCTTTCCTGCGGCTGCTGCCTGCGTCACCTTCAACTTCCGCGTATTCTGCAGCGTAATAGGCCCGTGAATAACAAGCTGCGAGTTCCGAAGCGCGCTGAACATGTATTTGCGAGAGTTCCCGAGCAAGTATGGGGGATGCTCCATGGTTAGAAAGCTCGTTGAATAAATCGCTCGTACAAGGGATGGGAAGTTGTAAGGCAGGTCGATGCGATGAAAAGATGAGAGGATCCGGTGAAGTCAAGCGGTTGGAAGCAAGATCAGAGGCCTCTTGATATAGAGGATATATAGTCTGTGTTAGGCGGCGCAGGAGATCTACCTTCGACATCGTTCCCGTAATTAACACTATCAGAGGAGTCAGGAGTCGGAACGGGTGTGAGAGAAAGGTTGGGTGAAAGAGACGCGGGCAGGGAGGAGCAACTTGAAGCTTACATTGTTACAAGGCCACCACACCAACACCATACCATCGCTTGTCGCATGGAATGGACCCTTTGTGTTCCATTTATGGAAGCAATACATAACGCACCGAGCCTTTCTCTTTCGCTCACCCTCTCTTCCGCTCGCCAGCACTCTCTTCGAGCCAGATGGCGTCAATATCTTTCCTCGACGCATCTGTCCAAGGAGAGCTCATAAGGCTTCAAACCGATTTTCTCGACAGTTTTTCATCAACGTCATTTTTTCCAGCCCCTTACATCAAGCGATTAACGACCCTGGGTAACATCTCTCCGTGCCGGCTGAGCAGTGTAACTCTGTCTACGATGCGCCAAGTGTCGTACAATGTGAGGGCCATGTCAAAGGTCTTGCTGGATCTCCAGGAACGAACAGACATGGTACGACGGAAGCAAGAGGAGGAGTTGAATGACCTTATGTCGAGGGTCTCTCTCGATGCAGATACAACAGCTATGGAGACCAGATTACTTCTCCCCATGGCCGAACACGCCTTTGAACATCGCAATCTGGAAATTAAAACGTTACACCACGCAAGCAGCAGCAAGACGTTCTCTAACACGCGTCTGTGCTTCGACTGGCTAATCGACAATCTACACAATCCCTATCCATCTCATGAAGTCAAGTCGTATATATCGTCGAAATCTCATTCACCTATCAAGGACATCGATACATGGTTCATCAAGACGCGTCGCCAAATTGGCTGGACATATTTATCAAGGAAATTGTTTGGGGGCTCTCGGGCATTAACGATTGATGCGGCTCGTCGCGTTCTCAACGACGAAGACATTGGGGGTCCGGTTTCCAAGGGAGTCGTGAAAGCCTTCTTTAGAATAAAAGATAGACTTGACGAGGTCTTTGCGGTTGAGTTTGGAAACCTCAATTCGATCAAGCCGTTAGATAGCTTTGGACGTTTGCCCCCGACGGTAGTTCAAACAAGGTACTTCATATCTTATCAGGCCTCTATTTCTTACAATTTCTCATTTCCTTCAGATCGAAATCTCCGATAGGAAATGCAATGACTTCAGCTCCAAACGTCGCTGAATCAACGCGCCCTCAGAAACGTCGTAGATCATCGGCATCAGAGAACATTGACAGAAATTGCGTGCGCTTATTGCCCATTGTCGAAAACGCGCAGGCCAAGCCCTCGAAGAAGCGCCGTGGTGTGGGCGAGACTGATGAAAGCGATTGGCAAAGCAAATGTTCTTGTGTGACACCTATCGAGACCTCGTTACACGAACCTGTCCAGGCTACAGCCTTGCAGTTATCTAACGAAATTGAGCAGATGCCATCATCTCAAGCCGATGAAATCCTCCCATTAATTATAGCACTCGATCACCCGCCGATCGAAAATGGTCTCTCGTGGGATGCTTTCGATTTCAAGGCAGCTTTACCTGTCGTTGAAGCTAGTCCGTCTCACTCTTTTCAACTTGTAATGAAATAGGCGCTTACTCTTCCGGTCAGGTCCTTCAATTGTAACGGGATTTCCGTCCATACCTAACTTTGGAGTTTCGTTCTCGGAGTCGCCTCAAACGAAAGTTCCTCCCGCTCTATCTATAGACTTCCCTCAGTGGCAGACTGGCACAATTACCGGTTCCTCTACCCCATATTCAGATGATGCACACTCTCTGAACTCTCCCGAATCCGACTTTCCCCCTGAACTACCTACATTCAACCCATTCCCTTCTCCTTCGCCTCCGATGGACGATCTTTCATCCTTCTTTCAAATCCCAGGAACCGGCCGTTCTCTTTTCCCTACTATCTCGAATCTTACGAACGGCACGGGCTCATCTTTCGATATTCTCGAAGAGCAAGCTACCAACGACAAGACTTCTAAGGCAGATAGGCTGACGCAGCTGAGAGAGGAAAGACGAAAGCTGGAAGAGGAGGAGCAACATCTTCTGCAAAGTTTGTCTAGATTCTTCGTTTTACTTGAGCCTATGCTAATTGTTCTCTTAGATCCTTAGATCATGAGACCCGCCCCACATAATTTTTCTCTATCCTTATTTGTTTATTTCTATCATTATGGACTATTAACTCACCGGTATTTGCATCATCAGGACCTTCCCTTCTCATCCGCGTACTCTTACAGTCATCTGTGGGCCTCGACAAAAATCAATATGTATCACTAATGCATATATTTCTTTTTTTTCTTGTGTTTCTATCTTTTGTTCCGACAGCACTTCATTTTAATTCATTCTTACCTAATACTGTCTCATACAGTTTTTCAGCTTCAAGCGTCCACTTCAGGGTCAAGAGCAAGACCTACATAGGTATCGTACTGTCTCAAGGTCAAGACGTTCGACTGTTCGACCAGGCATCACGCCATTTTCAAGCTCCCGGTGAATCATGCAAGACTTTGCCGGATCGATACGCCTACACCAGATCGATCGAAAATCGTGCTGAATGTTCAAGAATAAAAAGTCAAAGTGTCGTAACCGAAGAAGTATCAAGCTTGCAAGAATCAAACATGCAAATGTTCGTATTCAATGCGCGACGCATATAGGTGAGTTCTGAAGGTTAAATGTGCTTCCCTCGTTGCAAAACTGTTGTAGACTACGCTTAAAGCGATGTGTATGACACCTTTTAACGAAATTAATGTCCCTTAAAACGACGGTGCGAGCCACGTTTAAAAACATCAACATACTTCCTTAGATACCCTAGTAAACATTTAGTCCAATAAGTTTCGCTTTATAATGTTACGCAAATGCTCTAATGCCTTATCAAAATCTCATCCTCGATCCTCCAACTCCCGACCGCCTCCATAGCCCTCGCATCCCCACTCTCCAATTCCGGCGCATCCAACACTTTACTTACCATCTCCCACGGGTCCTTCCCCCCACCAAGCTTCAACACCTCATTCGTAAATCTCTCTCCCGCTTCCCTACTCAGTGGATCCCCAGCGAAGACCTGCATCCATACACGCGAGGCGATGGCGCGGTCGAAGAGATAGGAATAATATGTCGCGCCGTAGCCGTATAAGTGCCCGAACTGGGTTTGCCAGGCTGTGCCCGGTACGAATGGGATGAGACCCTTTGAGTTCTGGAGCATGGAAAAGATTTGAGTAGAGTCGAAGGAAGGGTGGGTTGCCTTTGTGGAATGGTATTCCTGGTCGAGGCAGGCCATGAGGATCTGGGTGTGCGTGTCGATGGAGTGGCAGGCATCGATATGGTGATTGCCTGTGCGTGGGATGGGTTGGTTGTAGGAGGGGAAGAAGAGGCTAAGTACGGTTGGGGAGCTAAGAAAGTGTTCCATGAGGATGGAAGGGAGCTCGACAAAGTCCGTTGCACAACGGGTTCCGGAGACGTTTTGGTACTCGGTTCGACCGATCATAGCTGATGAAAAATTAGGATGAGAAAAATGTGAAATGTTATAACTGACTCACAATGCATTGCGTGACCCATTTCGTGGAATAGAGTCTGGACGTCATGCCACTGAAGTATTGAAGGTCGAGTTGAAGAAGGTGGCATGAATTCGCAGAGGAGCACTACAACTGGAAGCTGGTACTCTCCCTTAATACCCCTCAATCGTGCTCGATGGTCTCGGTCAAAATTCATAGACAAATCGATGGAGTGATCCATACGCTCGGGCGCAAAGACGTCTGCTTCTGGATCATCGTTGTCTGTCCGCCGGGAACATCGTACGGTGTAGTGCGCGGCACCACTGGCTTTCCCTCTCCGCGCATACAGGTCTGCGTATATCCAGCCAATGATGCCAGCCTTCTCGTCAACAACTTCCAATTTTCGAACATCAGGATGCCATAATTCTCCAGGTGCGGCATCGACCGGTCGGAACGAAATGCCGTATAGATGCTTGAACAACCTTGAAAGCGCCATGAAAACTGTTCCTGGGGTTAATTTGGGGAGAGGGATCGAAGGTGAAGGGGGTTCGGGCGGGCAGTAGTAGTCGCGATCCCATGCCTGGATTACTGGAAGAGAGGGCAAGCCAAGATGCTGTTGCTTCCGTTGACTCAAAGCCAATAGTGCACTCCGAGCATAAGGTCGGGTATAGGATAAGAGAGCGTCCAAGAATTTCTGTACATGCTCTAAGGATCAAGATTCAGAAGTACTCGGCGTGCACGAAATTGAAACGACTCGCCAGGGGAACTAGCCATTTTATCGTTAAGAGTTAAATGTCCGTAGCTCTCTTTCCCGCAGAGTTGAGCAAGCTCTGCTCGTTTCCGTAACATCAATTCCAGGGTTTCAACTTCATTCTGTGAAGCTGAACTCGAAGCGATATATAGTTTCCTCCGTGGTTCCTCCAGCGGTGCAGACCGCATAATCATCTGCGCCTGCAATGATCCTGGATAAACCGCCAACGCTTTGTTTGTGAACCTGGCTTGTAATTGTAGGCGTGAGCCCATCCCTACGTCCTTTAACCCAGAGAGTTCCGATGGCGTGATCGCAGCAGGCGGTCGAGCGGTAGCAGCAGCGTCCAAAAACTTTCTTCCCAACGAAACTATATCCTGGGACAGGTCAACGAACTTCTGACGGGATTTCTCGGGCAGATGAATGGCTGATTTCTCGAAGTCCCTCCAAAACAGAAGCGCGGTGTAGTAAGCCTCAGAGTCCAGCGATTTGACCACGTCGGGGTCCGCAAACACGCGCTTCAATGTCTATTCACAAGGATTAGACTGTTTCAGTCATTCGGTAAAACATAACTACGCACTTGGTACAAGCCGACATGGGTGTTCAGGACATTCAAGAACTCGTACAGCATCTCGTATGTTTCGTTTGCGCAACCCACCCACATCGGATCTGGATGAGAGTTCCTCACTACCTCTGCAAGGTCGATGACACCGCAAAGAAGGTCGCTGAGCTTGTCTAGGTTCTTCACGGCCAGTTGTAAGTCACTCTTGGACTCGCTGGCGCGAAGTATTCGCTCTGTCAGCAAAGATGCGCGTTGCAAGGTGCCTTGCGCTAGGTATAGCAGATGTTTGGGCGACTTGAGCCCATCGTGCGCAAACAGTCCCGTTGGTGCTACGGAATGCGATAGATGTGCTCGAGGCTGGTCGAAGAATGGGACGAGCGAGACGTCCTCTGAGGTTGCCGGGGAAGCTACGGTTGTAAGCTTAGCGAGACGAAAGCGTGTTGGTACATGATCTCTCTGCGGCTCGTTGAGACATCCTCGAAATCTGAAAAGGGCGCGTCTTGAGGATAATTGAAGAGTAGCCCTCACCGGCCTCCCCAACATAAGCAGGCTGGTCGTTGTTAGTTGTCGTCACCGTCAGGGTCAGGCAAATGGCTTCTTCTGACCCAGAAATATTAGTACCCAAAGTAGCGCGATGGCGAAATCCGGTGATCGGCGCGGTGCTGTGCTTGCATTTGGAAATTGGGGCACACGACCAATGGCTATCCAAGTAACAGTCATGAACACAACTTCATCAGCGGAAAGGCCCCAAAATGTAAGGGGGTATATAAGGGCTGCAAGGCCCATAATGCCCACAGATCTTGTCATTATTGTATACTTCTTTAAATATATTTACAGGATATTATGGTACATTATAGATAAATAAGAAAAGGAACTCCCCAATCTGCATTAGAAGCCTGAAGTAAAGAAAAAGAGACCGAGTGAAGAACCGAGAGTCGAAACAAAAGATAAGATCAAAAGTGTAGGTCCATAGATTGAGAGATCCGGAGTGAGAGTGACTACAGATGAAAGTGACAGGAAGGAGTGATGATTATGGAAGCAGAGTTACAGAAAGCGTCAAAGCCCGGAGCCCGGAGTCTGGAGTCAAAATCAGAATTAGTCGGCAGAATTAATATTCGTCGGCAGGGCTTAGCTATCTTCCACTTTTTCCCCTAAAAGTTCGAAATCTGAAGTAAAATTTTTGGGCAAAAATGGGTGATTTGGGGTGTGCCTCTGTGTTCCAGCGGAGAAGGAACGAGCAATCTGCGCGAAGTTCGCGCGACTCGACCCGCTTGGATACGTCATTCTTTGTGGCTCTAGGTTGTCCTTATATGGCTAGTCTAACGAGAAAAGGAACTAAAGCACGTGCGTGGCTTCGTCACAGAGTGTCACAGGGGGGTAGTGTCGTGTGCACCTTCCCAGCCCAGCCTCGACTTGAATCACACCTTCAACTTCGCCCATAACCACTCATAGTCAAAGCAACCTTCGACGGTTATAACAAGCATCTCACCTTCTCAGGTCAAAGGTCAGGAGCTTGATATGCTTTCGTTTGGGCTCCATCAATGACAAATGGCAGTTGAAAAAGGACTTCTGGCCGACAGGTTACTTCTAAATCGTTATTCCCTAACTTATAGTAATACTTCCCAATCCGCACTTTGGCTCCATCTTTTCTTCTAATACCCTTCCATTCGTCTTCTTTTTCCCAGATTAATTGATAGAGTGTACTATAGTTGGCTTTGCTTTTTATATGCCGTGCCTTTTTGTTTTTAATCAAATTGCGTCTGAGAGATTTATCATCTTGGGATTACTTTCTGAGAAGCAGTAATCTTCATCGTTTCCAAGAACATGACTCATAGATTTCCTGACTTGCACTGAGCGCATGTAGTGCCGCAGCAGCTATTCTCACTTTTCACAGCCCTTTCAGGGGCTTAACATTAATCAGGGCCGCACCGCAGTCACCATCTCCGACTCAAAAACGTGCCATACACCCCACCCGGCGACATGAGGCCCCCTCAACCCTTTACCTTCCTCCCATCGTCATCTCACCGCACATTATTCTCATCGGAATCCTATAGACATGTCTTCTCATTCAGACTCTTACAGATCCAATGCGCGAAATGTTGTGACCATACTTAGGTAATTCCCCCGACAAGCAGTGCGCAGGTGGAGCAGTCTTTTGCGCCTCAAGCCTTCTCGCATTCAAGATTGACGATGGCGAAGTCGCAGACATCACCTCCAAGACAGACCTCACTGAAGCCATTCAATACTTCCAAGCAGGTGTCGACAATCCTCCTGTATGTTCTGCCCAGTCTATCCTCTCAGGTCGGTCGGAGCTTCGGTAGTAGGCGCATCACCCCCCCCCCCCCCCGGGCTCTCCACTACCATCGATTGTGGCCGTCCAAGTCTTTCCGACACTTCCTCTCTCGTATGCCTTGACGAGTACGAGGATCGCGATGCGAGCAAACCAGGGTTCTCGCTCTCTTTTTCAGGGGCATTGTCACACGGATCTGGAGGATGATAGTGTCATTATAAGCTCTCGGGACACGGGCAACCTCTCCTCTTGTCACCGTCAACGTCAGTTGCAAGGACGAGCAAAAACAGCCGCCGCTCACGCTTTCGAGTCGGTATCTGGTCTCGGCTCGGGGTCCGATGCAAGTGCATTTAGCGCGAAGTATCCAGAAGGTCCTTTCGCAGTTTTGGAGAGGCTAAAGCGGTCTGATTTGCCAAACTCGAGCGAGCGCAATAATCAATGGCTGCGCGATCAGAGCTCCAGGACTATCATAGGCGTTGCCCGTTCACCCGAGTCCGTATCTGAAGGGTCTCCAATAAATCTCAGCGGGGACTCTGAACTCGCCAATCTATTCGAGAGCCCCTTCAACGGAGACCTTGTCTCGCAACAAGACGACGGCGAGTATTACTACACGTATACTTCCGCAGGTTCTCCTTCCTTCTCAGCGCCCGCTGCTGCACACGACGACGCCAGCATCCATAGTACGGACCAGGACAATGGCACGCGCCCTTCCAAATTGCGCTATATGTCCTCCCAGTCTGTAGCCTCGAGTTCAAGATCCACATCTCCATCTGCGACGTCACTTACTTCTTAAGGTCGTCCTCCCATGTACTCCTCTAGCAGCGACCCTTTACCGCGCTCAGCATCGACGAACGGTTTTCCACCCGATCATTTCCATATGTTCGAAATTTCTCAGGCACATCTGAAGTGCACGGATTGCTCTTCGTGTGGTGCGCTCTTGGATGTGATGCGTTATGTTTGCTCAACCTACAGCGAAAGACTTCCAAGAATCCCTTCTCGCACGAATTCAGAAATCATTATTGTCAACGCTAAAGGCAAAAAGCGCGAGGGCGTTCTCTCGTACCAGGACCCCCGAATCTCCCTATATGATGTCTCCGCACGGGGACCACCCGCTCACCGAAAAAATGGAGACCCGTTCGCCTTCTCAAAGTTAAAGATTGCAGGAGTGGGAATACCGCAAGATGCCAGCCTTGACATGAAGGGTTCGAACGCCATGTCCTCTACCGGGTCGTCGCGTACACGTTCTGATGTGTATGCTATCGAGAATACTTCCTAAATTTGTGTCACATGTGTTGTCGAAGGGAGGCCTCGACCACCCACCCACGGAGGCGCAAAAGTTTGCACGGCGAAGTCGAAAGGGTCATGTGGCTGTGGGGAACTAATTCTTAAAAAGGTCGAAAGGCTTCGGCTAAGTTCGGCTATTCCGAATTTTTGGTGTGGCTTCCCCCTACCCCCTGGGACCACTCGCAAATGGACCGAGCGGGTGGTCCCCGTGTGGCTCATCATATATCATATATATAGGGAGGTCTCGCTCTCGTACCCTCCATCTCTTCGTTCTCGGTTCCCTCCCCGCACTTCTTCATAGTGATCTGCGCGTAACGTAATTACGCCGTAGCGTAATCGTAATTCCGTAGTTAGTGTAATCGTAATGGGTGTCTCACTTCGCGCGCCTGTAATGCCCTGGGAAATTATGACCAATTGTTTTGGTGTGACTTCACTCGAAATACGAGTGTCACATTCTTTTATTTGCTCTGCCGACTAATTCTAACTCTAATCACCCGGGATTCTCTCTGTGACGCACGATCTGTCACTGATATGGTGTATACACGTAGTTACAGCGTGTGCAGATCCACACTTTATCCCTGCCCATGCAAGTTGCAGTCGCTCTCGCTGCTCGCATTCATCCATCCACTCGCTCCTCGTCTTCCTTCCTCCATCACTGGCATCCCATCACCATCAAGCTCGCCCATTTCACATTCAGCAGCCCTGGTGTCGTCATTGTCATCTCCCCATAACACCCATGCTTCACATACAAGTCACCAATCCTTCCCCAAACGATTCCGCTTCAGATCCTCAATCCCGCCAGCAGCCCTCCCTCTCTGATCTATCAAGGAATGCCTCAGTCATTTCGTTCTCCTCGTTCTCCTCGTCAACAGGCTCCCTTGTCCTAGACACACCTCGTCCAAGGCCCCTAAGAATGTTCTCATCCACGCTTCATCTCACAGATGCGCCAATCTGACGCACCGCCAACTTCGCGCTCGACTCCTGCGCACCTCGCGAAAGAATTGGGGCTTGTGGATGGCACGCCTGGAGGTCTGAGAAGACGCGCGCAGTCGAGGAGCAAGTCGAGGGCGAGGACAGCGAAATCGAGGAACAGCTCAGCTGGGTTCAGACTGTCGGAGGATGATTTTGAGTTTTGGGAGATTTTTGGGGAAGGGTCGTATTCCACGGTGCGTCGTATTCTTGTCACGCATGTTGACTTCTCCGGACCGTGCTTATAATGTTAAAAATGCGGTGTTTTGCATCGTGGTTCGGTTGCATGGTGTAGGTACATCATGTTATATATCCGCCTACCGAGCAGGAGTACGCAATAAAGATCCTCGACAAAGCGCATCTGAAGTGCTTCAACAAGACTCGAATCGCCATAGCTGTGAAAAAGACGCTCGCACGACTGGGTAGCGGCCATCCAGGGATAGTCCGCTTGCATTGGGCTTTTCATAACGAACAGAGCCTGTGTGCGTCGCCTCTTCTTTTTGTCTACCGTACAGATGCAAACGCATGGTTTGCTGACGCCAAATCTTGTCTTTTATCTCACTAAACATCTATTTTAGGACTTTCATCGTGATTCTTGAATGCCCTTGGAAAGTTATGAGGGCGGGCACGCTCTCTGCCTGTATTACGCGTAATACGGACGCCCGTGCCAAGAATGGCGACCAGGAATTACGGGATGCCCGTAATTCCCGTAGCGTAACCCGTAATGGCCTGCCGCAATGACGGGGAATACATATACGCTACGCGCAGATCCCTACTTCTTCACGGCCCCTCCCTCAAGGCCAACACAACCCCTCAAGTACCAACTCCTCTCCAGCAACATTGACCAATACTACAGGCTTCGGTCTCTGTTCATCCTGTATCGAAACCGCTGGAATAGATGGTACGCCGGGTTTTCAGGGTTATTAAAATTCGAAAATATATTCTAATCCCCCTGCCAAAGTAAGGATATATTTCCGGATTTATCGTCACAAAAAAACCCAAAACATATAACACATACATTTCACGCTTTTTGACAAATATGTTCAGCCAAATGATTCGACTATGCCTGCTGTGTACGAACGGCGCTCGTTCCCGGTCCCACATAAATACCACCGTCACCTTGCTCTCTCTTTTCCAACTTTGCCGCGCCGCCCCCCCCCCCCCCCACCATAAAGGCGTGTTTGGACGCGCATATATCGAGAAAATGTGGACACCTTGCATAGTCCCAGGACCAACCGTAGAGGGTCTCGGTATGTGGAATGTTGTTGAGCGAAACGGCGTCAGTGAATGCATAATTTGTCAATCGTCGCTCGCCCCTGGTTCAGGCGCAGGCCAAAGGTACAGATGTGCGTCGTGTGCCAAGTTTGTGCTGTTTCGGCCTTGTTATAGTCAAGTGCAGAAGATACACCCGTTGCGTGCATTCTTGGATGTTCCGGTGCATGTGGAGAGAACGCAGATGCCTTCGGCAGTTGGGATGGGACAGACGAGAGGGGTGAATAATGGGCGAGGTTCAAGGAATGAGTCGACAAAAGAAAAGGAAAAGAGCGCGAGGATGTTTTCGTTGGACTCTTTTCTATCTTCCTCTTTTCTCATGAATCTTCGTGCCAAAAGTTTATCATGTACACCATTATTATAAAACTTAATACAATTATGTTATGTGTCATATAAAGGAACACAAGCCTTTCAAAGGCTTAACAATAAGAAAAACATACTGAGCCCGGAATATAAGATGTCGACATTTCTTTCAGTCACCATCTCATAATTATTTCAGGTATTTACTCTGAATGTATTCCCGTAAAATACTTGTGAGTGAAATGTAAACTGTTCAAAAATCCGGTATTCATCTGGTATTCTATTTTACCACCTTATATTCGAGTCTAGGCAATGTATGTGTCGTTACTTGGCAAATGCTGCAAGGCGATACAATTTTTGGGCCTTTCCGCTCTCTTTCGCGGTGGAACCTCTTGATTACGCCCACCTGACTCCAACTCGCAACATAAAGACGCACACGTACTCTGATCGCTCGTTGAACGAAAAAGGGCCATGTTCGTGTTACCCAACTCATAGACGAAGTCAATGTGAGATTCAATTGCGACTATATGATCGCTTTAATTCTTCGATCCATCTACTCGACCGTAACTAGCGCTGGATACTAAGAAAGACAGATAATAACGAAACGGCATAAAATAAAGGCGCGATGGTCTCTAATTACTGCGGAAGGAATACTGAGTTAAAGCGCTGAATGAAGATGGGAGGTCAGAAAACAACGATTTTAAATAAAAGACGATGCAATGCTCTTGAGTCTTGGAACGAATGGAAAATGGCAAAATCACTGTGAAAACAAAGCGAAGACGAAGGAACTTCCAGCCATACACGAGTACGGGATACAGTAGGTCGTCTCGAGGAGGTAGCGAATGAGAAGCAATCCCGATCCACCCGACGAATATAGGCGGACAATATATCTTGGTCTTTCATATGTTTCAAAGACGAATGAGAGTGTTGGTGGGCTCGCGGAGTTGCGGATCCTATTGAATGCCACGGTGAAAGGGAAATGCAATGATGTTAATTTGATTCGAAGGTGAGGGAATACGGATCGAGACGCTTTATCAAGCACCAGCCTCTACCTTTGCGAGCACCATGGTCCCACTGCCGTTCACAGAGGTGTTATTTCCGTTGCCTTGGGAGCCATTTGCCAGGCTCACGTTCGCGCCATTAACTTGCCTATCCACATCGCCTAGTGCATGCTCTGTCCGCTTGGCATTCTCAGTATGACCGTTGACACCAGGTATCCCATTTGTAGTTTCAGTCACAGGGGCAACAGCTTGGCCTGCGGAAGGCTCGACGGCGTAGTACCAGAACTTGCTCTTTTTCTTGCCTGCAACTTGCTCGACGGCGACTTCGTTCTGTTTCACGTTACTGGCACCATTCACTTTTGCAGTGCCATTCGATTGGGTATCAGGGGAGTCCTGTGATTCGGAAGGCGCGCTTGATGTGCTCCGCTCGCTTGTTTTCGCCCTTTTCGAAGGTCCCTCATCATCGTACGTGGTATTTATCCTTGTAGAACGCCGTTCGCTCCGCCAGTCATATAGACTATCTGCACCTCGTTTCCCGTTTCCGTTCTTCGTCGTTACTCGCTGTGATCGCCTTCGCCCCGTGAGATCGTCATCATCGAGCATTACATTGTCATCGTCTTCGTAGTCCTCTCCTCCGTCATCCTTGTAGTCATCACTTTCATCCTGCGAGGTGCATCTCAGGACCGGAATCGCTATTAAGAAGCTACACATACCTCTTCGCCACCATAGTTATTATATGTATAGTCAGGTCTACGCGTTTGACGACGAGTCCGCGTGCTCCTCAACTCTGCCTGAGCTTTCGAAATCTCCCGTTGCTCAATCTTCTTCCTGACCTTTTGGACGCGCTATTGGAAAAAAATTAGGCCACTAAAGTACCATTCCAAACTGAAAACTCACTGCAAGCTCCTGGTCAATTGCCTCTCGTTTGTTCTCTAAGTGCTCCCGAAGCTGAGTATGCTGCAATTCGAGTTTTGTTCGCTTTTTGGGGAAAGTTCCTTCCTTCGTTTTGAGGGTTTCGATAACTTTTTCATACTCTTCTTTAGTGCGCGATTTGCACTTGAATTCGGACATAATTTTCCATGGATTGGTGGACGCATAAAGGCGGGGCGAGTCTGGGGATGTCGTCACATGTTCGGACATAGCCGCGTCAAAATGCAAAGCACCAAGATATCAAACCGTGACGGACGGTCAGCACGAGCATTCCGTGGCGACGATATAACTGCCTGGACGCACCATCAAACGACCAATACCTTAGCCTGGATGCGTCTTGGGCAATTGGGATCGTCATTAAGTTCTCTTGACTGGGTCCACTATATTCTTTTTCGGCCGGCGCTTCCCGCTTTTTATTTTTGTTGTGTTGGACGCCCCAAGCACGGTCAATAGTTTCTTTGATACCCTGAGTATGCACGAGTTGAGTCTCAACTAGCATTCGGAGGATACGAAGCTGGATTGAGAAAAATGAGCTCTAATAAACCATGTAATAAATTAGAGATAACGTGCCTTTAAGTCCCAATCAGCACCCCAGAAACCACCGACCATATTAGCGAGTGGATCAACGTTTTTCCCTAGCTGCTCGTCCCAGAAGACGGTGCGTTCAGATGGTGACTTAAAGCGCTCCTGCATAATGCTTGAAACGGCTGTAGCAAGTTGGTCGGGGCTGGGCAATAAGGACACGACCATCAGTACTTTTTCGTTGATTATGATCAAGGAAGCCATGCGTACTTCAGACTTTTGGCTTGTGGCTTCAGATTGAGGACAAAACGCACAAGAATTTGCACCAAGATAGGGTGCTGTGTTGGAGACAAAAGGCCATCCTCTAAGCTAATTTGCGCGTCAAACGCGTCAATACACGCTCAGCATAGATTCAGTAAAGCGGTAGACATACTCCGATTGCCCTTCGAAACCCTCGACCTTGGACCGAAGGTTTGTGAAGTTTATTATGAAGGCGTATACGAAACCCGTCTCCCAACGGTCTGATGGATGTGTTGCGTTGGATGGTGGACAAATATGAGATTTCAAGGCGGTCTTTTTAGATGGGGTCGGTTTTGATGATGGTGAAGTGATCATAGCTGCGCCGTCGACACGCTGAAGAGCGTCGCAGAAGGGAGTGAGGGAGGGAGGAAGAGAAGGAAAGCAGGTTGGACGCGTGCAGCCGCTTCGAGCGTGATCAGGGCTCGTCAGTGTCACGCTGCTCAGTAACTGATTTGCATCGGGTTTCACTAGAAATAAGAGCTATTCTCTTTGTAGGGCAAAATACGCGGCATATATTCGGTTTAAAACGAGATTCTTGTACTAAATCACCCCGGAGAAAGCTATGAGGTCCAAAAGTACGCAAACAACAGCTGAAGGAAACCTGGAGGCCATCCTGCACAATACACAACGAATCTTATCCAGGACCGACCTGTGGCATGCATATTTAGAGCCAGCAATCGGCATGGGTGAAACTTTCCGGAAACGTACCTTGGGAATGTCATGATGCTCACTGAGAGCCTCCAGCTTAGAATTGAATTGATGTACACGGTCCTTGTGGGTCAAGGATGCGAGTTTCGCCACTCGCTTTTCCAACTAGCAACACGATTAGATTCCTTTGAATTTGTTGATGCCAGAAGGCAAAACACATACCCGTTTTCGTTGTGTGTCTTCGAATCTTCGCTCGGCTTCTGTCTTCACTTCATCCTCCGAAGGAGACTTCCTCTCCGAAGATGAAGATCCTTCTCCTATACCTCTGTCATCAGGGGGTACTTCTACGTCCAGCAGCTCTGTTTCGCGCTCCAGCGCTTTCTTAAGTTTAGACGACTTGTCCTTCTTCTTCTTCCTGAAGGGCCCGTCAGTCAAACTCACGCAAGCGCAGTTATATGCATTTCACTTACTTCTTTACACCACCATCCTTTACCCCGGATTTGAGCTTGAGAGACCCTCCGGGGCGAAAGTCATAGTCAGACATGATGACCGCAGGGTACGAAGGGGAGTTCTGCGGGTTGTCCGAGTGCAAGTGACGTAAGAAGCGTCGATTTATTGTTTAGGGCCGGTCAGTTAGAGATTTCCAGTCATAGCTCACAAACTTGATAACGAGCACATAAAGCCATGTTATACGTCTCGTTTCAAATGACCTGCGACTGCTCTCAAGAGACTTTGGATAAAATAAGAATTAAAATTTATAGACCTTTTTTGAACATTTTTATGTCTCTGAGATATTACCGGCGGCAAGCGTTTACGCGTCCTCATCACGCGTCAGAGTCCTTGACCACTGTTTGAAGAGACTCTTCCTGTGTCTGCCAACTTTCTCCTTCCCACCCAGCTGCACTTTTTGAAAACTGCCTTAAGCCAGGGTACCGGGCTGAGAAAGCTAATAGGCTTCCAACATGGCTATTCTCTTGTCGAGCCCTTTGCACTTTCTTCAATCCATACCGACAGCCACGAAATGGTTCACTGTAGCAACCGTCATAACCTCTCTAGCCTATATCCTTTTCCTGTCGCCCAGACCTCCCATTCAACCATCTGTAACCGCACCGTACCTTCTTCTCGTTCCAGGGAATAGCGTCTTTTACCCATGGACATTTGTTACCGCCGGTCTCGTGGAGCCATCGCTCTTCAATGTATGTTACGAACACCTTATGCTTATAACAGTCTTGCGGTAACTCACGCGCACATCAGCTAGCCTTCACTTTGCTCTTCGTTCCGGCTTCTTTAAGATATCTAGAACGGATATGGGGATCAGTGGAGACATTAAAATTCATTCTCGTCAACTTGGCGATACCTAACATCATGTCCTTTGGGATATGTTGGCTAGAGTATCTCATACTCACATACCCTAGTCTCATGTAAGTAAAACTGCATCTCCGCACTATGTGAACGTCTCAGCGTATTTCCAGTTATTCGGGCTACTACGGTCAATGCGCTCTCAGTGCAGGTATACTTGTCGCCTTTACTCAGGTGCGTCATCCTTCACTTTCGACAAGTGTTGCTTCTCACTGCTTGTTTCAGTTGATGCCTGAACATCGAGTCCGAGTTGGCATATTTGAAACGAGAATAAAGAACCTACCTATGGCTTATGTCACGTTTTCCACCATACTCTGCATTGCCGGATTCCAGGCTCCGTGGATCAATATTCAATGGGGTTGGCTCGTGTCATGGACTTATTTACGTTTCTACAAGAAAACCAAAGGCGACGGGGTCATATCAGATACATATGGTGACCGAAGCGAGACGTTCGCATTCGTACAGTGGTTCCCACCATTCATACAGTAAGTAACCCGCGCTTCTAAACCCTAAAGTGTTGCTAAATATTCTGTTTTCTCAGTACGCCGATAAATAAACTTGGAAGCATCGTACACCCACTTGCCACGCGGTTCCATATAATACCGGGCTACGGCGGCGATATCGAAACCGGCAACTACGCTCAGGTCCCTGGTGGTCCACGAGTGGAGGCTGAGAGGAGACGGTACGCACCATCGTCATTGCATGCAGCGCTGTAAGAAACACGCACTGACTCTGTCGTCATAGTGCACTTGCTCTCAAAGCTCTGGACCAGCGAGTGTCATCAGCAAACACTACCAGCAACATACCTCCTTCAAAACCCACAAGCAGAAGTTCCCCGACCTCTGCATCGTCTCCGCCTGACGCAGACCGAAGTAAAACTATCCCTGAATCTGATTTGGGCGTTCCGGACAAGGACAAAGAAGAGAGAAATGGCGGTGATGACTAGGGCTTTGAGGTTCAACCTCTGCCCCATAACATAGCTCCTAGGGTATCCGTATTTTCGGAACAAGTATAATGCCTTTGACACCGTCTGTGTATGTGAAAAGCGCCCTGCATAATCGTAGCGTTTCCGTTTTGCTTTCTGTAAACTTCTTCTCAGTATCACAAGTGTTAATATCTATCCAAAATTCAGCTTTTAAGAAACTGATAATCATACCAAGGTTTTTAAGCCATGTAGTGAGGAGAATCGAAAAAATATTGGCCTCGAAATTCTGATCCCGTTGAAGTGCCAATTCCCACGACCCTTCTCTATAATTCATTATCCCGACCCGACGTGTCCTTCGTACGTATCCCCGCCTACCCGACCAACTATCGGCCTTGGGGCGGTTGCTTCGCTTTGGCTGTCTGAGTCACATAGGAGCACTCTACACTCTTCTTTGCTACCAGTTACCCCTCCTTTGGTTGAGTTCGAAGAGAGGCGAATCCAAGATGTCGAAGATCGCGTCGGGTTCCTCCATCCACTCGATACCAGGGAGCATGAGTTCTTCTTCAAGGACCGAAACTCTACTGAACGGAAATGCGCGATCAAATAGTATCGCTTCACTATCAATAAAGTCTAATACGTCGCTGAGCAGCATACACACCATGGAGCCGGACGAGATTTTTGCAAAATATACTGTTCATGAGGTCAAGAGCATGTTATACAGGCTAAGGTGCGCGTAGGCTTGGCCTTTTATTTTACTTTCCTTGAAGCTCACAACGCTCTGAACCAGGTCTGATATCGATGCAAAGCAAGAGGAACTCCGACTTATGGTTGGGTATGTGTGTCCTATGATGGTGCACTGGATTTCACTGAACACACATGCCGAACACTCGTAGGGAACGGTACCGTGACCTTCTGCAGACATCCACATCCATTATTGCCATGGCAGACTCCTCTAAGATGGTACACGACAAGATAACCCAGATGTACGAGCTCGTCTCCGAAGATCTACAGTTACACGGAAAGGGCAAAACAGGAACAAAGAAGGCGAATGATAACAACGGTGTGTAGAACTCACATACTATCTAATCTCGCCGCTGACTGATATCAAGACACCCGGTTACAGGTATTCCAGTGTCTGGCCGCGCATTTGAAGCTGTTGTTAGACTGCCCGGAGCATCTCTGGCGTTTGCTAGAAGCTGGTCGATGTTTACACGCTGCATGGCTTTTTTTGTTGGCGCGAGTGGTGTATAGGTCATTGACAAACGAGGCGGACGATGAATCTCGGTCTTGGGCCGCTCAAGGCGTACAAGTCAGGGTATGTTACATTAATGTCTGCTAGAAGTAACATTTGCGCTCATAGAGCCTTCTTTAATGCAGGAGCAATTTCCCTTGGTTCAAAGGCAATGGGAATCCGTCGCGCAGTTCCGCGCTCAGATATCCCATAGGGCTACACTTCTGTTACGAGAAAGATCTTTGATGACACAGGTGTGCTATTTACTTACGAAACGTTTTGGTCGAGTTTCTTACCTCTCTGCACTTGTATAGGGACTCTGCTCATCTTTACTTACCTTACATCTCCTCGACTCTTTACCGTTGACCGACGCGTTGGACATGTTTCTAAAACAGAGGTCCAGAGCACTTCAGCTCCTTTACGATTCCTTAAAGGACATGCACAAGACAGGGCTCTCCCCGAGAAAAAATCCTACCGACATATGGAAAGCACTGAGGGCTGTATTGGAGGTCGCTGTGAGCACTATCGGGTGTGCTCGTGAGGTCCTCCAATCCCAGGACGGGCATTCGATGATGAATCAAGTGCTTGCTTTCGTCCAAAACGGAGCATCTGCCTCGGCTGATGCTAGCATACCCTCTGAACTGAACCTTTCCACCCAAACTTTAATATCATCCCTCCCAAACTCGAATCATTTCCAAGCTCTACCATCCGATATCCGTTCCTTCAGACCTTTCGTGGACCTCGATTCGCAAACGTCATCCGTTAAGACTTCAACATTGGATTCGAAGCTCCGGAATTGGTTTTCGAAAGCTACGGAACATCTAAAAATATCTTTCTCAGCGTGGCTAGAACATTGCGAGTCGATAAAGAACGTATGGGAAGTACGGTCCACCTCGCTCGAGTGGATCCTTTCGTCAGAAGCGTGTCTGAGTAACAGCGATGTCGATGCGTTACGAGATCTAATCAACTCTGTTTGCATGGCCCGCATACGTTCAATATGGAAAGCAACCCTTGATACCTTGGTGGAGATGTTCCAAACCACCTTACAATCTTTAATCTCATCACTTATAGGACAAGCGGAAGGCTCCGATCTCGGTAAGCCGACATATAATATCATTTCGATAAAACACACTAACACTCAGGTCTGGCAGATATTCACCCCGCAGAGTTTCTCTTCTCCGCTCCACCTGCTCCTCTGACGACTCAACCTTCGTTGAGTACCGCACTCGCGCAATCATCCTTCCAACGATTCCAGCACAACATTAGGCAGCGCCTTGACGGGATCTCGCCTTACCTCCAACGGACTTTGTCCGAACTGGAGGCTTTGTCTTCGAACCTCTCAACCGACATAGGTGTAGTGTTACGAGAAAAGGGCGACCCATCGTGAGTACTTTATCTAAGTCGACGAGTATGTTTTCATTTACCCTCTTAAGCACTCTTGATAACGAGTTCGTCGATTATGCTGAAGAGACATGCGAACGTATACTTAACCTCATCCGAGACATCGTTAAAGGCGTATACGGTGACCCAGGTAAAGTGAAGGACACCACGCTCACGACGAAATCTAACGCGCACTTTAGAGACTTCAAAGAGGCAGGTACTTTTTTGCGGACGACTATCGCACAAGGTATCCATGTGCCCCTTAGCTTCATCGCTGCACTGCTCAGAGGTATATGTCAAAAGTAAGTAACAAGCCCCCAGTTACTTTGCCTGGCTCACCAACATTCCCATACCAGAATTTCGAAATCAGGCGCAAAGCCTATTTGACGAGAGCATGAGCTTGTGTATTGGATACTCCGTACGCGCTTCGACAGATAGGTATCTAACCACTATCGGTAATAGGCGGCCGGGTGGATCTTGTGAGTTCGGGTCTCTTATTTTTCCTCCGTCAAGTAATTCCTAATTTAATGGTTCGTCACAGCTCCACCTTTCGGACCGTCCAGTAGCCTTACGGAGTCACTGCTATTCCTAGCGGACTCGATACAGGACTTCGGCGTTTTCGACGACGGCGACTTGCGGAATGATATAGCCCAAAAAACAATGAACGAGTTCATCAAAGCTACCGTGTCAGGGTTACAGGAAACGAAAGGCGAAGTCGACCACCAAGTCTTATGGGACCTCCAGTTCTTAAGACTTGTCTACGAAGACCGTTCTTTAAGCAGACCTGCAGCTGATCTGGACAGCCTCTTGAAGGAGCTGCACAAGGTCCTTACTTCCTCCGGCCCCATATCACGCGCATACACTGACCAAATTATTCAGGGCAAGGTCAATACTGGCGAAACTGACCCGGCCGCCTTCCAGCACAAGGTATCGGGCGCTTTATCGCAGATGCGTCTATTGTTATCTCCACTCGTAGCCCCACACGACCCCACGGAACAAGCTTCTAAGAATAAAGGCGTCTCTTCTGACGTGGCCGATGTTGATCGTGAAATCCAGAGCATGATGGGTCTCGTGAAGCCTTCTGCAAGGTTCGGGACATTGTGGGTGGCAGGTCAATCTTCTTGAGGTCCCAAGCAGGTTTGTTTCTGCGGTTACCCTGTGGCGATTTGTATTTAGATTCTGAGGAAACATTTTGGTATTTGGATTTTCTTTTTCGATAATCAAAAGATCGCAGCAAGCAGTTATAGAATACCAAAAGAAAAACGAGAGCATTACGCTGCAACGTCCCCGTAGAAGATACCACGACCATTTGTTCCTATGTATACACTTGAACAACGTCAACGTCGGAAAAAGAACATAATGGGAAAAAGTTGAACGCACCGTCCGAAAGTGTTAAGGTCTGCTGTCAGACAGTTGGACGACAGGGAACCAAAACCGTGCGCGGCGTCGTTAATCTGCACCCATGAAGCACCTGCTCATTACTCATAAGCCTCCACCTACGCAAACTAAGATCATCGACCAGCTCACCTCCATCGTCTGAACGGAAATAACCAGCAGTCGAGTCGACAATGCCGGCGACAAAGATAGCCGGATATCCGTTAGAGACACTCGGCGCTCCAAGTGCAATGGCATATGCAGTCGTCGGACCATCCACTTGCGCGAACGTAGATCCCGTGTCCGTAGAATGGAAGATGCCGGAAGTCGTCGAGACCCAAACATCTCCGGTCGTGCCTGAATTCACGACGATCTTCTGAGGTGAATTGGCACTCCCAAGCGTGGCCGAGCTGGTGAATGTGCTGCCCCCGTCAGTCGAGACATAGAAACTTGAACCAGATGCGCCATAGAAGAGGGAGCTGTTCACTTTATCGGATGCGATGACCGCGTCAGATGGCAGCGAAGAGACTGGAGTGAACGAGCCATTGTTCTTAGCAACGGACACGCCGCTCGTGGATGATCTCCAAAGGATTGTATTTCCATCCGCCGAGAGGGCGACCTTGCCTCCATAATCCGAAGCAGAGGCACTCGAGTAAGCATACCTGTCGGGCCGTAAATATCTATTCGTTCAAGTCTTAAAAGAGCCATTTGATTACCATGATGCGCCTGAATCTTGAGTCAAAGCAACTTGAATTGCAGAGCCATCGTTGTCATTCCCAATACGGACGATAGTAGACGGGTTGGTACCAGCGTAGTCAACGTCAGCCGATGTTGACCATGTAGGATCGAAGAATTCAGTCGTCGGCGCCTCAGTTAAACTGGTATGTGAAAATCCTGAAGTACTCTCAGTAACATTGCGTCAAAATAACGCAGCCGCTTACCTCCTACATCTCCAATGGCACTGACCAGAAGAGGTCCGCTAGGAGGAGCAATGAGAGACTGGACTGAGGTCTCCTCCACGCCGTCCGCCAAGGACTTGATAGTGACGTTGTGTGTCGTGTCCCACTTCGTTAGATCGTGACCTCCATAAATAGTCTCACCCGTGCCGTAAAGCCAGTGATCGCTGTCGAAGGGGTCGATCACCAAGGCTTCCATCATCCACCCAATCTGAAGAGTCCCGAGAGTTGTATCGACATAGTTTGGCCCAATCCATGGTGCGAGTGAGTCATCGTACGTGTACCACTTGTCAATGTCAGGGTACACCTCCCAAGACCACAAGGGTGACCAGCTCGATCCACTGTCGTTGCTACGGAAAATCTGGCCATCAGGCCACCATGAGTTCAAAGCAGCAACCATTATCGTTCCAGGATTCTGCAGATCAACGGCAACACCTCCAAATCCGAATGAGAGGTCACTTCCGGACACAGGTGTGATGTCCGTCCAATCCCCAGAAGTGATGTCGTATTTCCATACGGCACCTAGACTCATCCATCAGCTCTGCATCGAAAGTACAATTATACTGCATATGAAAAAAAAATGACATACCAAGTGTCCCATCATAAGGTCCACCGCCATTCGAGTACGACACATAAAGGTCCTTCTCTGAAGGAGAAAGCACTCCTTTATGTGGTATGTAAGTGCTGTTCTGTCCAGCAATGCCTTCCCCTATATGTAGAAGTGTATTGAGTCTGGATTATAAAGGCTGAAATCGGACTATTTTGGATACATACATGTGCTTCCAGCATCCTCTGATTTGTAAACATTCGTCGATCCAGCATTCGCGACACCAACAAAGATTCTTGGTGTGGCAGAACCACTGCTACCAGAAGTCGAGTCGAATGTGACAAATGATATACCGAGGATGTCATTGTTCAATCCTGAAGTATCAGTAGGGTCTGGGACGTAAGATCCTGTGTGTATCCTTTAGTGTGAATCATTTATCAAGAAGAAAGACAAACTCACCTGTATCAGTGAAGCTAGTCACGTTCGTCCACGTAACTCCA
The DNA here is from genome assembly GCA_019400425.1 of Hymenochaete sp. R1. Classification (NCBI taxonomy): domain Eukaryota; kingdom Fungi; phylum Basidiomycota; class Agaricomycetes; order Hymenochaetales; family Hymenochaetaceae; genus Hymenochaete; species Hymenochaete sp. R1. The sequence continues at coordinate 28,526 of JAFREE010000028.1, forward strand.
GAGTCAGTCGAAGTCCAAAGACCGTGTCCAGATCTAGCTCCGAGAAACAGGATGGAATTGTCATTCGGATCGACTGCAAGACGTTCACCCATGCCACGCCCAGGCATATTTCCACCGACCTTGTGTGGAAACCAATCAATACAGTAAAATTGATACCAAACCGAACCGTTATCACCTTGAAAGGTAGTCCGGAAGCGGTCCACGAGTCACCTCGGTCTTTAGAAATCATGATTTGCCCATTGTTTGGGTCCCAGTCATTCGTGTACATTCCCGTGGCCTTTGATAATTGTTAATCTCAAGCCAGGTCTGTTTTCGGATTTTACACACAATATACACATTGTTCGTGTCAACTGGATCCAAAGCCAACGCGTCGACACCCCAATAATTCCAATGATCGTTGTCAGCAAAGTCAAGCAATGGCGTCCAGGAATCATCGGAATTTAAACGGTAGAGACCACCAATGTCAGTTCGAGCAAACGCGAGGCCTTGCTCAGAGGGATTGAAGACAACTCCGGGGACAAAACCTCCTCCTCCGCCGATCTTGACGTTAGCCCACTTATAGGCTTCGCTGTCGACTGCGAGAATTTCACAGGTGGCTGTGGCGAGAAGAAGGGCCAACGATGCTAGGTGTACCATCGTTTCGAAACCAAGGTGAACGGGACACAGGTTTGAAGATCATGTCGAAGCAACTTGCGTGTTTATATGGATGAGCTGTCGACGTCTAATAGCTCTTCGGGCCGCTGCCTTTTCTCGTAAGTCCGAGGTAGCTACGACGGTCTTTGCGGTGAAACTTGGAGGTGCGATTGTCTCTTCTGTTCGTCGGGTGCAGATACGCCTTCGTATTTTCCCAAAGACAGTCTAATTGGTATCACGAAGGCGGAGTTGATATAAGTACTTTTCCCGGGATGTTTCCGGGTCATAGACGAATGTGGGCCATGATTGAGTAGCACGGGCCTGCACGGCGATTCTCGCTAGTGCGTACTATCCTGGGGCGCTTTGTTATTGATGCGGCTCCTATTCGAGTTCACATCGAGCAGGATCACTTTCTAAATGAGACGGCAGAAGCAATATCGAATAAAAACGAGCATCGGGGTGCTTCTAACCATATTCGACCCGGGGAAATTAATGACAGCATCATACGTGGCACGGTCATCCACCCACTTCTACTTGCAAGCTCGATGGTATCTGAGAAAATATGATTTAATCAATGGACAGCGAGACAAGCACACGGTGAATTGGCTTTACCTTCAGAATTGGCTTGCAGCCTCCAGGTCATCAGCGTTAAGCCAATCCATTCCACCATCCAACAACTCCCTCCAAACTCTGTTTCGCGCAAAAATAGGCCAAGCAGGCGTGTCCCACAAGCGAGCTCGTATTCCACGAGCGTGTGCTTCATTCGCAAGATCAATAATCGTCTCTCTTTGCTGGATAGTAATATTTCCAACCCCGCTCCAGCCAACTACGGCGTTGTAGTCGGCACTGGCGATCGGAGAAAGAGTCGCATCGAAGGTCGTGTTCAAAGGTGAGTTAGTGAGCTGGTCGAGAGGGGCATCGAAGAAAAAATCTCGTGGTGAGAGGGTTTTGACTTGGGTCAAAGGTGAATTACCTGTTCCGATGACTAGGACGGCCCCAAGTGTGAATGCTCCATTTTCGAAAGTCGAAAGGAATCCCCTCTCTCTCAGAGGTTGTAAAGCACTGAGTACAAAAGGTAGTGCTCTAGGAAAGTTGCTAGCTCAGAGTCAAAATATCGCCGATGCCGAAAGAAGAACTTACTCAACACCGTCCGTCTTAATGTCAACAAGAAGTTGCAGGGGTACACCTCCAGACACGTCAAAGACCCCACTACAAGTGGTAAATAACCGAGTACAACGTCGATGTCAATTCACTCACTTTATAGATGTTTGATTTACAGTGAAATCATTCTTCGGGTTCTGACCTTCAATAATTTTAACCAAAGGATCCACATACAGCGAGGTGAATGTTCGTGCTTCGGTCAAAGCTGCGACTTCGTGGCCGACCTTTCAGCATCACATCTCAGATCTGGATCGTAGATGATATTGGTCATGATCGGCGGACTCACAAAAAGTGTACCGTTGATTAACCAGACATCAGCTTCCACGCTTATAACACCATAGTTTAGTGCCGTGAAGAGAGGGACGTCGCGCCAGTCTGTACAATTCAAATTAGCATATGATTATAAAGCAAGCTCAGAGTCGCTTGCAACTTACAGTCATTATGCGAGTGAATGAGCTTTGGCTATGGTATTTCTATTTAGAAAGGGGTTTTGACTGGGTTCGGAGGTGAAGAATACGCACAGGGATATTCTGAGTCAATTGCGTGGGATATTGAGTAAGAGTTGTGTTTTCCAGTATAGCAATCTGTTGTCCGATGGATCGAGTCGATTGCACCGAACCACATAGCAAGACAAGACTACAGCATACACCTACAAAGGCATGGAATGTCTTCATCATGGTCGTTAATCGGAGAGACTCAGACTGTGGTTGGTGGTCCGTTGGGCACCGCGATGCACGTTTGTGGCTGTATCCAGCGCCCCGGATGACGCCGTCTTCCTGATCGTGTAGGTGATGGCAAAAATACGGGCCGCGCTGACTACCTCCACACACATACCTTACGCTTCCAGGAGAGCAAAACGAAACAAATCGACAAAAAGTTCAGGATGGTGTTGTTGTAGCACGCAATGCTGATTCGGGTTTGTCGGGAAATAGCCGGTAATAGCACATCTCTATTGAAGGCTAATTTTAGGCGTCGATATAGCCTCGGTTTAAAACTGCCTCCGCTCTCGATGGCAATGTCGCAAGTGACTACAATTAAAGTCAGATGAATGATGGGTGATGATGCTTTTGTTGAGTCCGGGGCCTGGGGAAAAGACGGAGTTGGAGGACGTCCTGGCTAACTTATCGTCTTCGTAAGAGGTTCGCAGCGCTTTCTTTGAATACAGGCTTCGATTCTTTGAGATCCTCCTCATTCTTTTGGTCGGAAGTTGCCAACGTTCAAGGCGTCGTAGAGGTCTCTGGACAACAATGAGGAAGTCAAATGCGCGGGTGTCTTTAAGTTACCTAATTGGGAAGCTCGGGTATGGAGTGTCCGTACGTAGTGCTGCGCTGGATGATTGACTTTGACTTTGACAAATCGCCGGTTCATTCAACCTACGCAAAATGACTTGAAACAACGTTATATCGATGCTCGATCTTGGTTCCATTTGACTTCATCAATATACGTTATATAGCGCAGGAACAGTCGCCTACTGCTCTCGGTCTGGTTTCGGTGCTTCATCTCGTTGGTCCACCGAGAGAACAATAGGGCGTTCAACTTGCCGTCCACCCCCCTCTCTCTATCTGTAATTCCCAACAACTGATACTGCTCAGGGACTCGTGGTCGCCTCAAGTCAACAAGCCACCTTCTGTGAAGGCAACAATAGTCGGAATACAATCTGACTGCCTCTCCTTTTTCAAACTCAATCAGACTCAGTTGCTACCGAGGCGTGCTTCATTGCCTCGGTCTCTGCTCTTTCGCTTTCTCTTTTATACAGGCCCCTTGGCGAAGCAGTGGTATTTTAATAGCATTCCCCTGTTGTCGTACGCTAGATTTTCGTTTTCTAGGCTCCCTTTCCACTTCCTATACAAGCTTAGTCGGTCCGCGAGCTGGTTTCCCTCCGGAGGGCAACAGGTCGCTAACCTAAGCTATATTGAAAAACTCGTCTCTCCGTTTAATCCGCCCTTTTCTCTTTCTCACCCTACCACTCGCACCTCAATCATAAGTTGTCCTCAAATTCTTACAGTTCCGTATTGAACTCCCAAAATGCCGTCTATCTCGCGTTCTTACGAAGTCGTTCTCGATTTCACAAACGACACGCACGACTCCGCCACTGTACAACTACTCAGAGATTATGGGAGACCAACAAATCGCATTATTCTCTTACAACCTGGGGAGACAATGTCACTGGTCCTGGAAGCTGGTGACGTCTACAAGTATACGTTGAAGACGAAGACCAAGGTCGTCAATATCACGTCAGTACCCTTTTTATTACTCAACTGCACAGGGTTTCCACTCACCACCATCGCATCCACCCGCAGCGCCCGAGCTTGGCGAGACATTGTGTGCGGCTTGTCGCAAGTTTTCTTGCCCAACTCGACCGTGTGGCCGCCGCATATCGTACCCCCGAGAACGCCGGTGGCCGGCATAACTGTCGACCGACATTTTTGGGAGACGAGGTTTTGCATGTTTGAGTCCACCGTGTCACTCTAAGGATGGCACCTGGCTCGGTTTCTTCCCTTTTTGCAGTGAGTATCCCCCTTACAACTTATCTCCGCCTAGGAAAGGCAATGGGGTCATGCTGACGAAACGTTCTTCCGCTGCAGCCCGTTTCCTTTTCCCGCAGTTCAAGTTACTGTAAATAACTTAAACTTTCTACCAAGATACCCCAATCGCATTGCCCGTTGCTTTCCATGGGAGGCCGGCGAGCGGCCATCTCGCCAGTTTCTTTCCATACCGTTCACACGAAGCAACACGAAGCCGACCAGCTATAGCGCAGAGCCTTCACTCGACGCCACCGAAGTAACCCTTTCCTCTCGCCAGTCCGATTCGCTCGCCCCTCAACTTCCTCTGCCAAACCTTGTCACCCACCGAGCTAAGTCTGCTAAATGCATAATAACGGAGGAAACGCTTTCTCCTCGTTCCGCCCTCGCTTCTATGCCTCCGTCGGTGCCTCGCTTAATGAGACTGGGAAAATCAACCGGCAAACCTGAAGATGTACGTGCTTCCCGACCTCGAGGCTTGACTTCAGCTGACCTGTCGAGCCAGCTTCCCTCCTCTCAATTCTCTGCTTCAGCCGGAACACCAGCACCCGCTTGAATTTGGTCATAGAGTTCTCGCCTTATCTCCTTCATTCCTTTTACCCCTCGTCCTCAAAGAGCCACTGAGGGGTAAACAGAGTTCTGGAAAATACGCTCGACAGCTCACCGCATTTAGTCCGCAATTCAAACGTGCCTTTCGCAAGCAGGATGAGGTGTTTCGCCTTAATCCTTCCCCTCGGACTCGGTTTCAATTTCGGACGACGGATTCCGCGTCTGCAATCGGATGTTAGGAGCACGACGGGGTTCTTGGGATAACCGTCCTCGCACACGAGGAAAAGACAAAGTGAATACGTTCCTTCTATGGGCACCCGCAGTCGGCTACAACGGGTTTCTGTGCGACGCTGGCGGATATGACAGTGGGAAGTTCTCACGACTTTTCGCATTAGGAGAGGAGACGAGTGGCTACAGACTCGGAGCGCGACGAAGAAAGAAGGCAGGCGGAGAGGAAGAACTCATGGGAGAGACAAGAAGTGGAAGGGGGCGTGAATCGCACGTAATGTGCATGGCTTGCAACCTTAAGAGATCGGACATGGTTACGGTCGGATCTTGTGCTTAGGTTAGCCATCCGCAACGTCAAATACAGGGCTAGCTGGCCTACAGCGTACAGATCGATCCGAAGGTTGAAGGGCGAGGGGCGGAGAGGATGAAATTGGGAAGGGCTCAGTTGGAGACCGGCACTTCAAAGAGTACACGAGGCAATACGGTGGCACACGCACGCAACACACGGAAAGCGCGTTGAAAGCGCGTTTTTGCAAAGCTTAGTTGGTGGACTTGTGATTGGATCAGCGACGTGGACTCTCTTACTGTGAACGATCTCGAATTTATTTTCGTTTGCGATGCGATGGAATGTCTCTACTTTTCTTTAAAAATGACACTACTACTTCGCCTTTACATTGTCTTTAATTTTCAATTGTCATTCGTATCGTATCGTTTCTATTTGGCCTTGGACTCTTCCTCCAACTTCGCTCAATCCTTCATGATAATGCATATGGGTACATTGCATTCTAAATTATGGTACCATTACATCCAGAGACGAACATCATCCTCGTATCATCATGCTTTAACATGCTGCTCGTAAACCTTGCTGACTCGCGATAGATTTGATACACAAAAGGAACGACTCGCTCACTCCCTCGACGTAGGCCAGTTCTTTACGCGAGTAGTCGTCGGGCAGCCTGACGAAGGTGGAGACGAGAACTTTGTCTCCACAAAGACTTTCAGGACGCCAGCGGCTCGCTGATCGAAAACATGATAAAGCAGCGCCATATCGTCCAAAGGCACACGATGGGTCAAGATGCTGAAGCATAGGTTAGATGCACACTGGGAACGAATAGGACTTGTCGGTACACTCACAAGGTTGGGTCAAATTTTCCCGTCTTGATGTAGTCGTTCAATATTCTTTCCCAGTAAAGATGTACAGGAGCCTGTCCGTTGCCGATAAAGCGGATGCCCTTCTCCATGAGAGCTCCGATGTTGAAGTTGTTAGTATAGCCAGCACTATGGCAATCATCAAAAAACTAGCATAATGAAGTGAGGGTGATGAGGGACGAACTATGCAGCAATAATTCCAATGCGTCCCATCTTCCTGACATCCATAATCATTTCATTCGCAGTTTCTGGTACATCTGTCTCCAGCATCAACGTCTTCTGTACCTTATGCATGATTGTCTTGGGTTCGTGGAACGTTCCTAGAAATCGACATTAGCACACTGTAAAGCGCATTTGGCGACATGCAGTGAAAGTGCCACGTACCACAATCAATAGCAACATCCAACCCGCCAGGAACCACTTCTTGCAGGCGCTTGACGACATCCTTATGCTCGTCAAAGTTTAGCGTTTCAATTCCAGACTTCTCAGCAGCGAATACCAATCGCTCTGGCACACGGTCGATTCCAATGATTCGCTTTGCGCCCTTCAATTGCGCCCACCTCGCAACACATTGACCAATGGGGCCAAGACCCTTGAATAGGACAAGAAGGTTCATAGTTGTAGCTTGACAGTACCGGAGTATACTCACCCAAATACCAACTACGTCTCCTTCATTAACTCCGGTATCTTCCACCGCATGGAAACTGGTGGGAAGGATATCCGACAGGTAGAGAGCTTGCTCATCTGTGACATCATCGGGAATCGGAAGTAGATTGACTGAACCAAAAGGGACTCGGACGTATTCCGCTTGACCTAAGAAGTCAGATTCAGCGAAAGAGCATCTTGGGTCTTATTCAGAACGGCGTCCAACCTCCCGGAAAACCTCCTGTCTAAGAATAAACAACATAAGCATGAACTTTTAAGTCGCCCATGAGAAGAAAGCGCACAAAATGACTATAGCCGAAGAATCCAGCATCCCTATGTCCGTACATAGCATTCATGAGACTGCAGTAATTGAAATTTGTATTAGATATCTACGATGTGCAACTGTGAAAATCGGATCATGGTTGCTCACGATGAATTATTGGTCCGGTCGCAGAACGACGATAATTTCTTCTGACAATATTCGCATTGACCACAAGCAATCTGGAAGCTAGCTACCACTCTCTGCCCGATCTTAAGGTTCTTAACGTTTGATCCAATTCTCTCGACCTTTCCCATGAACTGGGCCATCAATAATCATGAGACAAGCCATTCATAAAAAAGACAAGATTGAGCTCCAGACATACTTCATGGCCAAGAATGTCCCCCTGGAAAAAATGGGCAATTTAGATCCAGACTTTCCTAAAGGGTGGCAACTATGATCACCTTTTTCAAAGCCAATATTTCTGCTTTGAACAAGTGCAAGTCTGATCCACAAATGGTAGAGCCTGTAACTTGTAGTATAACGTCGTCTGGCTCGGTGATATCAGGAACAGGTGCTTCGACGACCGCCTGATCGAATGGGAACCGTCAATTGGATGCACCGAAGGACACGAGAAGTGAGACACAGACCACATCTTTCGTCCCCATCCAGGCAAGAGCTTTCATAGTCGAACCATCCCCCCTACCCTTGTAAGTTGGTGTGACGTCCACTGGGTGAGGCCCCATGCGCTGGTGACAACATGAAGATGAGATCCTCAGCGTCAAGCTCTTTACCGAGATCACATCGTTTCACATACATCCTGTACGGCGTTTGCTGCTGCTTGCATTTTGTCTTGAAGGAAGTCTACGAAGGGATTGGCCATGTTTTTCGCGATTCAGAGGAATTTATAAGGGAGCAAATGTGCACAGTTGTCATATCCTGCGTCATTTCTCTTTCGAAATGAGAGTGAGAGACTTATCATAGGATGCGCTTAGGCGCGTACAGATCGTCGCGCCGGCGGTACATCCTTGGGCCAGAACCCATGATCCAACACATAACCGGTTCAATCCGCATCCGCATGAAGGTAAACATGGATAATAAGCTTTCCGTATAAATGTAGTTGACTAATAGATATTATACTCTAGGTTGTTCGTTGTCTCTCAGTTTGGCGCGATGACGCTCAAACCAGCCTGACCCAGGCAATCCAAGTCCAGGATTCTTCCGCCTGTTCAAGCCAGCGTACGCCATCGAGAAGGCACTCTTGTCCGACGCGATGAATCTCCCGCCAGCCTGAAGCTGTTTCTTTCGGCCTTCATCAACAGAAGCAGCAAGCTTGTCTTTGTCTGTTTTCGTAAGGTCAGACATGCCTAGTTGTCTATACACACAGGGGAGGCTCAATGGTGAAGCAATAATTTGTTTCTGTGGGTGTGCCATTCAGTAAAACTCTTCCACGATGATATTGTAAATCGATAGCATACCATATGCTCATCTGCCTTTTGGCTCAACAACTTCGTATCTGACCGAGACCGATATTTCAGAACCTTCCGAAGATTATCCTGAGTGGTTCGTCGCAGGCGCCCGACAAGTCCTTCGTGCAAAAATCCCGGCTTCGTGAAGTCCTTTTCCTGACGTATGACTTGCCCTGCATTTGGTATGCCGTTCTTTAAAACTCCTTCGGTACCTCGGGAGACAGCGTTTCCCAAAAGCTCCCAACCAATCGCACGGGCCGTCATATCGAATTTCAGGTCGCGAGGATTGTCTACCAGTTCCAGAACGGCATGTGGTGCGTTGTCGCCCTTGCGGTTTCCGTACTTGTGTATGCGCGTATATCCGCCTGGTCGATTGGCATACCGGTGCGCCAAAGTACCGAATACTTTATCAATAAGCGAATGTTTGAGGAGGAAACCTTGGGCTGAACGGGCCGCTGGAAGGCCGCCTTTCTTGCCTAATGTAATAAGCTGTACCGAGTCTTTAGTACAGTTTGGGCAGTTGAAGAAGCAAAATAAGACAGGCCTTTTCTGCTAACCTAGCAGCTTCGCGGGCTTTTGGAAGAGTCGTCTTTATCTGCTCATGCTCAACGAGGGAAGTGACCATATTACTGGAGAAGAGTCAGCTTGAGTTTAAATAATAAAACGATAATCATCTTACCGAAGCATAAGCATTCTATGTGATGTCGTCCTCGACAACTTTCTGAAAGCCACACCATGCTTCATCGCTGGCGCAACAGGTTGACGATGATTGACTTGGAGAAAAGGTCAAAGTATCAGTGACAGGACACGAAACTCCGTGAGAACAAATTGCTAATTGTGGATAAGAACGAGCCGGTCTTCTGCGCGCGAGCTGACTTACTTTTGCCAGCGTCCTCTTCACTTGTCCACAACGAAAAAGCCATGTCGTTCCTCCGTTCCGCTTTGCGCACAGCTCCCAGGCAGCGCCCGACTTCCGCTGCGCTTCGCAGCATGGTGTGGGCACGTCAATCTTTTGCTCTTCAACGAGCGTCGTATTCCGCTGCGGCAGGTCTGGCGCGGTCTGACATTGAGTCAAGGATTCTCGATGTTCTCAAGTCATTTGAGAAGGTTGATGGTTCGAAGGTTAGAAAGTCTCCCATTAGAGTATGTGTGTAGCTCAAGCAGATATTTTGGTCAGATTCAAGCCACGTCAGCATTTGCAGATGATCTTGGCTTAGACAGCCTTGACGCGGTAGAGGTCGTGATGGCCGTAGAAGAAGTGAGCTCCGTGACTGCGCTTTACTTTAACGTGGAGAACCTGACATTCTCCATAGGAGTTCGCGATTGAAATCCCTGACGCCGAGGCTGACGAGATCAAGACAGTGCAGCAAGGTATGTTTCCAAGATAACGTCGCTCCTTGAGCAGACCCTTTCTAACCGAACATGCTTCCTTACTCCGTCGGTATCATCTAGCTATTGACTATATCGCCAAAACTCCGGATGGTGAGCTTCCGGCGTTTGCCTTCCAGCGAAGAAAACATGCTAACTTCGGGATGTTCCAGCGAAATGATTTTACTTTAGTTCGTCCCATGTACTCAATCAGCTAATTGTGACACCGTTTTCGTCCGTTTCTTTCACTGCGTGATGTCATATGGGTGAATCATGGCCTTCAGGCTAATGCTGCACCATGAGTGTGCTTATGACCTATCTTCAAGGTTCGAAACGAATTGAAATGCAGAGCAGCGGTTGATATTTTCCGTTGATCCGGATCCAAGTCTTCGCGCTCGTTGAGTTATCTGCACCCCTCCCCCTCACTCCCCCTTTGGACATGATATTATCTAGCGCCACCGAGACTATCGAGATCTTTAAATTAATGCGAGATGTATAAATCATGGCAGTGCAGAGATCTAGTCGAATATCCTTGTGCCCACTATGCCCACTCCCGATTTCATTACTGTTGACAAACCACTGTTGAAAGCAAACTCCATCCTCGGAGAGGGTCTGCTTATTTTACCTGGTCGCACTTGTTCTTCCGGAATCAATGTTGACTTTTATGATTCTTTCTCTTTTCTTTTCTAGGCCCTCTCTACGATGATTTTACGAGGACTTTGCACTTCGTCGACATCGTCAAGAAACAGGCAAGTCAGTTCTCCTCAATAGCTGCTGGCGATTGACATTGTTTGAAGGTACTACACTATGATACTGCCGCCAAAACTCTTACCGTAGAACAATTTAACGATGCCGTATCATGTCTCGCTTTTCGCAAAGACAAGAGAGGGGTGCGTTTCTATCATGATGGATGTTGTTGGTCTAACTCACAGTGGTAAAGTTGGCTTGTGCAGCTTCGCAAGGCTTTGGCATCATCGACCCAGTGACACGCGAACTTCAGTATACAAGCAAACCACTTTCTCCAGAGCATATCGGTGTTGTAAGGTTCAACGATGGGGCGTGCGATAGTGCTGGCCGTTTTTTCGCCGGTACTATATGCTCTTCAGATCCCAAAATACCAGGCCAACTCTATCGCTTCGATCCGAGCTCGAATGAAGCCACTCTAGTCGACCCTGGGCCATTTACGGTGGGTCACAGACTCTTCGGACGCAGCATGTGCCCCGCTCCATCTAAACATGATTTTAGGATTGTAATGGTTTAGGATGGAGCGCAGATGAGAAGACGATGTATGTGGCTTTTTGGGGCTGGCGATGATCCGAAACCAGATTTTAACTGCTCCCGTCAGGTATCTCACTGACTCTTTGGTCAATCGTATTTACGCATATGACTACGGTGATGGAGTCTTATCGAACAAGCGTCTGTTTGTGGACGGACTAGCCCTCGGACTTCCCGAAGGCTCGTATCCTGATGGCCTCTGCATCGATTCCGAAGGCGGTCTCTGGAGCGCGCGGTAAGGCACTGTTTTTAGAGAAGTCTTACCGCATTTCTCATTTGAGTTCGCAGCTGGGGCGGGTCGAAAGTTGTGCGTCATTCTACGCAACATTCGGGTGTAATCGACTTCGAGATCCGCTTTCCGACAGCACTCAACGTGACAGCGTGTTGCTTCGGTGGTAAGCTTAAGACTCTGGGACTCGATTACCATACTCAAAACAGGCTTTCTCCGATAACCAAGGGCCGAGGGGCGACCAAATGTATGTCACCACAGCTCACTGCGGAGCAATAGGTGGGGACGCCTCACGGCAAAGCCAATACCCTGACTCTGGCCATATCTTTCAAGTCGACTTAACGGGTAAATTTAAAGGGGGGAAGTGGAGGCACGAATTTGGAATGTAAACGGCTTCGCCCGCATATTTCAGTCCCTTTTCCCCTGCAGTTGAAATGTAATGACGGCTTTATCTTTGCGATACTAGACCAACCCATTGAATGTCCTTGTGTGCCCCGGTTAATGTTTGTGTGGCCCTCACGATTGGGTCATAATAACCTAGCCGTAGGCGCGTGATTTTCGCCTCATGACCTTCTGCGCCTTCTGCGCGATCATCGCAAGGCCTAACATTCTTGTACACAAGGTAGGAGTGCTTCGGAAGGCGTTACGCGCACTCCGCACCCAGAGAAGCTTTGCAGAAAACATCGAGAACAGCTCAGCGAGGCAAGCACATTGACAACTATGCATTCTCGGTGGATCGTCGCCTCGCCGACGCCCAGGTACTGCTACGTTGAGTCCTGAGCACGGAGAAATCCCGCGGCCTCGAGGCTCACTTTTATTTCGCAAAAACGTTCTCATCTGAGGTCTAAGGAACCATCAGCTGCAGCCGTAAGTCGAGGTTTAAAAGCAAGCTCAATAGTATTGGTCGAAACGATCCTTCAGGCTTTCGGAGATTCTTACGGGAAGCATCGCACGAATATCGCCTTGATCGCAGGGTCTAATATGTTGCGCCCAATGACGATGCATCTTGGGATCGATGGTCGCAATGTAACATCTCTAACTCTCACGCACCCGCATCCCGCATCGGAGTGATAATGAATTGTCTTAGATGGTGATAAAAGATTAGGGATGAAGCCTTCCAAGGCAACTAAAGGCGAAGGCGTGAAAGGATGGAGCACTACCAGAAAGAGGAAAAAGAACACAGTTGTTCAATTCACTTGAGCTAGCTATCTTTCTTCTCACTCCAAGATCGCTAGTCTTGAGCCTCCGAAAATCCGATTGATTCTCAAAGGTATGCGAATCCCGGCCCGCGTTGTCTCATTGGTTTGCGGGGCGCATCTTGTTTGGATTTAGATGAGTCTTTTCCGAACAGAGAGCGGATGCTTAGTCGCAAGCAGGTATCATTTGTGGCGTTAAGGCCATCCATCGTGGCTACCTGCTTCAGGGCCGCGACTGGTCGCCACTAGTACTATGTCCATCATCAAGATAATACAGTTCAAGTTTACGAAATGTGAGATGATCTGAGACATCCGAGCTTCCAAGCTGATCCTTTCGTAAAGCTGCGATAAATGCAAATGAGAAGGGGCGCTGTATTGTCTTATTTGCAAATAATTAAAGCTGCCGTTGAATGCCGTTCGGGCAGAAGTCGTTCGAAGCTGTTGCAATCATATGCGTGGAAGACTGGAAGTACCCTCAAGTCATGCACACGACCATTACATCATTTTGGCACAGACCTGTGCGGAAACTTTTCCAGTAACCAAGCAAACAAATAACCCATGTTCGTTGTTGTCGATCACAACTGCCTGTGTCGCTGATATACTAATGTAAGAATGATCGGTGTTCAAGCTAGATAGGGTCACGCCGGTGGCCTAGAAAGCAGTACTAGTAGTAGTAAAGCACAAGACAAAATCAACTTAAAGGACTACTAACTCTTAGATATCATCCATCCGCTGACGACCAATGCTGTCCGCTGCATTGAGCTTTGGCTCACCTGCAACCCACTAAGATACTAAGAAAGCTCGGTTGTGATACGTACTCAATACTACCCGATTTCCTAGACTCAGACTGTTCCTTCGTGTAAGCAGACCAAAACATATGGACCTACATTGCCTGAGAATTTTTTATTAATTACATTGAATTTTCACGCAGTATCATTATGACTTTGTTCTTTTCTGTTGCTTCGCTTTCTATTTTGAAAGGGGGCGTATGAGATCAGCTCTATCACTTGCCAGGGATAGTGTACAAAATGATGTTCTCATCGTGACGAATCATTTCAACATAAAAGTACGGAAACAATGAGTGTTTTGCTGAGCACCGACTAATTTTATCTAGGTTCTCGAGTAGTAATTAATCCTTTTGCAGAGAGTGCATTTCTTCATTCTTGTTGGCGTATTGTGACTAGAGGCAAATAGAAATTTGAATTGGTCAATGGTGCACTGACGAAATGGGATGTGCCTACGTTGGCGCAGGATTTGATAAAAACGTACCCAAGAATGCATCGAACACTAGAACGTCGTAGGTACATCCAGTCGTTACGTGGAGAAATCATCAAAAAGGATCGGGGATGTTGAAACTCGTTGAGATTGCTTTGCAATGACGGTAATCAACTTCGTACGTCGAAGTTCCTGGTCTTTTCGTCTACTCTTGTCTCAGTTCCCTTTGTCGAGTATCACGTCATAAAACGAGGGCATGCCAAACTCCTGGATAAAGGCTAAGCTAGCATTGAAAGATAAACTTGTTGCTCGTAGAAAATAGCTATCGACTTACATGATCATTGTCTTGGAGTAATGGTGTCCTATCGAAATCAGTGAAAGCTCCGTTTGGATTCTGAAGGGGTTTAAAAGATCCATTCCCCAGTTTGGCCCAAGAGATTGCATTCCCCGGGACAGAAGCGAGTTTCTAACCGCGTCCAGTCGCGACGTCAAGTCTAAGACCGTGGTGGTCGAGTCTTAAGGTCGACTCGGCGACGCGACAAGTGTTCAAAGCACACAGAACAAATAGACCGAAATACACTGGACCCACAACACTTGAATGAAGTGAAGCAAGCACCGAGGCTGACACTGTTGCATTCATCAACGAACGGAATTAATCAGCCTGCATCCCTTTCCTCCGATGTTTATTGGAGAAGTGGATAAAACACAACATAAAGATCGAATAACAATGTCCATGTAGCAGTAAAGAGAAGCAACGATGCAAATGAACAGGCCAGTCAAAAAGGCGAGAATTCAAATTAAGTCTGGAATGGGAATATCCTAATCTATAGGACCAAATGCACGCTATATATTATCTAGAGGTCGCCCTTGACAGCCTTGGAGACAGACTCCGCAAAATATTCAATGTTGTTCCCATTCAAGCCCGCCATTGAGATACGACCATCTGCAGTCATGTAGATGTGCGCCTTTTCAGCAAGTGCCTTAGTCTGGGGCTGCGTCAGACCTGTGAAACTGGAAGAGCAAAATCAGACTCCACGCCGGGAATAGGGAAAACAATTTCGCTACCTAAACATGCCAATCTGCGACTTGATGTGACCCCACTCGCCTGGCGTCTTCAAAGTGACTAGCGTGTCGTAGAGTTTTGCACGCATACTTATGATCCGGTCGGCCATGCCCTTTACTTCACCTTCCCATTGAGTATAAAGTTCAGGCGAACTCAAGATTGTGTTGGCGACTCGGGCGCCATGGACAGGTGGATTTGAATACATCGGTCGGATGATAATCTTCAGCTGACTGTCGACCCGTGCCTTTTCCTCTGGATCGATCGCCGTCAAGGAGAAAGCACCAACTCGCTCCCCGTAAAGTCCCATGTTCTTCGCGAAGGACTGAGCTAATGCAATCTGATGACCCTCCTGGACAAAATGTCTAACGGCGAATGCGTCGCGTGAAGTGGACCCTGACGCAAAGCCTTGGTATGCCATATCGAAGAACGGAAATAATTTCTTCTCTTTGACAATATCGGATATTTCCTTCCATTGAGCTTGAGTAGGATCTACGCCTGTGGGGTTATGTGCACAAGCGTGGAGTAGCACGATACTTTGATCAGGAGCATTCTGTTCAATGTCAGAGCTATGCCCATTTCGCTTAGCTGAATATACATACCTGAAGGTCTTCTTTCAAGCCAGCAAAGTCCAGCCCAACAGTTTTCTTGTCGAAGTATCGGTACTGCCTGACCTCCAAGCCGGAGTCACGGAAAACGGGAGTATGGTTGCCCCATGATGGAGTCGGCAAGTAGATCACCTTTGAGTGCGGGTAAAAGCGACCAAGGAAAGCACCGCCGATTCGGAGAGCACCGGTTCCCGAGATAGACTGGGTGACAGCAACCTACGAAAACGCGTCAGTTGTTGAAGTTGATGCAAATATGACAGCATACCGAGTTCTCGAGGAGTGGCTTGCTCTGGCCGCCGTATGCAAGCTTGGCTGCATTTTTAGTGAATTCAGGAAGTCCGGTAATAGGTAGGTATTCTTTGTCAGGCTGCGCTGCAGTTAAGAGCTCTTCGGCCTAAACAAAGCGGCGTTAGAGGCTCGCTGACGCAAGGAATGCCAAATTGCAGCACTCTACCTTTTTGACACTGGGTAGCACATACGGTTTACCATTCCCATCACGGTATGCACCAACACCAAGATTGATTTTCCGAGAGTCTTTGTCAGCCTTGAAAGCCTCGGTCACGCCTATAAATGCCACAAAGAAGACGCATGAGGTCAATGTGTCCGAAAAATACCAAATGGGATCTTCTCGTACCGAGAATGGGGTCGGGAGGGCCCGCGGGTACAGAGGACCAAGTTGAGAGTGTTCGAAGCGCACTGCGCGACGCTGGGACTCTGACAGCAGCGAGTAACATGATAGACAGTGAAAAAGAAAGAAGATGGAGGTAGAGGTAAAGATGCGGTTTTTATTGCGGTGATGCACTCGCTCGCTCGCTCGGCTCGGACGAGCACCTGAATGCGGAGAGACTCGGGAAGCTCAGGAAGCTTGCCCGCCCCGCCACGGCTAGTCACGGGATTCTATACCCGGAAACAGAAAAACACTTCAACAACGGCCGAAGTGACTGGTCTCTCGTCATCTCTTACCTTTGACTCGCACCCTCAGTACGCTTATCCTACATCGCAAGTCAAGCCATGGAGAAAGCGGTCGAAGCCGTTAAGAATGTTGTCAAGAAGCCTAAGGAGAGGCTGGAGGCACATACCAATGATGGGTCGTGAGTTGAGTCACTTCATCTGCTGCTTATATGCGTTGATCGATATTGGATAGATCGAAGGATTCAGATGCTGGAACCGGAGACAATGCTTCCTCCAAGCCAGAAAATGACATGGGATTTATAGAGAAAGAGGCTGGCCCACCAGGAACCTCCAATCCTGTAGAAATCTCAAGCGAGGGACAGGCTTCCGAGAGCAAGACTGTGGAACAGGAAGAATCCAAGAATGCGGGGAAAAATGACCAGAAGAAGAAGAGGGAAGAGGAGAAACGCCGAAGGCAAGAGGAGAAGAAAGCCAAAGAACAGGAAGCTGCAAAGCAAAGGCAAGCTGAAGAGCGGGAGAAGGTGTGTGCAATTATTTCTTTCTTGGTTTCTTCTTTTCTAAAGTAGTCATTCAAAGGACTTCGCGAAGCAATATTATGGCGAACTACCCCTCAATCAGTCTCAAGAGCGTACAAATCGTCCCCGAGACACTATCACGACTTTCCCAAATCGTGTCGGAGACAACATCATTGTGCGAGCTCGCATACAGACTTCTCGTGGCAAAGGAAAGATGGTATTCCTCAACCTACGTCAACGCATTGACACTATCCAAGGTATTTTGGCTGTAGAAGAAGGGAAGGTATCAAAAACAATGGTGAAGTGGGTTGCTGGTCTTGCAGATGAGAGCATCGTACTTGTGCAAGGTGTTGTCGATAAAGCTCAAGAGAAAGTGGAAAGTGCGACGGTGAAAGAGGTTGAAATTAAAATCAGCCAGGTCAGAACTCCGATCCCCCCCCCCCCCCTCTCTGCCCTCTTCTATGTTAGAGTCTCATCTATTTTTATTAGATTCACCTCATCTCTGCACCCGAGTTGTTCCTCGCTTTCACTCTCGATGATGCCTCCCGTCCTGAGAGTGCATTTGATGAGTCCGACAAGCAATTTAATAACGTGCTACTGGAAACTCGTCTCAACAATCGTGTATTGGACCTTCGAGTAAGCCTCGTCGAAAATTTTAGTGTATTCAGTATAGAGTGACATCATTACGCAGACGGTAACGAATCAAGCTATCTTTAGGCTGCAAGCATTCGTGCAAGAGTACTTCCGCGACTTCCTCACATCGAAAGGATTCACGGAAATCCATACGCCAAAACTTCAAGGTGCCGCGACTGAGTCGGGAGCGTCTGTCTTCAAAGTCAGCTACTTCAAAGGTAGAGTAATGCAAATTCTATTAAGTTGAAGGTCATTCGATCTGGAATACATAGGCAATGCTTTTCTCGCCCAGTCCCCCCAACTCGCCAAACAAATGGCCATTGCTGCCGATTTCGAACGCGTCTATGAGATTGGCCCCGTTTTCCGTGCTGAGGACTCCAATACCCATCGGCACTTAACGGAATTTGTAGGTCTTGATCTGGAAATGACGATTGAGGAACATTATCACGAAGTCATGGAGCTCCTCGACCAGCTTTTCATCTCTATCTTCCAAAAACTGAGAGAAAACTGCAGGAAAGAAATCGAAACAGTTGGGTTACAGTTCCCGGCGGAAGAGTTCAAGTGGAGAGAAGGGCCCGAAGGAACGCTCAAGATAACCTTCTCAGAGGCTGTTGATCTTCTCGTGGAAGACGGCGTCGACCGTTCTGTCCTCGATGACATCAAGTGAGTGACGCCTTTATAATTGAAAAAAAAAGGGATTATGAGAAATTCTTTATTAGCACTGAGAACGAAAAGCGTCTGGGAAGGATCATCAAAAAGAAGTATGACACGGACTACTTCATCATCGACAAATTCCCAATGGAACTCCGTCCGTTTTACACAATGCCGGATCCCAAAGATCCCGTAAGTCTGCATTATCCAAATAAATTTATTTTTTGCTCATAAAAGAACGAAGAAATTGTCCAACTCTTACGACTTCTTCATGCGAGGAGAGGAAATTCTATCTGGTGCTCAGCGTGTCCATGTTCCCACCTTACTCGCAGAACAAATGAAAGTCAAAGGTATTGAGCCCGAGTCGATGAAAGGTTACATGGACGGCTTCCGGCTTGGATGTCCTCCGCATGGTGGCGGTGGTATTGGACTTGAGCGCGTGCTAATGCTGTTCCTCAAGCTTAATAACATTCGGAGGGCAACTCTGTTTCCGAGAGATCCAAAGCGGCTTGAGCCCTGAAAGGCGTTCGTTAATAGAGGATGAGTTGCCGCAGTAGTCTGAGCGTAGTACTGTTGTATTTTTGCAGATCTAAAGCAAAGCGCCTGAATGAGAAATGCTTATCGCTTTGTATTGAAGATTATGTGTTCCGGTCAAAATATACTCTATGTCCAGTGATTGAAAGCCTTGCTTTTGCGTGTACGTGTTGTTGTCTCTTGTTGACGCGTCCGATCGACCGGCGCCGTATCGCTTCTTCTGCGCTAAAAACCGGAGTCTTGACTCGAGTTGTGCGTGAAGTCAACGAAGTCCTCCCTAACACACGACTGCTGACTTCGATTACTTATACTTTTTCCTCTATAAAAGTATATCGGAATACCTGCTCCAAACATTACTGCCTCTTTCGACCGTTACTTCATGCTGCGTAACTCTGCTGTAAACCGTGACGCAGAGTATTGCTTGGCAGCTCGTCGTCTGGCTCATTTCTTCTGAGCCTCATAGACCAACAGTTTCCAAGCCTGTCAACGACGGAATCTAGCATTTAGGACCTCATTTGTGCAAACTTATGTCCTCGAGAAATTTCTTCAGGCAACGAAAAGCGCTGCTGTGCCTAACCACATAGACTGGCACATGGCGGCTATGCCTACGGACCGCGCAAGAATAGGGGCGAAATACAACACCAAGCTCTAGGACTTTGTACAGAAACATATACTCGACCACAGCCAAATAATACATTTTGACTCAGCTGCTTTCACGCTTTGAATGGCTCTCGGGGGAGAGCACTCACAATCTTCGGAAATGATTTGAGTTTATTGCGTTTGGGTAGAATCGTCGGCATGCAACTATTGCTGCAGGCTCATCTAGTCCCTCCAGGTCTGTACCTCATGATTTTGCACCATTTCTTTCATAAATCAAATCATGATTTGGCAGGCTCTTTTTCGGCCGAGTGGCAAGATTGCACAGCCCGTTATCTCCTTTGAACCAGTGAGGTGCTGGAAGGTACCGTTTTAGACCTTCTCATTGAAGATCTAGCATTCTACATACCGTACGTGTGGACTCTCATTTTAAAAGTATAATTATTCATTGTCTTGTGACTCCTGCGTCCTTGATCGCGACTTCTGCATTGTCATGGACTGCCATTGCCTAGCAAAGCTATAAATAGGCAAACGTCAAATTCAGAGAGGTAGAGGCTTCATCCCAAGCATCGTATTTAATACATCGGAAAGAGGCGTTGTTACGCTCGCGCTGATATCGGCGGTCTCTACCATTTTAAATCTGACGGCTCCTAAAACCCGTTTCTCGACTTCGCTGATATTGAGCACTGGAACTAGTGGGATGGAGACGCGTTAGCTACGAATCCTGTCGACCCGGATAATGTGTAAAAATGTGAACATTGTAAGTATCAGTCTTTTATGAAATGGAATTGCGTCATACTTACAGCGAAACAATGAAAGGCCACGGGAATGTACACGAATGACTGGGACCCAAACAATGGGCAAATCATGATTTCTAAAGACCGAGGTGACTCGTGGACCACTTCCGGACTACCTTTCAAGGTGATAACGGTTCGGTTTGGTATCAATTTTACTGTATTGATTGGTTTCCACACAAGGTCGGTGGAAATATGCCTGGACGTGGCATGGGTGAACGTCTTGCAGTCGATCCGAATGACAATTCCATCCTGTTTCTCGGAGCTAGATCTGGACACGGTCTTTGGACTTCGACTGACTCTGGAGTTACATGGACGAACGTGACTAGCTTCACTGATACAGGTGAGTTTCTTGTCTTTCTTCTTGATGAGTAATTCGCACTAAAGGATACACACAGGATCTTACGTCCCAGACCCTACTGATACTTCGGGACTGAACAATGACATCCTCGGTATATCATTTGTGACATTCGACTCGACCTCTGGTAGCAGTGGTTCTGCCACACCCAGAATCTTCGTTGGAGTCGCAAATGCAGGATCGACCAATATTTACAAATCAGAGGATGCTGGAAGCACATGTATGTATCCAAAATAGTCCGATTTCAGCCTTTATAATCCAGACTCAATACACTTCTACATATAGGGGAAGGCATTGCTGGACAGAACAGTACTTATATACCGCATAAAGGAGTGCTTTCTCCTTCAGAGAAGGTCCTTTATGTGTCGTACTCGAATGGCGGTGGACCTTATGATGGGACACTTGGTATGTTATTTCTTCATATGGAGTTTAATTGCACTTTCGATGCAGAGCTGATGGATGAATCTAGGTGCCGTATGGAAATACGACATCACTTCTGGGGACTGGACGGACATTACACCTGTGTCTGGAAGTGACCTCTCATTCGGATTTGGAGGTGTTGCCGTTGATCTGCAGAATCCTGGAACAATAATGGTTGCTGCTTTGAACTCATGGTGGCCTGATGGTCAGATTTTCCGTAGCACTGACAGTGGATCGAGCTGGTCACCCTTGTGGTCTTTGGAGGTTTACCCTGACATTGACAAGTGGTACACGTACGATGACTCACTCGCACCATGGATTGGGCCAAATTATGTCGATACAACTCTTGGGACTCTTCAAATTGGGTGGATGATGGAAGCCTTGGTGATTGACCCCTTCAACAGCGATCACTGGCTTTACGGCACGGGTGAGACTATTTATGGAGGTCACGATCTGACGAAGTGGGACACGACACACAATGTCACTATTAGGTCCTTATGGTGATACCTCTGGGTCAGCTCCGATACCAACGACAGCTTCTTCAACTTCCACTATTACTACAGCCTTGTCGACGACGACGACATGCATCATCTCGGCTCAGACAACGATCAGCATTGTAGCAACCACTAAGGCATCAGCTACTTTTACTTCCAGTACAGCTGCTGCAAGCGGGACCGCGAATACATATACGGTCAATAGGGAGGTATGAGTGGTACAAGTAATTTTAAAAAGGCTGACACCGGATATTGTTGCTGGAATAGAATGGTCGGGTCCAACAGCCTGCGCTACCGGACCTATCTGCAAATATAGCAGCGACTGTGATTTGGCGTCTTAGTTTCATACAAAGCCAGGAAGGTGTTTTTGACGCCCTCCTGTCCTTTCAGACGATTCCCAGTATGTGACATCCCGAGATCTTCTCGCTCTCGAGTTTATTAGGGCTTAGGCTACCCCGAACTATCTTATTATCATATACAAATTTATATGGGTCTTTAGAATGTTCATCGTTATGCTATACTTCCACGAGAAACTGGGAAATAAAGTGAATTGTGTGTCGCTCGCCTATCGGCTTGAATACGAACCGGCTAAATTATTGACAATTTATGGTCACGGTTTGAGTCCCAGGGAGCCCACCTGCCGTATGTCTGCTCTCGAATTGTGAACCTCTTCTGCTGTTTCCATTTTCTTTTTCACAATTATCAGCGTCGATCGCCGATCTTCTTCGAGTATATTCAGTTAATCGGTCTTGGACACTCGGAGAAATTGAATGCTGCGAGTCATACGCTCAACCAAAGCTCCTCATCGATTAAGACCACCAGCTGGCGCCCGACAATTTCTTACCGGTTGGAGAAAGTTGTCAACCATGACTACAAACGAGGAATCCCTCGTCCAGGAGATCGCCGAGCAGACCACCCTGGTGAACAAGCTTAGGTTGGATGCAAGCCCCGGGGTAGACGAGGCCAAAGCGAAACTATCGGACTTGAAGAAGAGTTTGGGACTGTTGAAGAAAGCTGTGAGTGGGGACAGAGGTGTAGAGAAGAAGAAGGGACGATTGCTATTGAAGACCGCTAAGGTACGCAACGACAAGTTTGAGATTTCCGTTACTGCTCTTGCCTAACTTATGGTCAGGGCACGCGTGATTACGGACCAAGCGAAATGTTTCTCAGAGAGCATGTCGAGCGAATAGTCAAGGATTGCTTCACGACCTTTGGTGGAAGTCAACTTGATACACCTGTCTTTGAGCGAAAGGAAATTTTGACGGACAAATATGGCGAGGATGCAAAACTCATTTTCGATCTCATGGATCAAGGTGGCGAGCAACTGTCACTTAGGTACGACCACACCGTACCGTTGGCACGATATCTAGCAGAAGACTCGGCTCGTACGGGATCAAAGTTATGGCAGGTTGGGAAAGTTTATCGGAGAGACAATCCTGTAATGTCAAAGGGCCGAATGCGTGAATTCTCGCAAGCAGTGAGTCTCAAATCCCCTTAGATTATTTATTTATGACAATGCTAGATAGGATTTCGATATATCCGGCGCTGGCGATACTATGATTTATGATGCAGAAATTCTGAGTTTAACATGCACTATTTTAAGACGACTGGACGTGGGGGAATTCACCGTAAAGGTATTCACCTTTAAGTTTCGTTTTTTTAGTATGGAGATTTAACAAATATTTAAGCTTAATCATAGAAAAATCCTAGACGGTATTTTCGAAGTGTGTGGTGTCCCGTCAGAAAAGATCCGGGCGATTTCGTCGGCTGTAGACAAGCTTGACAAGGTGAGAGTATCCTCAGTTCAGTTTCCTGTATGAATCGTAGCTAAGCATGGGCAGTAGTCACCTTGGAGCGAAGTGAAGAAGGAAATGTGCGGTGAAAAAGGACTTGATCCTGCAGTGGCAGATAAAATTGGCGAATATGTGAAGAAGAAAGGTCTGTATTCTGTTAAACCTGCGTCTTTTATTGTTCACTGAAGCAATCTTGTCATAGGCGGCGAAGAATTGTTGTCAAAACTTCTCGCAGATTCTGACCTCACTGCCAATGAAAACGCCAAGACAGGCTTAGCTGAGATGTCGTTGTTGTTCAAATATCTGAATGCTTACAACGTCTTAGACAAGGTGACTTGGCTTACTTCTCCTTCCGATATTTTACTTATGACGAAAAAAGATCTCCTTCGACATGTCCCTTGCTCGTGGACTTGACTACTACACAGGCATCATCTACGAAGCCATTGTCGAAGCTTCCGCTCCTCCGGGTTTCACAGCCGATCCCATTGCTGATTCTTCAGAAAATCCCGCGTCCAAGAAGAAATCCGCCAAGAGGTCTGGAAAAGAGGGTGAAGAAGAAGAGGAAATTGACGAGGACTCTGTTGGTGTCGGGTCTATCGCAGCTGGAGGTCGATACGATAACCTCGTTAGCTCGCTGAAATCGTCGGCGGCTAGTGACACAAAAAAAATTCAAATCATTCCTTGCGTTGGGATATCCTTTGGTTTGGACCGGATATTTGCGATTTTGTATCCCAAATGGCGAGATAGTGGGAGAAGGCAGAAGGAGTTGCTGGCTTTTGTTATCGCAGCTGGGGATGGCCTCTTAGTCGAGAGAATGAGACTCGTGTCAGAACTTCGAGAGGCCGGTATAAAGGTTTGGATTTTCATCCAGCCGGCTTTAACAGTTGCTTATATGCCATTTAACAGGCGGACTACCTCGCGAAGAACAAGCCCAAAATCCCGGCTCAATTTGCTGCTGGGGAAAAAGACGAAGTGCCGTTTGCGATTATTCTTGGCGAAGCGGAACTCAAGGAGGGTTTTGTGACCGTCAAAGAACAAAGGTGGGAAATGAAGGATGGGATAAAGACAAAGATCGAATCTGCGGACAAGGGTTTGAAGATTAAACGGGATGAGCTCGTCGAATGGCTGAAGGATAATCAGGTGTTCAAGGATTGGCAGGAGCAGAAGTGGTAGATACTGTATTATAAATATGGTAGACTTATTATACCTTCTGATGCCGACCGCAATTCTTTTTTAAAGAACGCCAAATTTCGACGGAATAAATGCCGCAGGAGCTTTAGCGGCACTGGTTTCTTGCTCGATACAAACTGTCATAATTAAGAATATTATATCAGGATGCTTTGTGCTCGGTAATTAAGGAAGCTGGGCAATGCCAAGGCTTCGATGTATGATATTATGGCCCACAAAATTCAAGAACAAACATTTCTAGTGGGCGGATAAGCTTCACCGCAGAGTGCAGGGGTCGATTTCACTCGGATCCAGAGCCGGAGTACGATCCCTCCTCATCTGGAGAGGTAACAAGAGGTAAAACGCTGATTCACAGGACTAAGACTAACTTGCGACGTACCATCGTCGTCGTCAGCAAAATCACCCTTCGATATCCCCATTCCAACTGGAGGCGGTCTCATCAGTTTTCGAAGGTCGTCGTCCTCCTGTCCTCCTAATAAATCCCAAGCGGTATCGCCGTACTTATCCTTAATCCTGGATGAGCAAAACGGATCAATATCTCAGATAGACCCATACACGTCGTCTTAGACAGAGGCATACTTTGAACTAGCGCCACATTCCAGTAACTCGGAAGCAACTTCGAATCTGAGTTCGGGGTTGGACTTGAGCTCCTTGAGGGCAAGATGTAACGGTGTGGCTCCTTCTAGTTTGTTGGTCGGATCCACATCGCATCCATCTTGCTCGGTTATGATTTTTAGGACAAAAATTGACCCACGAGAAGCTCTTATAAGGATGTTAGTTGAGACATTGAAGGCGTAACAAACAAGACTTACGCAACATGCAATGCTATAGAAAACGAATTGAGGCTTCAGTTCTTCATCCATGCAAGTACGAGGGCTCGCCTGTATTTCCTACACTACCAAACTCCGTCAATACTCGCTACAAATAATAATTAGGGGCATAGTCACCCATCCATATAATTGATGTCCAAATTCTCGTCTTCAATCAGTTCATTCATTAGATCCTCATCGTCCGTCCGAGCGGCTAGCATCAGCCGTTCGTCTAAAACAAACTTAAGATTTAGCCCAGGGTTATTTGAGGCGTCACAGAGCTTGTCACTCACGTACGGAAGCTCCCTCTTCAGACATCTTTCTGTAGATGTTCTATGGTGAAAGAGATGAGATGATGGTAGATGGTCGATGAGAGGCGTTTCTAGCTGCGCACGCGACTTACGCCGGATCGGATGTGCTGGACGTGTCGGCGAAATGATATACATGACCAGAAGAAGTTCTTCGCCTCTTGTCCTCACTCCGCAACCTATGCGGATAAACCAAACTCTATGCAGCTTGTAGATAATGATACGGTGAGCCCGCTGTACGATCGTCTTCGAAAGCTATCTAATAGTCCACTCCAGTTCCTCAAACAGCTAACGACTGCTTTCGAGGAGGCAAATAAGTCGGGCTCGTCAGTATGGCTAACTCATAAGCGCCGTATGTCCAAATCCACAATTTATGAGTGGGCATGCTCTGATCTACTCTAGTGACCTACAATTGCGACGGAGATGTAGACATGAACAACGAGGATGGTGATGACTTGAGAGAATACCCTTGCCTGGTGCGATGCACGAATGGGAAGGATGTGATGTTCTCAACGCATGTAAGCAAACTATTGTTGCCAACCACATGCGCGAACTTCTTATCATTATTTGATCTAGGTGCATCCGGAGGGGTTGAACAAGTTCCACGCTACATACGGGGCATTACTCAAAAATTCTATGCCATCGTTACGGAAACGAGACAAGAAACGGGAGAAAGAGCGTACGGAACGTATTGCCCAGGCGAAGAAACGCAACACCGAGCCGGTCCTCATCGAAGGCTTTAAGCGTGGCTCTGGTCGACGAAAACGGCAACGTCGTATGAGAGCTGCTGTCAAGCAAGAGGAAGCACTCAAAAAGGTGGGAGAGCGACAATCAAAGACCAAACATCAAGTGCCTCCATAGACATTGAAAACTTAACCGAATGCTTTCAGTCGGCAAATATACAAAATCTTCCACCTGTATTATCTGACATCCCACTGAAATCCGACTTGTACCTATAATCTGCTGTTAATCGAGTGCATACATAGACATGAGGTAGCGGCGTGCCACTAGGCAAGCCGTCGGAGCAAAGTTGGTGATATCACTAGGTCGCGCGCTTACCGGCGGACGCAGTCTTCGTCCTCACCCTCACCATTCCACAACCCTCCTTCCACCATTCTCTCATGTATCTTTATATACATTAATCTCTGCTATTGAGGACCACGCATCACTTAAGTCATCAATTTCTGAGGACTAGAGTTATACCCGATGCAACCTCCGCCGAAGGCAGGGACCAGCACAAGCCCTGATCCTTTCCTCGACGACGACGACGAGGAAGGATGGGAGGAGATGCCGGTCGTCCGCGATGAATTTGCCAATGGCCTTGACGAGGAGGATCGCAAGAAATTCCACTACGTTACCCCAGAGAAGGACGAGACTGTCAACGCGACAGGGGTGATCGACTTCGACGAGAGCGGCCGAGAGTGGCGGGATAAGGTCATAACCAATGAGAAGGAATATAATGAATACACTCGCCTGCGCTTGACAGAGGAGAATGATGACGACGAAGTGCACTTGAGAACGAAATTCCTGTTCGATGAAGACAAGGCGATGACACCTCTGAGCCAGATGCAGGCTACGAAGAACATGCTTACCGAAGCGCAGAGGATCGCCTACGTCGGAATGTGTGCGCTGGTCGCAAAGGAGATGGCTGCGACTTTCGAGGGAGTGAAGAGCAAGGATCTCAAGGCGGCGATTGAGTCGCTAGAGCTCTGGTCGCTCAAGATCTTGGGACGGCTATATTATCATATGGAGCTTGAAACTCAAGGTATGTTTCTACCCTTTATTAAATTTACTTGCTCCTGAATGTTCTAGATAGAGCAGAAAATGATCGAAAGCCTAGCCGAGCATGGTGTTCAAGCTACGGATTTGGCACCGGCTCTTATGGCCACACATACAGTCGCGAATCCGGAGTACGATCCTGTCGAGGGCAAAAAGCAGGAGATCCAACGACAAATTGATGAGGAGGAGAATTTACGGAAGGAAGAAGCAGAAGCAGAAGACATTGTGGACGACATTTTGAATCCTAAACTACCTGAACCTCCCAAGACGCCTATCACCCCGACCCCTTTTCAAACCACTGCCAACGTTTTACAAAAAAACACGCCTGAGTCAGTACCTGGTGTAAGCACCACACTCTCGACAGCTGATAAAGACGTCACTTTGGATATCCGGTGGACTGTTCTCTGCGACTTGTTCCTTATCCTTATTGCCGATAGTGTATATGATGCTCGTTCCCGAGTGTTACTCGAGGCTATTGCATTCAAGCTCGGATTAGGATGGATCGACGTCGTTAAGTTTGAGCAACGAGTAACAGAGGCGCTGGAGATTCAGGAAAGCGTTGACAAGCTGGAACAGAAAGAAGTCATTGAGGGGCGAGTGAAGAGTGCAAAGAAGAGGCGGTATGCGATGCTGGGTCTGGCGACCTTAGGTATGTTTTCTCCGGATTAACAAAAATACAAACTGACATCCTTGTATGTAGGCGGTGGTCTCGTTATTGGATTATCCGCTGGTTTGCTAGCACCTGTAATAGGGGCTGGTCTTGCAGGTGCTTTCTCAGTTGTTGGTGTCTCTGGCACTTCAGCATTTCTCGCAGGTACTGGTGGTGCAGCGGTCATTACAACCGCCGGAACGCTTACGGGGTCAGGGATTGCTGCACGAGGTATGGCTCGACGAACGCAGAACGTACGGCAGTTTGATATGTTGCCTTTGCACAATAATAAGAGGGTTAACTGTATTCTGACTGTCTCTGGGTACGTTAACACAATACTCATGCTGAAGGCCAGGGAGGACTCAGCGTTTATCCGACAGATTTATGACTTCTTCAAAAGACGATGTACGATTACCATTCAGTGTCCTCGATCCTGTGGTAGGGGACGTCTTCAGCGTTCTATGGGAGCCCGAAATGCTAGGCGAGACGGGTAGTGCATTGAAGATTCTGACATCTGAAATTTTAAGTCAAGTCGGGCAAACCGTTTTACAAGCAACAGTAATGACGGCACTTATGTCTGCACTCCAATGGCCAATCTGTAAGTACATTCAAATGCATGAAATTTGGCAAAGCTCCTGACCGGTTTGCAGTGCTGACCAAACTCGGATATTTGATCGATAATCCCTGGTCGAATGCTCTCGATCGAGCGAAAGCCGCTGGATTAGTCCTAGCAGACGTACTTATCCAGAGGCACCTTGGTGTACGCCCCATCACCCTCATCGGTTTTTCGCTTGGAGCCCGCGCCATCTTCTACTGTCTCCTCGAGCTCGCGAAACGCAAAGCCTATGGAGTCGTTCAGGACGTTTTCATTCTCGGCGCGACCTTAACTTCATCGAAACAGAATTGGTTATCAGCACGATCCGTTGTATCGGGGCGATTTGTCAATGGATTCGCGCGCAATGATTGGATTCTTAATTATCTATTTCGTGCGACAAGCGGTGGGTTGCAGAATATAGCAGGCTTGAGACCTGTGACAGATGTACCTGGCTTGGAGAATGTGGACTTGACAGACAAGATTGCGGGTCATATGAGCTATCGGACGTTCATGCCGCTTATTCTGGACCAGCTTGGGTTTCCTGTGTCTGCGGATTATTTCGATGAGCCGCAAGTAAGTTCATCATGCTTGAATCCTTATCTCTTCGACTTCTGCGATGAATACGAAACGTTGACTGTCACTTGGTATGCAGGAACCAGATATGGACGTAGACCGCATGGTTGTTCGTTCAGGAGAAGAGCAGAAGAAGAAAGGCTGGTTCTCTCGTCGCTCGAGCAAAAAGAACACTAATGCAAATAAGCGTGTTTCACTGCCTCCCGGCGCCAAACAACCGAGTTCGAGTGCGCTCAAGTCACCTATGGCAAAGGAAGTATACGAAGTTCCAGAGGAAGATCTTAAACAACCGTCCACTCCCGCGCCAGAGTCAGAGACATCTACTGTCGTAGGATCTCCTGTTCATTCAACGTCGTCTACCCCGAGACCATCGGATGTAAGCGAAGACGATAGAGATGTCCCAAAGCACGCTGGCTTCGATTTCAAAGCCATACAGGAGATTATCGCTCATTCGGATCCGGATGCCGGCGACATGGATATTCACGCACCTGTGGCACAGACCCCACGTGCAAGGCTATCAATGCCTCTTCCACACGAGCCGACAAACCAATCCGAGAGCGTACCGGTTTCACTACCCACCCGAAACCTCTTTGCTTCGGAAGGGGAAGGAGATATTGGTGCATTGCGTAGGCCCGCTGGGAGTCGTGTCACAAGCACACCAGCATTTGATCTTCCAAATGAGGCTGACGACGGAGAGGGAGAGGATGGCGATATATCATCTGCGCTTGGTCAGAAGCCCAGAGCTTTGTTGGGATTGGGAAAGAGCTCTACTGGGGACTTAGCTTCATCATTTTCGCGCTCGGTATCGCTGTCCAATACACCTACGGCCAGTTCCGCAACATACCTCGGCTTTGGTGGTCTCGAAGCCCAATCCTCGTCCTCATCGCGCCCATCGTTTGGCTGGGGTGCCTCGGAGGCATCTGCGCCTGAAAGCAACACATGGACCTCATCAGGGTCTACCTTCGGCCTTTCGGATCCATTCTCACTCGCATCGTCCTCGCGAGCAAGTGCTCAAGCGGAACCATCCCTCACCTTCGGCGGGACGGACGGAAGTTTGTGGAATTCAGGCCCGAAAGGGCGGGAAGCAGCTTCAGACGTCGATGAAGTGCTTCGGTCACCATTTGCAAGCCCGCCTGCCACCGCGTCAATACCAGAAGATGTGCTCAATCCGTTTGCGATTTCATCCACGAACCTTGTGGTTAACTCAGGGAAGAAAGAAGATGGCTGGCAGCCTCCACCTTTGCTGCGGAACAACGGAGCTACGAATAATAAAGAATCAAATGCAAAGGCGAATTTCGCGAATGCGTCATCATTTAGCATTAATTCGAACCCCTGGGGCTGAGAGGTGGCGACGATTACCATGGGCCATTGGATCGGAGAAAGGGATGGAATTGAATCTCACCGGATGATGGATAACAGGGATTGCGTGTATTGGTTTATCTTCTCATCTTTGAGATACCGTACCCGGGCTATGGCCAGCATGACGATCTATCGAGGAAGACAGAGGACTTTCGGGGATTGATATCGAGATAGGGGTTCGAAGAAGGCCTAGCGCAATCAGAGCAGAGTACAGTGGTGCAATATGCGGTATATTAGCACCACGAGTATAGGTTGATAAATGCAGTTAAAAGCTGGTCACGAGAGCAGACTTCGGAAGATTCGAAGATTCGAGTATGCAGGCGCCCAAAAATACGACCTCATCGTCCATACTAGCGCGGCCGCGGGTAGATGGGGGTGGAGAGAGTTCGCGCATGTCCATTCAGTTCACTTCCTTGCTCATCTCGAGTGCTCGTGTGCTAGCCAAGACCTTCGATATCGTGTCGACACTTGCTATTCGAGCTTGTGATACTGAGCAAACGCCTCCGTCCCGAGGCGTACGAAAATATCGCCGTCATCACACCTTTATGGATCTATTCTACCGTACGTACGTACGATGGTACTAGAGAAGATTTGGCCCTTTTCTCCGCGCAGTCGCATCGCATCAATCCACGTTTTCCTTCCCGTTGAGAGGCCATCAAGAAGAACTTCGAATTGTGGAGTCGGAGTTCGGAGGTATTTCTTCCTCTCGGTCTGCGGGGTGGGAAATTGAGCACGACGTACGGATGTTCGTTGAACATCAGTGTAACGAATCTTCTGGTTCATCGTGAAGGCGCCATTGGAGGGAGCAAGAGGTAAGGAGCCAATGACGTCCGAGCCTACGAAAATGTGCTCTTTTACCTCCTGTGATATTGCTGCGTGCGCTGTCGCACTTCGAATGTCTACCTTTCCCGCGGTGGCATCCATGCGCCACAAACAAAACAACGTCATTAGCCACCTCCCTTTACCTCCACAGCTGCCGCTTCTCCCACTCCTGCTCCTGAATGATTTGACTTCCTGTTCTCAATAGCTAGAATATTCCAACTTCGACGTCATAGGTCATTTGTCTCTGGTGAACTTATCCTTTCACCCTTTGTTCTCATGTTTCCCGACGGCTCGAATTTCATCCAGATGTTTATTACAGTTTAATGTGGGGTTTGCTCACCATTTCCAGCTGCTTCGCCATTGATTCAAACATTTTCGCGCTTCTTCCGTTCCGTCGACCTTCCGTTCCGCTTCAAGTTTACCCACTAGCCCTAGTGTACCTGTCTGCCGCCCTGGTTCCAATTCTGATTCCGATTCCGACCGTCAATTCATCACCCATTTTCCCAATGTTTCTGTCCCAGCCTCCCATTTTCTCATATACATTTACCAGTAGTAACCTTTCCCCATTCACCTCTCTTCCGTTTTATCCGTCTAGAAGTATCATTGTTCCTTCATTGATTGTTGCTAGCACCTTGTCTGATTTTAATCCCTCTTTGGATGGACTCTAGTACTGTTTCGTCTTCCTCGTATCCGTGTCCGTGTCTCATCACCCCATGTCTCACTCTTCCATCACTGGCAATATAAATATCACTTTATACCGGAGTTTCAGAAGTGATCCAAGTTCGTTCCTATTCGGAATATGTGTACTGCGTATCGTCACTCGGAAACACAAGGCACAGACAAGATAAGACAGAGAAGGGGAAAACATAAAACATGTTGAAAGCAAATAAGGAGCCGCGATTGGAATACTGCGGTGATCTCCTATCAATCTTCCCCGTGGGTCAAGGTACCCGACCAACTGAGAGGAGAAGGCGACTGTCTCTCCTTAGCGGCTAGGTGTACGGGACGAACGTCCGTGAGGGCGGTAGTCAACACGGGCGCCATCATTGACTCCTTTCTTATTAATAGTGCAAACGCGCAAATATGCAGCGGTACGACCTTACTGGTCAATAAGAATCCCGGACCAAACAAGAAGCGCATCTCAGAAGATACAGTCGATGACGTCGGTTCCACTCTAACGACATGTATCGATTGCCTGGTATTGTATTGTAGGATTATGCTAAGACTCGAAACTCTGGAACTGTTGAGAAATATGGAAGTGTCGTTGCTGCCGCTACCGGGTGGAGTTCCCTCGTGCCGTTCTTAACACCTGCGAGCATCCGTTTTGAGTAGGTGCAATGAGCGGAATGAAACGATGAGCAATGACCTCGTGAACGGGAAGTTCCGAGCTTGGTGCATATAAAAAGCGTTGGTGTAAGTTGAATCATTAGAAACAGTAATATGATAACTTGAGATCAACAATAATTGACGTATGAGATATAATTAGCGAGAGGAGGGGTGTACGTCGTGAAGACGGGCGGAGCTGCGAGCAAGACGAGCTTGGGAAGATCAGTGCCACATCTTCAATGATTTCGATATAGAGCTAAAGTGTCTAAACAAAAACGTCGGAGAAGTCAATTATGCAACTTTTCAAAAATCAGAAGCAGGATCAGAATTAAACAGCCAAAGCACCGACCGGACTCACTTTGCAGAAAATGCAGTACGACACCGTGACCGTAGCGGCAGCCCGCCCAGTTCACAATAACGTTAACCTTTTTTGTTTTGTTCTGTTTCGCCGTACGGTCGTATCCGTGCTCCCGTGCCAGTCAGCTATGCCGAAATATGTGATCCGAGCGAGAAGTTCCCCGATACTCCGACACTCCGAAGGGTCAGCAGGTCCATCCAGCTGAGCTGGGATACGCAAGCGGGGTGAGTCAGCCCTCAAGCGGCCTCCAGCTCCACTCCATAATCAGTCGCATGGATGAAATGAAGGGTACGACATGCGTAAACCAGCAATCCGATTGTGGTTGCAGGATAGGATGGGATTGTAACCTGAGTTTCTGTTGGCGATATTTCTTCAGACTCATAACCAGACTTTCGCATGATTATTGTTCGAGTATGTGATTGGAAAGCCTATTTGCCCGTCTGGAAAGCTTCTCGGGAGTATTATTCCCGTGTCTAATCCGGGGTAGCAGCGGCAGCATCAATCGTAGCAGAAAGAAGGTACACAAATCCGAAGTGCGGTGTGGGGTAAGTTAGTTTGGATGTGGCAGTTCGGCGAGGCAGAAGCTTCCCCACAACTTGCCTTCCGTTCCGTGTGCGCATCTTCTTCTCCTGTTATCCTAGCTAGTCATCGGACAACGGATGGAAGTAAGTGCCTCGAGGACAGGGGACGGTAGAACGGCACGGAAGGTGCGGAGGAGGATTGGCGGGATAGCTTTAATTTAGCCAGCATGATTCGCACCTGGCAACTCCCATATCCCGCCGGTTTGTAATAGTTCATATGCGCAAATGAAGGGTCGACGAGCACATTGCTGTACCATTCTTCGGGCATGAGGATGTTGAGGTTGGGGTTGTTGTGTAAAGTGTGGCAGACGCAGACGCACGACGTGAGGTGAAGGTGGGGGAAGAGAGGAGTAGCGCAGCCAATGCCTCCAATACCCCGCCCCGCGTTCATTCACAGTTCACAGCATTATAGTAAGCAAGTCACGTACCTCGGACGCAAGCCTGCATAGCACACGGAACACTACTCAAAACAAAGTCAGACACCGTGCTCCAGATGCAGTCCGCAGACTCCAACAGTAAGCAGTAGTAGCCTCAGTAGGAATGGGTACCAGTACCAGTGTTAGAGTCAGATGTTTTGCCACTCCGGGTTGTTGCGTGTGCCACCTTGCCACATCTCATCTGACCTGGGAGGAGTCGGTGGCCGAACTGCGGGCTGTTTTGATGCGAGCCCTTACGTCGTCGCGGAACAGGAGCGTCTCCCTCGGTCTGCATCTGCATATCTCGGAGTCGGCGTCGGAGACGGAATCGGAGCGGCCCTAAGCTAAGCAAGGATCACACTCACTAGTACTTGACAGCTGAAATGATTGGGATTAGACTGGGTAAACTTCATCGAGTTCATGGAGAGACTCATCAAACAATCGAGTGTGATCCTGTCCTATCCTGTCCTGTGGCAAATGTGGCCCGTCGCCCGCTAATCGATCCATCACTCCACAGGACGCACAGGTGTAAACTTTATTGCTGTACCTACCAGGGCGGGAGATCCTGCAGGAGGTACTGAGCTACTGCAGGGAGCAAGGAAGCCGGCGGGGTAAATCGGGTATGAGAGGTGTGCGAGTCGGAACGAGGAAGGTGGCTTATCCAATGGTTGCGTTGCGAGGCAACGTGAACTCCTTCTCTCCTTCCGAGAGCCAAAGCAGGAGGAGCCGGTACATGTATACTACTACTACAACACTACTGTACATGTGTGCGTGGTCAACGCGGAATAGGGGTTGGTGGATGTGCGAAATACGAACGTGAGACTGGAAGGACTTGGAAGGACTGGGAGCGTGGCTCAGGGAAGAGAATTGGAGAAACGGGCAGGCGGCGGCGCGTGACGGGAAGCCCGAAGGAAGAAAAGAGAGAATCTGATCATGAGAATCAATCTTTGCAGCAATCTACAGTAATTCAACTCATTGAACTACAGGGCACAGGACATTGAAACGAGACAGGAAAATGTCGGACATCTCGTGGCCTTCGATCGGTTTTTGTTGTTGCTGTTGCAGTAGTTGTTGATGACGCGGAAATGGTATTGTTTGGACGTATCATTTGCGCGATGATCCCACATTTGTTCGCATCGTTCCGGATGGAGGGAGCGAGTTCGGGAAGGTGGCGAAGATGGAGTGAAGACGGGTTGCTGTTGCTGCAGTAGCCTCTGAGAAGAAGCTGAAGCTGAAGGAAACCTCTGGATCTGAATGCACTGCGAGGATACCCGCGGGCTGTGTGGAAGACGGAGACTAGCTTGGCCGTCGCCGTGTCCGTCGGTCATGCACCTCTTACTACGCATTCATTCTATTTTCTTTTGTGAAACTAGCATGGGACCATTCAGTCGGCGGACGATAACGGCGGGTCATTAGCCTAGCAGTAGTAGTATTGTGGTTGAGATCGAGCATCAGGAGCAGCAGAAGCAAAGGGGGTGAGAATGTTTGTACATGTTTGTAACAATTGCCAAATTTGCATTGAATGCTTACATAATGTGTTCGATGCGAACCTCACTCGCCCAAATTGCTTCTTTCTCTCCTCAGCTTTATACCTTCACCTTCCTCTGCCCGACTCCTCCTCCTCCTCCCTCACTCCCTCCATCCCTCTTCTCGGGGCTCTCCGTCCCAGGAAGTCCTTCAAAAGCTCACCTTCTTCACACCTCACCTCGTCACCATGATCGAGCCTATATCCCAATAACGGCCACGGGCTCATCCCCCACCCCTTCAAAGCCTCTCCTCGAAAGGACGTCTCTGTCTCACAGTATCTGTCCTCTCGCAGAGCGGTCTGCAATCCTCCTAGCGTCAACACTCCTCACATCTCCTCTTCATCCTTTCAAAGCAGAATCAGAATCGATCAAACGTACCCGCATTCATACACCCAGGACTCCCTCGCATTCGTCATCTTATATCCTTGCAATCCGTTTTAACCTCATCATCCTTCGCTGAGCGAGTCTTCGATAGAAATCAAAGCATACCATGTCGCCACGTTCAATTCTCAAGCAGTCTTCCAACTCCTACGCGCATCCAGCCTCTCCTCCCCTGGCTGCAGCTCTTCCTTATCCTCCTTCGCCACCCCAGGTCCATTTTCCTCCCACGCCTTCCCTCACCCAAACGCATTACACTCACTCAGGCTCGGCCTACGACCGTGCCCCAATTGTTGTACTGCCTAATGATTGTGCAATGCCAGAGCGAGGTGGACGCTGCTACAGCGCGGGCAGGTCCTCGCGTTGCCCCGATGGGCGGAACCAGGCCAGCACCGGCGCCAACCACCCCCATCCCCGGGTCGCCGCCGACGCGAACTGTGATGGTCGGATACCAACGTACGGTCCGGCGCCTCACAATGCCTATGCGTCGTCTTCTTCCATGAACATGGTACCTCGTGGACCTCCTCCCCTTGTTGCAGATATCTCTTCCGAGTCTGATGAGAGCGATGGGATTGTCTCTCCGCCACCAGAGTACCACGGTCATGCACAGCATAGCCAGCAGTCCCACCAAGGATACTCCGTGCACATAGCCTCTCCTTCGCAAGAGCAGCTCGACAAGGCACTCGCTTTCCTTCCCCATTCGCCCGCTACATTGCAAAAACCCAAACGGGAAAAGAAGAAAAGGAGCGAGTCACCCAAATTCAAGTCGGAGGATTCCTCGCGCTCGTTTGCATCGTCTTCGCTAGACGGTTGTCTCGGCGGTTTCTAGCCTTCACTCAGCGGTGTTGCTCAGTAGTCGGCGGCGGCGGCTTTCGTGGTTGGCCGGACGCCTGTTCAAAGGAAAAGTTTTTAAAGAAGGTGTTTTTGGAAGTCTCTTATTATCCAGCGCATGGTTGTACTTAATATCTGCTCTCTGCTTGCCCACCTTTTCCCAACCCCTAACAATTATTTTTCTTTCTCCCAACACCTTTTCGCTCTCCAACATTTTTGTTAGGCTCTTTTTTGTTCTGCTCTCACGACCTCAATTTTGCACGACCTTTTCCCCCGTTTTCCACCCGACCCATCCCGTTATATTCGCTTTGCTTTTGCCCTTCCTGTCACAGGCTCCGGAGAGACGCTTTTTGCTCGTTTGCCTTTTCTCGCCTCTTCTTACCGTCTATACCCTCTCACATCCTGTGGCTAGCATTTGCACCGACGAATGAACGTTGACGCTGGGGTTTGCCCATTCAGACAACACGACTCGTTTTGTTCCCATCCCTGAGATCTCACATCACTTTCAAGAGCCGTCCCTACGCCACAATTCTCAAAAGTACACACGCGTACATAACCTGATTCACCCTTCGTTCCTTGCATAGAATTTAGAATTGGACTAGACTGGACTAGACAGTACCCCTGCCTTGCATCTGCGCCCGCATCTTCCTGGGCCTCTATTTGGACGCCCCCCCCTTCCCTCTTTAGACTTAGACAACCCACATTTTGCACATTTGCTTTGCTTTGCTTTGCACTCGCACGCTCTTTTTTGCCTTTTTCCCCGCCGTTGTCTCCTTCACTCGACCTTACTTACGCTTTCTCTAATGGGTTCTTTTCTTGGTTCGTATTGGGAGTATAGTTCGGACGTTTTGCCATTCTTCGTCTCTTCTCTCGCTCTCCTCGGGATACTATGCACCATCCATCAGTTTATTCAAATCGACAATATAATCGCATATCCAAATTCTAATTTTGTGTCCCGGCTTTCTCCCTGTTCCCTTGTCCTCTTACTCAGTCAACTCAACAGTAGAGATAGTCGTAGGGGGTGTGGGGCGGCGGACATTATTACTCCTTTCAAATCATCCTTTCAAGTGCGGGTGCAGGTATAGTAGGTGCTATCTGAGATTACGATCGTACATTGAACTCTGTACATACGGGTCTTCTACATGTACGAAGGCGTGCGTACCTTAGGCAGGAAGTTTTATGTTGTTCTCTTGGAAGGAATGTGGTGGTTCTGCAATAGCAGCGAGGCAAGGAACTTAGGAAGGCGCTCAGGCAGGAATCTCCGTTGAGCCCGTTCGAACTCGAACCTTCAGATTCTGCATGTTGTCTGCGTGGTCCATTCATTCCATTTCATTCCCTCCGAGTCTCTCGTTCCACGCTGTTGCCACCCGCTCGGGAATCAGCCTGCCCCTTCTTATCTTTCTATCATACTGGTACTATCATTGAACAAGAAGCCACTAGTACTCACTCACTCACTCGCTCGCCCCTCTTCCCCGTCTCACCAAATCTTCCTCTCCCCTCTCCTCTCCTCTCACGTACTGAAAACCTCTCTACCTCCGGAATCGGCCTTCCACACGCGTGCCCAGTGCCCACCACGTTTTCGTCTTCTCCTTCTTTCGTCCCCGTCCTGCCTCTTTGTACCGCCTAAAAAACAATTTTACCTTCCTTCCGAAGCTCGCCATGCCCTCTTACTTTACCTTACCTTCTTCGTGATCGTATTCTGGAAGAAGCAGACGGACAATTTGATAGAGGAGACTGCCTCCGGGGACGGCACCGAGGAGTCCGTTTGAATAAGCCACAGTAGGGCTTAGGGGGTGTCTGTATGCACATGCCCATGCGCATGTGCCGCCGCGGTGTCTTGTCCCTTTTACTCAATTTCTATCCGATGCTTCCTATGGGAGAAGATGGACTAATACTGCGGATGTGCAATGTACGAGAGAGGGGTGAGTTTCTACTAGTGGGGCAATGGGAATTGCAACGAACGGCGTTGAGTCAAAAGCGCATACATCCACATCCACTTACATGTAACGAGGAAGTCGAAGGGTTGGGCAAGGGGACTGATGATCTCGTTATTCCTGATGATTCGTAGGCACTGGCGCTCGCTTCCTCCGTTCCCGGGGTGGCCCGGGGGCAGATATCTCTTCCGGACACCGTGTGCCGGACGCTGGACGACTGACTGTACGTAGCGTAGTAGGCGAGTGGTGAGAATTGGAGAGAGTTTGGGACGGCTGTTAGTCATTGCGCTGCATTGATAGGTTTATTCGAAGTCTGAAAGAAGACTGTCGCTGCGGAGACGGTGGCAGTGAGTAAGTGAGCCGCGTCAAGTTCGACATACAGTAAAACATAAGTAATAACATATGACCGGTCATCGAGCCGTACCATCCTAGCGCATACATGCGCCGTGTTATTTCGTCCCCTCAATCCTTCCCAGGAGCTCCCAAGCAATCATGTAGTCAAAGCTTCGCGCACGCACGTTGCTGGTAGCCCGCATATACTAGTGCAGTGCGTGGTGGATCGAATCATCCAAGCCGTCCATTCCAATCCATTTGATTTTCTTGTTCGCCATAATATCGAATAGACACATAATTGGGCGTTCCGCAGCCTACCAGCGCCCCTTCGCATGTTTGAGGGCCTACGCAACCCGTATCCTGAACTAACGCCATGGATATAAAAAGCACCTATCCCGCTCGTGTATCATGCTATCAATCGAATTGCAATGTGGGTATCAAAATCAACGTCATTCGATCCCAAGGAGGAAGTAAATGCATTGGCATTTCCACGACTGAAACGGGACTTTGACCTCGGCTA
Source organism: Hymenochaete sp. R1 (assembly GCA_019400425.1). Classification (NCBI taxonomy): domain Eukaryota; kingdom Fungi; phylum Basidiomycota; class Agaricomycetes; order Hymenochaetales; family Hymenochaetaceae; genus Hymenochaete; species Hymenochaete sp. R1. The sequence continues at coordinate 68,078 of JAFREE010000028.1, forward strand.
TAGACGGGGTGGCAACGTTGAGCGCGAAGGGAAGCCAAGGGATGTGTTACGCGAGTTGAGTCGAGGGCGCCGGACGTCGGGAAACAGTCGTTCGCGTGCGTAATGGGGGCTATAGATGTATTTTTGGCTTCGTGCGAACGCATCGAGCCAAGAGTATGCTTGCTACGAGCACCCAGAGTTTCCGGGAAGGATGAGACAGCGGTGTATGGAGTATCCTAACCTAAGCTCAATAACGATGCGGGTAGAACGAGGGTGAGTGGACTTTTGGATGGGTATTTGCCAGATCGTGCTATCACACGTAATTTTGTCAAAATGTCGTGGGGTGTTCTGTTAATGCCTAACGGGTTGTGCTGTCTTGAACTCGAAGGCGCGGACGAACGATCCGAGACTTGCGGTTGACGGATTGGAATAAAAGAACTGGAGATGGAATGTGGCGAGACAGCATCAATTAATGGTGAGTATCAAGCCATCAACTTCTCGAGATGAAGAACAGAAACGTGGATGATGCAAAGAAATTTCCTCGGTGGTCGGTGGGCGAGACTACCGAAGTATGCGACTCGCATCCACCCAAAGAAGAAGCTTTGTCAAACTGCGTCCGCGCGCGTCGTAGCCAATTGAAAAAAAGAGCTTCACTGGCGCCGAAAGAAAGAAAAGGACCTGTCTAGAAGCGCATATATTCGGGCTGAGCAAGGTATATATGAGTTGAGCTTGGTGTGGGTGTGTATCGTTGAATCTTCAAGCTTCTCACACTGCCGTGTTCATACAGGCCGGAGTTTTGCAACTTGCCCGAGTTCCCTATTCCGCGCACGAGGGAAGCTCGTCAATTCATCGGAGCCTTGAGTCTCGCTCTAGAACACGCCCAGTTTCAATGCACATCACATCAATGAGATTTCCCAAGCTCAACATCGCCGCCATTCAAAGACAGCACGCTGAACTTCCTTCCGCTCTAGATTTGGGTCTTCAGCTGCTGCATTACTTACGATTACCTACGAGTATGTTCTCAAGTCCTCAGAGCGCATCCACCCTGCTTTCTTCTCTTTCTCCTTTTCGGAGGACTCGAACCATATGCACAGCATACACTTGTATCTCGTGTGTCAATTCATCCGCAGGGTCAGTCATCCAATTTCCTGGAGTTCGTAGTGATTCTTTCTAACCCGCGTTCGGGATGTCGACTCGGCCGGCGCCGTGCCCAATGTCAGACTCGCTTCCGAACCCGAGTTGTCAAGGCCTGTTTAAATATTCTTGAGGTGACCTGGGCTCGGGTATCTCGCGAGCTGGCCACCATCGTGCTTCTGTCTTGAACAGCAACAAAGGCCTGGATCAGACTTTTTGAAAGGACGAAGGCCGCCGTAATAGTGCCAATCCGGTGAATAGGATAAGGAACAGAAGCAGGACAATGACGCGCCGACGAGACCGAAGCGCATAACATCCGAGCTAAGCTCAGGAACTACGCCATCCTCCAGGCCGTCGTATGCGACATTTGGTCAGAACAGCTTAGCTTCGGAACCGTATTGCGATATCGTGGCTGAGCAGAAGGCATGACGTCGCAGTGTATCGACTATTCAGAATATTATTCCCTTTTCTCCTGTGGACGCATTTGCCCAAGGGACTTCCAAAAGCACAGCTGGGAACACTATCATTCAGGCTGCCGACAGGCATAGCTTCGGTGAAAGGCGAACCTCCGAAGAATGATGATAAAAGCCTTGGTAGGTGGATGGTCTAGCAGAACTTGTTCGGTGGTTGCAAGAGATGACACTGAGATGGGCGAATGAACGCTTCCGAGCGACGCGGAACCTCGTCCCTTCCAGGATTAAAATACATCAAGTTGCTACTCCCACGAAACAGCAGAATCGTGCAGCGACGTAGCAAAAACTGGCATCGGATTAAAGTCTTATTCATTGAAGAGGGTCAAGTGCTCGAAAGAGCCCCAGGACGGTAGGTTTCCCTCCGGATATCATGGTCGACGTCATTAGGTACTGGAATAGCCACCTTATATAACTTACATACCTGGCATAGAAAGAGTGAACGTCAGCTGCCCTCAACTCGAACTTCCACGGAAACTTCGAACGAAAGAATTCAACAAAACCCAGGAAGTTGGCGAATGCTTCCGATATCGATGCAGGGTTCGCAGAACTTCGTCCATTCGGTCATGGCAGAGATTGTGACCATGAGAGACCTGCTTCAGCTCTTTTTTTGCGTGTAAGTCGCTGATTAGAAACGACTCACGGATAGATGAGTCTCAGTAGCAGATAAGGGCCCGTTTGATGATACCATGAACCACCTTGCCAGTATTTGCTTGCCCCAAGAGCAGCAGCAGACGTTGAGCTTACGCCTCGTGCGTAGTGTATAATCAAAAAGACCTGCAATTCAAAGGAATGCATAAGAGCCAGCCTCGAGGCCATCCTGAGAAAAGGAAGCAGAGCCTGTCAAATCCAATGTGGCCAGGCAATTGAAAAATACAACAGATACGCACGACTTCTAGCTGGACCATATAATGCATAACATGTCGAGTCAAGCGGTAGAAGCCGGTCTCTAACTTGCAATTTGTAGAGCAAAAAGTCCTCTTCAAGTTGAAGTCCTTCTTCATCCACTGGTATTACCCAAATTGAACGCGAACACCCAGCTATACGCCTCCATGAGCTGGAGTTCTGAATTGATCTATATCTCGTTCAGTACTCAGATTTCCCGAAAGTGAAGTGACCTGAGACTTTGAACAAGGGCGGCATCGCCCCTTGGCCGGAGAAAACAATTGCGTGGTGATTGAAGGGTAATCCAAAATATGTATAATTTTGCCCATGTTAAGGTCTTAGCTTGTGCTAAATCGAAATTAGTCAGGCTCTGGGACCTTGCGGACACTGAAAGAAGATCGTACCTATAAATAGATTTTTGAAAGCAGAAGCCCTTCCCCATTGTCGGGGTGCGGTTGAATTACGCGCCGCAATACAACCAATGGGACCTTCCAGGGTTATGACGTAGGTGCAGATTCTATAGGAAAGGCTCAGACTATAATGCACTCTAAACGGACAGTCACAGAACTTACATCTCTTCCCCCTCCCAGAATTTAAATCAGTCGGATTCAAAGGGGCCCTGACATCGAGATGCACGAAAGTCTGTAGCGAAAAGACTTCTTTGAGTTGATCGTCAGTGTTATCAACAGGCTGCACAAAAAACAGACGTTCAGCAATGCGACGAGTCCAGGATCCTCACCAAAACGATTGACACGGCTAACGCACACGAGCTCCCTTCTTAGTCGCATAGACATTAGAGATATCAATCACGAGGCCGTAAAAGAACAATCTATCCCTTTCAAGTTGAAGCACTGGTATTCGAAAGCAGCATCGCTGTCTAGCACTGCAGCCATCCTTTTGGCCCATTTTGAATGCCATTTACACTGGTGACTCTCGGAGTATCCACCCTTCCATTGAAGAACTTGAAGCTTGTATGAAAAGTCCGGTTTGAGTGATTTGCACGGATTTCATCTTGATACTTGATAACGTATTAGCAAGAGGTGGACGAGACGGTTGGTTGCCGTGCAATTATCAGAGAGCTAGTTTGCTGACGTCATCAGAGCCATCGCCCGAAAGTAGCATTCGTGGAAGCTGCGGCGCGGCGTCACTGTTAATGTTTATGTTGCCATTCAACTCCTACCACCACTTTGATCTAGATCAAGTACGCTGAGGGATTGACGATGTCTAAATACGAAGATCTGAGACGGCAATGCCGCTCCTTGGAGTCCAACTTGGATGCAAAATTAACCTCTTATTCGAGGCTGGCTGCGAATGCGGAAAGGGAGGACCTTGAAGCTAGTGGTTCGAGCGACAGGTGGAAAGACTTGGAGGAGGAGTTGGAAGGGCTATTGGAAAAGGTCAGCACATTTCTGTGATTATGAAATTGACGCATGAAACGGGCATCTATTTATACTCTCTGTGTTCTAGCTAACGGAAACGAACGACCATTTATCGGTATTACTGGACGATCCGGATTCTCCACCCTCACAATCCATGACACGAGCTATCCAACGACACAGAGAAATTCTGAATGACTACCGAAGGGATTGTAATCGCACGAAGGTGAAGCACTTATGCATTTGTAGGTACAAGACATTGATTTACTCTTTAATTTCTAGGTCAATGTCAGAACTGCATTAGACCGAGCCAACCTATTATCTGGCATACGAAATGATATTGAGTATGTAGTTTCTGTCTGTTCGTCATATCAGAAGCTCAAGCTTGTATCTTCTGCGATGTAGTGCTTACAAATCCTCTGCTGCGGAATCGCTCCTGAACGAGCGTGGCCGAATAGACAGCTCGCACCAAATGGCAGACGAAATCCTAAAGTACGTCAGAATTATTCTCTTGCGTGTATCGAAAGTCCCATGGCTTGCGTCTTTCAGTCAAGCATACGAAGCTCGGGCGGACATACACAATCAAGGTTACTCAATACGGGGTTTCAACACTCGGATGGCTGGGGTCATCAGTTCGTCATCCTTTTTTTCTTCCTGTAGAATGATATCCGACCGGAAACATTAGATACCATGCCGGGCGTTAACAACCTCCTACATATGATCAAGAGTAGACGACGTCGTGACTCGATCATTATGGGCTGCGTCATTGGTTTATGCTTACTTCTTCTCATAAATTATATGTTCCGTTAGGTTGTTAGGGCGTTTAATACGATTTCCATATACCATAGTATGGTCGTTATAGGCTTATTATACTAATGATATGCGACTACATTGCGAAACGAGTCCTAGTTGGCTCAAAGACGGGAAATGCATTTCAAGGAAAGCAAAAGTCAAGTATGAATAATGCAACGTAGTAAGACAAGAAAATACTGGTGATTATTCGAAGGTTAAAAACCGTCGAGTCCATCATTATACCTCAGTTTCGACATCGGGCTGGCGCGACTTCATCTTGAAGCGGTTCTTCACTTTCTGCTCCGCTTCCTCGACATTGTCCTTTAACCAATCCGCAGTACGACCGGCTTTCGTCTGCATGACCCCTCGGTGCTGACGGTGCAACTCCTTTTCGTGATGCTTCCACTGCTTGAGCTTGCTCATAAGACCCTTGCTTTCATCGCCATCATCCGAAGATGCGTCCTCTTTGTCACCTTCGGCTTTCGAATCGTCGCCGTGGACGCCATGATTCGCCTGCGGTTCCACGTCGCCAGTCTCATCATGTACGTCTTCTGGGCTGACAACGGTATTATCATCAGGACGCGGTACGCCATCCTCACGTATGCCTACAGCCTCCTGCAAGCCAACGTCGGTTCGCCGGTCGACCTCCTCCCAAAGTTCCTTCTGTTTTGGATCCGAGACATCCATAACCTTCCTATGCAGCGGCCCCATCCCGGCTTCAAAGGTTACATCCAATTGAACGGTACCAATCCTCGTCAGTTCGTTCCGGTCCTCATCCCACGCGTCAAGATTACCGTTGGGTGGTACATAATTCTGCTTGAGGTGCTTGTAGCTCGCAGCCTTGAAAAGCGCGACTTCGATTCGAGTGTCCTCGCCATCAACTATATCGCGAAACCATAGAACGGCCATGCCGAGATTTTTAGACCTGAGAGCACCACGCTCCTTGAATCGGATGACGAGACCACTGCTATAGCGTTGTTGAACTGCGATCTTCGTTGGCTCGTCGGGATGCCAAAACACGGCATTGCCGCCGACTCGCTCAGTGTTATTATTCGATAGTTTCTGTGATGTAGATGCCTTCAGCTTGATCTCGCTAGATTCTAGCTCTTTTAGAAGTTGTTCTGAGTTCTTGACCGGCTTGACTACTAGTCCACGAACTACCAGGGTTCCGGTATCAAAACCCAGCAGGCTTGGTGGCAGTGCAGCCTTCACTGGTCGGAAAAGCACTGACACTCGAGCCGAACCGTATCCAATACCGTTCTCGATGGGGAAGAACCTAGTGACCTCTGACGCATTCTTCAAGAGATCGGACAGCTGCATCGTCGAGTTGGAATTAGAAGATGGCCTATGTCAGGAATTATCCTGTGCAAACTGACCTTTAGATGAACCATCCCCAGAATAGGGTCTTTCTCGCGCAATCGAGAATCTCTCAAAGTCAAAGACACATGCGCTGACCTCCAATCCCGCACGAAACGTTCCGTTCCCGCATTGAAAATGGGAGTCGAAGTTATAGGTTTTACTCGTGTCGAATAGACCAGATTATCGTTGACAGCACTAAACAATATTGTGAGTAATGCTGCGAAGCTCGAAGAGCACGATACAAGTTTACATCGTACAATAGGAGGATGGCAAGTCCGAGCCTTCCTCTTGCTCTTCACCATCATCGTCCTGGCCTTTTGCACCCTCCTTCAACCCGTTGAAGACGTTTGTTTCCCTACCCTCAGTCCGGACTCTGAGGTCCCTTACTTCGTGTATTTGGATGCTCAAAATGCCAGAAGGCCACGCTGGATCAGGAGGTGTGACCAGCACGGCTGCCTCAAGGTCATTAAGAGCAACAGCACGAGCTTCCTGGAAATCTGGATCGGACTTTTTGAGATCCTCCGGGATGGAAGGATCTGACCCATCGGTCTCGAGCTCCTTGTTGGGATGCAGTTTGGAATAGAAACCAGCCGTATACTCGAGGAAACCGGGGCGTCCTTCTGAATCTGGGCTGGCCAATGGAGAAATAAGGCGAATTGGTTCGTTCTTATGCCTCAAAAGATCTGCGCCAATGTCTCGTTAATCCTCATCCGTTTATGCACAGGTACGTCCTTACCGAAGATGTCCAACTCGACAAAACCCATCATATCATCCTAAAACAAGATTATTTAATACTTTGAGCATTTGCGGTGAAAATTCTCACTCACGGCGCTGGCACGATCGGAATCCCACAATTGAAGACAAACTTTCTCACGTACTTTTATGGCATTAGCATCGACAAGTACTGCTGCAGTTTCCTCAAAGCAAGGATTGAGGTCCTCAAAAATGATTCGAGTGCTGTGCAGAGGTTTACCCTGACGCGAGTAGACAACAGTCACGTATGGATCTGCGGAGCCCGCATCTATAAGGTAAGCTATAGACTTGGAAATAGAATGGCAATACTATAGACGTACCGGACGAGTTCGTAGTGTCCATTTTCTTCAGACCTCTACCACGGTGAATGTGGATAATGATAACACCGATGGCCATTGTGTCTGAAAAGCACATTTAGGATCCCATAGCCGAATGAAACGGATGTCCACTAGCCTTTCTTTATGTCGTCACCACTAATGAGTTGCTGCAGGTCCAGAGTCAAGCTCTTCGGGGCGACGTACTCTGCACATGCGGCGTCAATGGACTGAGCGATGAAGTCCGACAAGATGGGGATATTCATGACATTCGGTAACGATCTCGACATAGGAACAACTGCAATGGATACCCGTGGAAGACCCATTAGAGTAAGAAGTGTTGCTTTGATGAATGGAGGATCTGGAATCAGCTCCAGCCTATACATTTATGATGTTAGTTTGCATAGTAGTACAGAACGTTGGTGGCGAGTTTCACCTGGCTCTAGCCGTGCCGGAGACCCCCGTCAGCTCAACCCAAACAGCTAAATACGGATCGTCAATGTTAATGTTATACGTGATTCTCCAAACGAGACATAATACTTACGAAGCTTGAACTCATATGTACCACTAACACCCAAGAAAAACTCCACTAAGAGACTAAAACACGCTTTAGATTTAATTTTTTGGATAAGGTGCAGAACAACTTACTGTGCATTGTGGGCTTTGCTGCTGGCGGAAGAACCGCTGGGTAGCGCACGATAAGCGAACGAGACTTCAACATTCTAAAGGAATGTTTGTCATTTTAATTTTCGGCTTCTCGTTGAAAGCAATCCTACCACATGGTCTCTAGTCAGATGTTCTCTGACTGCGTCATCTATATCTTTCAGTTCTTCGTCAACGCCAGAGTCAGGCAAAGAGCGGATAGATGTAATTCGCATCGGATTCGATCCTTGGCCAAGGTCTGCCACCCGGACGGAATGCTAAGAAATCCGACAAATCATTAACGCATCGACCCATCAAAGAGCGAGATTACTTACGACAAACTTTGGTGAACTGGCTTGCATAATATCCTCTAGCATATCGATTCCAGAGTTGAACCTGATCACTAGACGTTAGAAGCGTTCCAAGGGGTACAATATTATGACCCACATATCTGTGTTGATTATGGGCCAAACTCCTTTCAAGACAGCATTAAGCCACTCTGCACTTTCTCTGATGCGCTCATCTGTATCAATTTCGCCGTTTCCATCCTTGTCCTCTCCGGCCGCTGTGCCGCGAACTCGTTCAGAATCCCAGATGCGATCCTCGAAGTCCTCCGCTGACTGCCTTTGAACTCCAAAGAGCAAGGCATATGCAAACAGAGAGGGTGGTACAACGGAGAATGTTAGGAAGAAAAGCCTTCCAATGAGGGGATGAGACTGAAATGGTGAGCACAGTCTCGAAATTAGAGGAAGGTTCGTAGCGACGAAAAGGCCGAGTGGCAATGATACGTAGGCAGCTATGATCTTTGCAATGGCTGACTTTGTAATCTCGAGGACATATGAACGATGAGCATTCCAATCCGGGGGAGGGAAGTCCCTGAAGAAATATTGACGATCATTATAATTTAACGAGGACAAGATACATACATTGACAAGACGTTCTCTCCTTTATTCCGCGTATCTAACTCTTCCTCGCCATCTCCCCCATGACGGACTGTCTTACTTGGCTTCAGACCCACCTTATTCAGGGAATAAACGATGATGAACGACTCACTGTTTCCTCTCCCGTGACTGGGTCTTTTACTTGAACTTCTTTTCCCTTGACCATCTTCTTGGTTGACTCCTCCGTCACATCTTGGTCCTGCTCTTCTTTCCTGTCTCGATTGCGAAGACCCTTAGCCTGTACTCCGTAAGAATTGATACGACCAATAGCACGGTAATTGTACGCGAGCTTACCTTCGTCTCCGTCGCAGCCGAAGGGTCAAATATGCTCTTCAACGCGACTTTCGGCACTGGATTCTTCGACGAGAAAGGCTCGTTCAGTTTGTGGGTGTCCATAGTGACACTCTGGCTAAGGAGGTCGAGACCGTGAGCGCTGGTCGTAAAGGATGTGGGTCGTGTACTCCATGGGTGATTTTTTTAGTAGTATTACAATGGTGTTGGGTGTGATATTGGTGTCAGTGACGCAATGCCATGGCCACCGAAGAAAAACACCGGTTACAACAACCACAAACAAAACTGTATACTACTACTAGTACATTCATTTTATTTTCAATATATTCAGAGGTACTTGAAAACACATTCAGAGTCCACTCGTTCGGCGTCATAAAGGAGAAGGCGACGTCGCGGGCGGTGTATTTCCACCTTCTTGAAAAAACCTGTTCAAAAGGTTGCGAATATTCAATATCCGGCACTTTCCCTCTAAACAGCGTGACTTGAGCGTGTTGCTTGGAGTAAATAAAGAATCTCGCATGGATATTCACTTTTCCATGTAAGAACGCATTAAAGGGTTGAATTGTTTCTGTAAAATGCCTTTTGCACTATTTAACCAAATGTGCAGTCGAATTGTCTTGATGTAACAACGTTTCGGTGAAAATGCTTACTCCCGTTACTGTGATGGCAGTCAATAACCATTGCGGGCGACCTCGAGGACCATCGGATTGCACGCACATCGTTGTAATAGCGACATCCGCCACAGGTAGATGGCATAGCGTGATGACCACGCAGTCTGCTGGGGCGGATGCGCCGTGCACATGTCCTAAATCCCAAGTATCGATTCCCGGAGATCCAGAGAGTCGTTGAGGTCGTCAGATGTCAAACCCTATGGGATCTTCTTGCACATAATTCTTGCTAATATGAATCCTTTCTGGTCCTTCGCAGTGGTGTATTTCTTCATCATCATGCATCTCGTAGGGTGAATTATGAAGCAAGCAAACTAGATGGTAGAATACTTTCAAGATTGTGGTGATAAGAGAGAGAGATGAAGCAGAGCAGATCACGGCGCGTCAGCGCCGCGCCTGACGCGCCTCGATGATCGCATCTCAAGCTTTCTCATTTATGGTCTCCTCCGTGACCTCGATGGCTCTCTCAACTTCTTTCTAGCAGCAACCTTTTCTTTATTGAAGTTTTAGAGCTGGCGTATGGGTGGTTCTCACGACATCTACGCCGTAAGCTAGACATCAATAGAGCTACCCCTTCTCCATCGCCGACACTACCTGCGACTCTCGAACGTACTAGTATCGTCAGTACACACGCGGTGCATATCATATCCCTTGCACGATGTCGGACATGCAATATGAAGAGGGGACAGTGGTAGAGGCCCCTGTCGGGAAAGGGGCTCCTGTCGAGCGAGGTATTGTTCGCTTTTGTGGGGAAACAGACTTCGCGCCGGGGATATGGGTTGGCATAGAGCTGGAACAGCCAAAAGGGAAGAACGATGGCAGCGTACAGGACATCAGATATTTTCAATGTCCAAGGAATTATGGGATCTTTGTAAAGCCCTCTCAGATTAAGTCTGCAAAATCCGCTCCAAGCCCAATGCCACCTCCAGTGAGTTTACATATTGAATCCTTTCGCATTGCTCTCACAGGTTCTCTTAGCCAATTCCTGTAACTCCCGCCGCTGCAACCCGCCCTCTTGGGCATGCACGGACCTCAAGTACTGGTGGAAGGACACGTACATCTTCAATACGGACATCCCAGACCCCCGCCGCTAGTTCTTCACGAGCTGACAGCCCCGCTAAAGCTTTTAAAAATCTTCCAACACCATCCCTTGCGTCTCGTGCAGGAAGCCCCCATAAGTCAAGCAAGCCAGTACCCCCAGCAATATCCACCTTGGCGTCTCCGGCTCGAATACGAGCAGGGAATCCTCCATCCCCAGCAAAGAGAACGAGCACGGACGCGAAGCCGACGATCATAACGCGTCCAGCAAGCTTAGCCCGTCCGAGAGTAGGAACTGGTGAAAGCGTACCTCCAACACCTTTGGCTTCAAAATCGCGTTTGAACGAGCCAAAGAGGGGTGATTCACCTGGGTCCGTATCACCTTCAAATACGACACGTTCAACGTCTCCATTGCCAGCGATCAACTTCAAGCAAGAGCCGACCCATAGAGCTCCGTCTTCGCTAATACGAGAAGTAGTATGTCCTTTTGTACAAGATATTATCCTCTTGATGTTTTTTTTGACTTGTACCATTGCAGGAAGCTGAAATGGAGCAAGAGAACCTGGAACTTAAAACCAAAATTCGCGTGCTTGAAGCAAGACGTTCGGACGATGCTCGAGTTATTGAGAAGCTCGAGTCCCAACTTACAGACGCCAACCACTTCGTCGCCATCCGCCCCAAAATGCAACAGCAGATCGCTACGCTCCAGCAAGAATTGTCCGACAAGCGTCGCGCTCTCGCTGATCTGGAGCAGAACCAGACAGATCACGATGGTCGGATTACTGACGTTCAAGAACAGTTGGAAATGGCCATGTTAGACAAAGAGGTGGCAGAAGAGCGTGCAGAGGCTGCGGAAACAGAGCTGCAAACACTTCAGGAACGCGTTGAGAGTTTGGAAATCGAGCTCGAGACTCTTCAGGAAGGCGGCGGATGTGGTCCAGGCGGCGAAGTCGACGAGAGTATACGGAGTTCCGTTGCCTATGCGCAACTTGAGAAACATAATGATAGGCTAAAGGAAGCTCTCATCCGGTTTGTCATTAACTTTGCAGCGCTTTCATTGATCTGTGCTAATCGAAGCGAAGTTTACGAGATTCATCCCGCGAAACGGAGCAAGAACAACGCCATCAAATCCAGGAACTGGAAAGAGAGCTACAAGGGGTCGAGGAGCTACACTGTTAGTTGTTTTATTCCATGATCTCTCCAACAGCATCACTTACGTTGCTAAAGCGCAATATGATTCTTGTCTCGGCAAGCTGGCCAACGCGGAGGATCAAATTGACGAGCTGAAGGCTCAGCTTGACGATGCTCTGGGTGCAGAAGAGATGCTTGAGCAGCTCACAGAACGCAATTTGGTGCTTGGCGAGGTAATTCTTTTTTCGACCATCCATTGCTTTGACTAAAAGTACTTTAGAAAATCGCAGAGATGACCATTACGATCGAAGACCTTGAAGCTCTCAAAGAGCTCAACGATGAACTCGAGGAAAACCACATGGAGACTGAAAAGCAACTTCACGAAGAAATCGGTGCGTCCTTAATGTGATCAAATAAATGTTACAATTGGTTCTCATTTGCTCCTCATCAAAATAGGTGTCCAAGAGTCTATTGTCCGAGAGCAGGCCGCCCGAATCGTAGAGTTGGAAGATGCATGTCAAGACTTTGAGGGTACAATAAACCAGTTCAGAGATTTGGTGGTACAGCTACAGGCGTATGTTCTTATTCCGATTATCTGCTCGATCAAAGTCCGACATTTCTTGTCTTAGTGATTTGGATGCATTACGTGCTCAAACGCAGACAGCACAAAATGAGTCTGCAACAGCGTTCTCGCAACACGCTGCAGTTATGTCACTGAACTTGAAGCTGCAGTCGACAGCAGCTAAGAACCAGGCACGGCAAATTGAGCATGAGTTATCCAAGATCCAGGCCAGGGAGAACAAGGAGCTTTATGAAATTGTCAAAGTATATATTTACTGAATCTCGCTTTGTTCGTTTCTGATTTGATCCCCTTTAGCCATATCTTCCGCAAATCTATGTCGATTCGGATACTGAAGCAACGAGCTGCTATTTGTACTTCCAGCGCATGGCTGCGAAAGCCGATCTTATCAACGCCACTGTTGCTCAAAGTCAGGGATTGCCAGATGCATTGAATGGTAATGTCTCGGAGAGCCTTGTGCGCACTTGCGAGGTAGGCATTTTGTTCACAATCTTCCTAACACCCTGGATCGACGATGCCATAGTTAAGGGCTCGAGTGGGCCTAATGTCAACAATTTGCAAACGATTTGCTGCTATCATGCGCCGTTGCGATGTCGAACTCTTCCTGAACATTGGCCGCGTGTATACGGAAATTGCCCACTTTGAGAGACGGATCGACTTACATATCGACATGTTATCCCGAGACGAATTCAGGGACAATGAATGTGTCAACGACGTGCAAAAGTAAGTTTGAGCTGTTGCTTCTTAAGCATTGGTCGTACTGACCTAGGGCCTTCAGAACCGTAACCGCCCTCGGCCACCTTGTTGATATGTATTCCGAAGGCTCTGATATAGATCTCGGTGAACGTGAACTCGGCTCCGCACAAGCGTTCGAGCACGAGCTTGACAACGTGTCTGCCTCTCTCGCGCTAATCAGTTCAGTTATCTCAAACACAATGGAAGACGAAGGTCAGTTCGTGGCTTTTCCAATGTCTCGAAAAAAAATTAACGTTTTTGTCCGAGTAGATGTTCCTGTTTCTTCAAACGGGGACCCTGTCACTGAATTAATTGAGCCATTCAAGCAGTTACGTGACCAGGTAAAGGGAACGAAAGTGATGTCGAAGTATGTGCCTTCTATGAGGTCGCTTCTCTTGCTAACGTCCCATCCAGGAAACTCACGAGGAGGCTCGAGGAGTTATCCCAGGATTCATGTGCTGTAAAATCGCACTTCGTCGCCTATCAGACTAACCTCAGCAAGAAGATCAACGAGCTAGTCGACTTCGGAATCAACGTGAGCGAAATGAGTTGTTGCTTTTTTATCGGAGCCACTGACTTTTGATGCTCAGTTGGCACAAGATGTCCTTCCATACCTTAGTAATATCCAGAATAATAAGGGTGAACTACAGACGACCCGCATTCTGGAGTTTGTGCAGTCGAAAGCGAAGGCTCTCGGACCAGAGCAATCGGATGGCTCGCCTTGGGACTCGATCAACGGCGCAATTAAGAGATTAACAAACGATGCCGCATCTGCCCTGCCTATGGTATTGGAGTCAGATAATGTCGTTCGAAGTACGTATTGTCTATTGTCAGAGTATCGGGAAAACACGGTCTAAGTTATCCGCCTAGTGACTGCTACTCCTCCATGGGTGACTCGTATTGAGGACGTTCGCGCCGCTCTAGCCGTGAACATTGAAGCCGAGCGAAAGGTGGCTCAGCTTAACGAGGAGATGCAGGGACTCGCGCGTGGCATTCGATCTCGAGATCAAGCCATCCAGGAGGCAGGCGTCAAAATCGAACTCATGGAAAGGCGGATGGACACCGTCAAGAAACAAGCAGATACTATCAATAACCTTGAAACTGAAATGGCAAAGGCAAGGAAGCAAGAGCGATCATACGAAGAAGCCATCGAGCAGTTACAAACGGATCTAGATAAGTTTGAGCAGGATAATACAAAGCTCAAACAGCTCACGGTTGGTATCGAAAGGCAAGGTATGCTGTGGGTCGTCCTAGCTCCTGGCTGTTCGTTAACGCGCTTCTCTTTAGCAACCGCCGGTCCTCAGACTCAGGATCAAGAGGGTATCACTACTATGGAGAGCAATTTGGAGACCTCACATCTCTTAGAATTAGTGAGTCCACTCTGAGCTTGAGTACATATGCATTATTGATCACGTTTAGATCGAATCCCTCCGAGGCACTGTCCGTTTCTTACGACGCGAAAATTCGTATCTCAAGGGCCAGGATCTGTTACGGGGGGTACAGGCACTTCCTCAATTAGCGAACTTTGAGAGACCAAAGACACCACCTCTCGATACCTCAGAGACTTCCAGCGATTCTGAGAGTGACTGGGAATCACCTCGGGTTCCAACATTACGCTCGCTGGCAACGGAGGCGAATATCCTGTACCGCGAGGTACTGAGCTTTTCAGCAACGCCTAAAGTTGTTGACTTATCGATTATCAACAAAAAGAAAATTGATCCGGTTACCCACGGGCGAGGATGGATACCAAAGCGCTTATCGCCGTCGTACCAGCTATTGGAACGAAAGCAGGCAGCAGAGACACTGGGTAGGCGTGTCAAGGGGCTGATGGAAAGGGCGAGCACGTTAGGAGTGTCTCGCTAACTAGCTTTATTCCGTTTCATGAGTTCCAGAAATACCCACCTTATGAATACCTGCGCTTCTCTTTAACCTGCTTCGGATTTTTCGAGTTCAGTCATGCGTTCCTTTCCTTCATAATATTTTGGTCTTTTGCTCCTGATTTAGTATGCCCATTTTGTAATCATAATTTTTTTACGATACGAAACCCTCGAGCAAGGAAGAAAAAGGTTTCGTAGATTGTTGGCATATCAACAACTTGAAAAGAAATACATGTACAAGGGATGTATGGGGGACGAAGGGGCAAGCGGAAACTTGAAACTTAAGCGGCGATTGACCCAAAAGAAGCGTGGCGCTGTGGCTTTATTTGCGAGCGGTAAAAATGATCGACGCCAACTGGGAACTTGTTGTTTGACGCACGCCACCTCCAGACTCAAATACCTCAGCTTTGTCCTTCTTGCTTCCTGCCCCCCTCCCTCCTCGGCCCCTCCCCTTTTCTTCGCCTTTCTCGGTCTCGTCACATCATGGTACGCGCTCATTTCAAGAGACAGACGAAAAAATCAGCTGGCACACGATCACACGCGACTTCGGCGGCTTCATCGGCATCTGCTCAATCTGAGCCACATACGTCGACCAGAGCGCGTTTTGGGAAACAACCTGCACCTCGAAATCCGAATAACCGAATACAACAGGCAGACGGGACTTGGATATGCATGCTGGATGAATGCTTCTCCATCTTTGCCAGGGAAGCGGATCTCAAACGGCACCAGCGAACGTCCAAGATTCACCTCAAGGCAAATCCTTCGCCAGTGTACGCATATATTTTTCGTTTCATCTTCTTTCTCGCGTTGACTTCATTACTTGCGTGTTTTCAGCAAATGCCCGCAATGTGATTCGACTTTCACGCGTGTAAGTCGTGCCAGCACCTCTGCCAATAATTGTACGTTGACGAAACGCCCAGACCGATGCTTTAAGGCGGCATCAGAAGTCCCGGTACGAATCAGCTCTTTACTTTCTCCGGAACCAAAATTAAAAAATTTCTTTCGTTCCCTCAGCCACAATGGAGTCATGCTCGACCCACCACCGCGGTCACCAGCTACGGAGCTCTTGGAAGAAGAGGAACGGGACGATTCATCCATTGCGAACAGTGAAGACAGCCTGTCCGTTTCTACCCAAAACGGCAAGCGTTCAAGAAAGGCCGTTGATTGCAGAGAAACGTACGCACGGTTTTCGGAATCACTCGGCCCGCCTTCTACACCTCATCCTTACTATAACTCACTCGTGAATCCTTGTGAGTCTGACGCTCTTCAAAATTGTTTGTTTATGTTCTGTCTCTGGATTACTTACACTGCTTTCCCCATTCGGTTACATAGCGCACCACTCATCTCATATTCCATTATCAGCCACAAGGATGCATGTCGCACATCATCCATTCAGCGCTGAACGTGGAAGCTCTCCCGATTCTCCCGAGTCGCCAAGGTCACCCTCAGCGTCGACATCCGCGCGGAGCATTCCTTCCTCGTATTTTCCCGAATCGGTAGGCCTACATTTTTAGCCACAATATCCTCTCACCTCATGTTCAATATGTAGTATCATCGAGCTGTCGATGGGCGACAGTACGTTTCTTCTGAACGCTTTGGCTCTCGAGGGGTGACCAAAGAACGGGAGACAGTGGAACCTGTAGCTCAATCAAATGGTGAAGCTATGGAAATTGATGCAAAGGATTGTCCGGGGAAATGTGCTTCCACCGTTGAGCCTCAATGCCCGATGTCCCCAACAGCAATAGACGAAAGAATGGCTCGTTTGAAGGTCTCACCGTTGCAAGTGACGGATCGCCAGTGTGTGGCTCAGAACGTGGCGTCGCTAAGCAATCCGAACCCTCTTACCAACGGACAACTGAACGTAAGTGAACCTGTACCCTCGTTTTGATTGTTGCGTCTAGTTCGCTAAGGTGCCATAGCCACGAAACCAAAATACTTCGACAGAAACAACCAAGCTCAACGGACCGTCCCCAGTAGCCAACGGTAAGGGAACTTTGGACGACGGGGTAAATAACGTCCATATTAACGGATCGAATATCGAAAATGGTATGTCGGTTCAAATAGCTCTTTACCTTTACTTGGTATTCAATGCTCAGTCAAGGACGGAAAGTAGAATAGCATACAAGCGACGCTTTGCAACGGTTGTAACTCATCAACTTCAAGGTGCCCTCTTTTACCATTATTACTCGATCGTAAGCTCACTTTCCTTCATAACATAGGAACAAACCTACCGCTGTACTATACTTTGTGCAAAATTACTTTTTGTTCTTTGCATCCTTAACGTATTGCGACCATTCTTTACGGACTTACTGGTATCCGGCCGTCTAGCAGCATCTATCGAGATCAAAACCCCTCCCTCCGTCCCCCCACAAACATGTCGTAAACGTGCATGATGTAGCATTTAACACCTATGAAATGTACAGCAATCAAAAACAAATTTTATCTTGTTACTTCTAATACAAGCTATGTGGAAAGCCGGATACTAATGCGAGAAAAATGCGATATCGCTGTTGAGAGCGGGTATTTTGTTGAGTTTTTGTCAATGCAAATACAAGTAGGTGTGTTCGAGTGATAATATTTAAGCATCCAAAACCTGGACCTTCGGCCATTTGTATTGCGGTCCGACCTTAAAATCCCAGATTAGCCTTCCGCAAAGAGCTGTATACAAAAAGTAAAGTGCACGGACCTGCTGAATGACCATAGCGCCCATTTTGTGACCAACAGCAATCGCTTCCGCCAAGGGCTTGCCAGCGACGAGCGCTCCCAACACACCACCAGCGAACCCGTCACCAGCCGCGTTCGTGTCCACAATTTCCTCTGCACTGATTCTGTTCACAGGGTATGTATTCAACGACGACCCATCGTACACGACCGTCGGGTCCGCCCCATTCGTGATGATGACGATACGAGGACGGGACGTGTTCACCTTCGTGGATTCCGAGATCGCCTTAGCGTTCTCCTTTAGGTCCTTCGGTTTCGACAGTCCGCTGGAGGTCGCCCATGCTTCGGACTCTGTTTCGTTGCAGATGACGAGATCGACGTAAGGGAGAACTTCGTCTACTTGGGCTTTGAAGAATTGGGGGATGAAGGGGGCGGAGAGGTTGAGCGCGAAGAGCTGGTGTGATGCGATGAGAACGGAGGAAAAGCGAAGGCGTTAGTTGAGTTGATTACGGCGCATTTGCAATTGAGTAAAACAGATTGGGGTAGTGGGAAGGAGGAAATGGATGCCGTACACACCTTGCCTGCCTGGGCAGCTTTTTGCGCTACATGGAGCACGCTCTTAGTTCCATGCGTGAGGAAGTATCCCTCGACGTAGAAAAATTTGGCGGCTTCGATGAGGGGGGCAACTTCAGGGGAGGACAAGTGCTCAAGCTCGAACTTCTCAGCAGCTCGCAGAGTCGTCACAAGCGAGCTAGCAAATTTTTACTTTAGCAGATGACTTCTTTTCATCGATAGGTCACTCAGCACGCACCGGTGTACGCCGGTGATCACAACCGCACATGCTCCCGTCTGTTCCCCTTCTTTCACGAGGTAAGCATCGGCAAGACCTTCCCTCTCGTTCGCCTTCCTGAGTTGCTCAGCAAGCTGGTCATTTCCGACACATCCAGTGAAAACAACGGAGTTGGGAGGGAGAATGTACTAAATGAACGTGATTAGTTATCGATGAAGGCAAAGCGCTGAGATGAGAAAGGACCACTCACAGCAGCGCCTCGCGCAGCATTTTGGGAAGCACCACCGGCGACGTAAGTGATATCATACTTGAGAATCTCGTCGTAGCTGATCAGGAAAGTCAGATGAATGCCGAGGTGGTTTAAGAGCCTGGAAACGCGTACATGGACAACTGATCCCCCTCTGCAAGGATCGCGTCGTTGGCCTTGAGATTGTATTTCTTGAGAATTTCTTCTCCGTCCCGGACTTGCATGTCCAAGAGGGGGTTGCCCATGCAGAAGAGGGGATATGTTTGGGCCATGATGGTGGTCTTTTCGAGAGAGCGGATGGATGGTGGATAACAGCGGAGAGCACGGGCTTTTAAAGATTGCATGCGGTGCATATATGCACATATTTTCTCATGCTATATAACCCGTTGATCATTTGAGCTGGGGTTAAAAAATCGAAACGGATGCATGTAAACACTTGAACACCGCTACGATAGGCTCGTTTATTTCGAATGCAGGAAGAGCTATAAATAAATGTATCCTACAGATGATAGTGTTGCTTGACGATGTAGAGGCACTGCAAGAAGGATGTTCAACAAAGCAAGAATAAAGCAAGCTTGCCAAAATAAAAAGCAATTTGGGCGAAAAGCGAATACAAGAGAGCAGGTAAAAGATATGGCGACACAAAGCAAGGAAAGCAATAATGAAAACAACAACAGTTCAATCCAAAAGACCACTGTGAACGATTACGCGATCTGCGGCCCTGCGCGAGAAAGCGACGCTCCCACCAGTCGCCTTCGACTTCATACTGCAGAGCGTCTCATGCGCCATGCAGAACGGAAAACTGGTCCGAAATGTTCCTATACGCCCTTTGGCGGATGAAATGTGTGCGTACGAAGCCTTGACGTCTCGCAAACAATCAGGAGGAAATGCGGACAAACAATCTAGATCTGTAGGTCCACTCTCGAACTCGAGCACGATCTCAGAAGTGATCTTTGTCACTGTTGACGACGCCGCATTGGCCTTCCTTGTCGCCTTGCCATCTTTGATAGGTGTATACGAACGTACACAACGATCTGAGAACTGATTAAGCAATCCGTCCACGAAATTTCTGATCTTTCGCAAGTCTGACAACCATAATTCGTCCCCAAAATCCTTCTTCCGTTTCTCAGCAAACACGAGCATACACTCGTATGGTCGACAAAGATCCTCGTCTCTTCGACCGCCCGGACGATTGTCGTGTTCTTTGCACAAATCGCTGTACAATTCTTGGTACTTGTCTTCCAGCCCCTTGCTGGCGTAGAAAAGAGTGTCAAGCACATAAGGACCTAGTGCTTGAGGCCTCTTCAACGGAAGCAGGTAGCCCAATGAATCGACCTTATCGTATTCTTCACCTCGAAGCATCGACTCTGGCTGTTGTCGATCCCATCGCCGTTTGTCTTTGCTGAGAATTTGTTGCTTTAACTTCAGACCAGTCTTCACCGAATCAAGACAAGTCGTGAACCTTTTTACGGGACAAGGACCATCAGTACGCGATCGGACTAAACGGTGCTCAAATAACAACTCACATGTGCGCAAAGTGTACCGTCTCGGCATGACTATTGGTGAAAATTTGCCGCATGAAAACACGCACGATAACGACCTTTTTCAGCGTCCATCTCAGCAGACTACGGAGCGAACTTACCTGTAACCGAGCTCATAAACAGTATTGTCATGAATCTAGAATGTGTGAATAACATCGTCCAAGGACTTGATAGTGCCTGAAATGTTTACCTTACTATAAACACCCACGTTCGAGTTGAAGAAGCCATCCACGACGCGTCGGGACAGCTCGATAGTCAAAGACAAACCAGGCGTCGTTTCAACTCTTGAAAGGAACTCCGAAACCTGGTCGATTGAGCTCTCAAAGCATTGTCGTACACTTTCGGGTTCATGTATGAGGTCAGCATTGTGAAAATTGTCGACAATCTCAGGGAAGCAAGTGATGGTAGCCGTGTCTGCAAGACGTGAGACGATCAGTTCAAGGAAAGCGTGGATACATAGCACCGACCTCCATCGTAGTCTGAATAGACGATGAAAAAAATGAATAATCAAATCAGAAAGAATATCCGTCGATACTCGTAGTATACTCGCTCACCTCCACCAGCCAAATAACCTGTCAAACCCGTATTAACTCCGATTCAGCGCATTGCTATCCAGCACTCACTGGCTAAAGGACGATCACCCTTGATCGGAAATATAATGACATCGGTGTATCTCAGAAGAGCAGGGTGTGAAACCGCCGTAACCTAAAGAGTGTGAGCTGTCATATCGTTTACAAATAACAGATTGCTTACCTTCTGAATGTCACTTGCCACCCGCGTCGGATTACGAGATACCTAAGAACTTTGTGAAAGAATTATTGCGTTTTATTCTTGAAGACTCACTAGGACAGGTCCTTCAAAAGTGAAAGGGTCTTTGGCACCGACAGGGTCACCAATGATCTCGGAGCTCCTGAAGAAAACTTGGCCTTCTTCCAGCACCCCGCAAGGATCTTTGAAGCTCATTAGCAAGTATTACCATCTTTTACAAACGGCTACTACTCACCAGGTACGATGAAGGCTTCAGCTGATTGGGGTATCGGGATATGATACTTATCTCGCTTTCGCGATATGACCAAGTTGACTATGCTCTTGAGCTTTTCACGAAGGCTTGGACAGTCAATTGGGTTGAATCCAGCCAAAAGCTGCGATCGCGATTGCTCATAGAGCGACAAGGGCTGACCGCTTGTTTGATTACGCTCGATCAGCTCGCCGACGACTTTCTCAGAGTTTTGATCATCGTCGTCGTCATCGTCATCGTCATCGTCAAGAGCAAAGTTGAAAAGTCTAGCATCAGCACCAACTCGGCGACGCTGACGAGAACCCATTATTTTGCCTGCTCGTTCAATGGCTTTAGCGAGATCCTCGCAAACACCCGGTCCAGTCCACTTCGTGAAGGGCTCGATTTCTTCTTTGAAACACTCTTCCATGAGAGTCTTAAAGATATCGCCAGGTACCCCATTAGAAGACATGTTGAGTATAGTTTGCGAGTTGAGATTACTTGGGATCGTGAGGCGCTGGAAACGAACGAGATCAAGAATTCTAAGGGACCGGTGCCATCCTTCCTTATTAGAATGCTTGACCTTGGTCTGACTCTTCCGAATCCATATTCTGGGCGGATCATCAACGTGCTGATGCTCTGGTGACGGATGGAGGAGCCAAAGACCTTTAGCCCCGGCAATTCGAGCGTGAACCACAACACGACGAGCTGTGACCCCAAGATTGTTTGCAACTTGGACTTGCATTGAGCCTTATGCTGTGTTTAGATGTGACACAGCGCTCACTTTGATGAAAAGCAGCAAAGTTCATGTACCCGCAACCATCAGTCATTACATGACCCGCATCAGAAACTTGAAAGACTGCTATGAGAAATTCTAAGAGCAAGGTGAATGAAACTGGCCAACCTTCATCTTCCACGTCAAGTATAATGTTCTCTGGTGCAAATTCGAGTACTGGTTTCGATGTTGACAAAATAAGTTGCCTGTCACTGCGGTGTCAGTGGATGTCAGCTGCATCCTGACAGAAAGCTCACCCTCGGGACAAGTATTTTGAGACCGGCTATAAAATAGTAAGAATGTATCACGGTACTTGCATTTGTGCCAGCTTGAGACGTACTTGGTTTGCATTGAGCTTTAGGTTGTTGTGCCACGCCATGAAATCCTCGAACGACATCCTTAATTGATCACCAAGCTCTTGTACAGGGGCCCGTTCAAAATCTTCATTTGTTTCAACAAAGAACGTTTTTCCCTCCTTTGCCTGGAAAGGACGATATTGTCGCCCACAAATGACTAGTGGCCCATGGAGGAATTTCTTCACCTCTGCGTCAGACTTCTCGTCATACTTGAGAGTTTTTTCAAGTTTCACTTGTAAAATCGAGAGCGATCCCACTCGTCGAGTGCAGCGATTGGACTTCCCGGTTTCAAATTGGTTTAGCTTTAGAACGAGAGCGTTTGAAGTTTTGTCCCGCCTTAGCCTGGACGTAAATTGCACCTTCCCTCCATACCATTTTTCTACGCCTTTCCAGTTTCCCATGAGCCCAAGGCCGCGGCCCTGTTGCTCCATCTGAGCTTCCTGCTCTCGTGTGATTTCGGAACTAGTAGTACATTTCAGTCTTTTTAATAGTTAGAAATTTGAATGACAGTCAACATACAAAAGTGCCGCTCCGCGCATCGCAGAGTCCACCGTCATGGGCTGCAGGTTTGGGAGCATGACCTCATGCATCTTTCTTATTCTTGAAAAATCATCGTTGAGACGATAAAGCTCTTTAACAAAGCCTTCAGTCACTTGGTCCCAGGTCCATAAGCCTTGAGTGATTCCACGGGCGAATTCGAACTGCACAGCTTTTGAAATTTTGTATTTATCGAAAAGTTTTTGTTTCTTCTCGTCGTGCGCTATGATCTTGGGAGCCACCAGTTCTGTCTCCCGCGAATCCTTTTCAGCAGTAACTTTTGTAGTCATAGGTGCGGCCGTTGGACTATGACCCACATCGCGAATAACTCGGGGCATGGGTTTTTCACGTTTGACTTCAGACGAAAGCTTACTTGAAGCAGAAATGGCACCATTTATGTCCCTAGTAGTGGTGGCAGTCTGGCTCATTTGGAACCTGACTTGTTTTTGCATTTGCTTGTCATCAACATCCTGGACCACTGCTATGCTGTCAGCGATACCAGGTCGAACAAGGCACGAAGATTCCAATGCAGTTTGAGATACTACTCGGATCGCGTCATCCTCTTGGGAGCATGAAGGCGTCTCAGGTTCCGAGTTGGTCGAGTTGTCGACCGACTCCAGTGCCGAGGTGTATGAAGCCGGTGTTGAAGAAGTGGACGACTCATCACAATCTCCTAGCACTATAGAAAGTCAGCGGGAGACATTGAGAGAAGATAAGATGGCGAGAAGCTCACATTTCGACACTAAGCTCATGCAAAATATTTGAGGCGTTAGATACAGATCGGGGAATTAAACAGGGAGCCTGACGTACCTTCATCGCCGTTGAGAAGAATTAGCTCCTCAAATTCCTTGTCGCCATCGTAGTAGGAAGCCTGGTGCATAATTGATAGCATAGTGCGGTGAGAGATTATGCGCACATACCAAACTAGAAGCCAATGATCCGGTGCGAGACTTCGAGCGAGGAGTGCGGATGGGAATGGGAAGAGTCGACGCTCTTGGGAAGGATATCGCTTGATCGCGAACGGGAGCTACATCCGTAGCAGACATGTCTAAAAGTGTTAGTCCACCGAACCAGGTGAACATGTGTATGTAAGGTACTTACGATCAACATTCCCCGCAGCCGACCCAGGCGCCTGAGCTCTGACCGGGGACAAAGTACCCGTCACCGAAGTCGTGTTGACACGAATGGATGGCACAGACTTCGAGCTCGTGGTTGGAGTTACTGGACTGGCCCTCGAAGAAATTCGGTGTCGCTCATCCATAGTATTCGATCGGATTGGGGAGTAGGCTCGGCGTTGTCGAGAGCGCTTGCAACTGTAATTGTGGCAACAAGAGAGGGATTCGAATACGGGACGCAAGTGTGAAGTTCGGAGGGAGCGACGCCGAAGGAGAGGAATATTGCTTGTCGTTTATATAGGGCCCAGGGTATTAGAGACCATCAAAAAATTGAGAGTTTATCCAACAAGAAATTGAACGATGAAGCAAGAGGAAGAAGGCCGCTTGAACCAGTACTAGTGTGAGTGGGGGCCAAAGAGTTGTACTGGCATATTTACGCGTTGTTTGTTCCGCGCTTCCTTATTAGTCAGTTGACCCTTGTATCCCGGAATTAAACTAATTCTTCTCACCTCCTCCAAGTTTTTCCCCTGACTCCCATGATCTGTCTCTTTTCTTCAGGGTCAAATGCTCGAGGACAGCTAGCTAATGGGTCCGTGGAAGATAGCCACACTTTTACTCAATGCACATTCGAAGGAATAGGGGTCGAATTGCCTTCTGGAACCAAAATCTTATCCGTCGTAACAGGTGCGAACCACACACTCGTCCTGCTGCGCAATCCAGATGGAATCTCACAACTCTGGGGATGCGGTGATAATCAGAAAGGCCAGCTAGGATCCAAGGCATTGTCACAGTCGCAGTCGCTTTCATCCAGCTCTAATTCCAACAATCCTCATCTTTCCAACCCTAGCTCATTCATCTTTTTACGTCTCCGTCTTGATCAGATCGTGTCCCGATATGGTGCTGCTGTCGGTCAAATCAAGATAATAGGAGCAGCCTGGGAAACTTCTTTCGTCGTGGTCTCGTATCAGGACGAGGACAAAATGTTCTCCGCCGGAGGCGATGACTTTGGGGACCTTGGAGTTGGCGAGCTCTCAAAGAAACTCAAAGAAGCGCGCGACTGGAAACTCATAGAACTTCGCCGATTGCTTCCAAAAAGCGCCTCAGAAGTCCGTATCTTGGACCTTACATCCGGCCCGCACACAATTATTGTCAAAATTCAATACGAAGCGGACGGAAAACAGCATTGTGTGCTCTCCGGCTGGGGCGCTGCGCGGCATGGCCAGCTAAGTCGACTCGGACTGCCGTCATCCCAAAAGTTGCCAAACTTTATCTCGGTACCCAAGCTCATTGACATGCCGGAGGAGATCGACGAAATCGCCATTGGGAACCAACACACAGTCTTTCTTACCCCTCATCGAAATGTTCTGCCTCTTGGCTCGAACAAAAAGGGACAGATTGCTGGTATTGAAAGCTTACGAGATGTATGTGCCGTTCAAGCAACCTGGAACGGCACGTATCTGGTGCAAGGGCGCCTAGAAGAAGGCGGGAATTGGACCATCTGGTCCGCGGGAGGTTCGCGCGTTCCTCCAACACAATCACAGTCCTTGCGATCATCTTCAGGCAACACCACTGCATCAACATCGTTACGAGAAGTTTTCTTCCCAGATAGTGTGAAGAGAAAGGCACTCCTAAGTCTCGTCTGCGGAAGTGAACATGTGCTCGTGCACGTTTCCGAAGGAGAAATGTCGGAAGTTTATGGATGGGGATGGAATGAGCATGGAAACCTTGGTCTTGGGAATACGAATGACGTTCAGGAACCGATACGCGTTTGGCCAGCTGCGGGTGGAATTGAATCAGGCGGCGGACAAGTTGTGGGTGTCTGGGCTGGGTGCGCGACTACTTGGATTGCTGTTGAACGGACGTGAATGCATAACGAACAAATGCTTATGTGCTCCTGTATATGTAGTCAGCCAGTGTGACATGCTTGAGTTTGCTTCTCTGTAACAATATATGTTCCTAATCTTCAGGCGAAAGACCAAAGTCCTCATGAAGCTTCTTGATCGTCGCCTCCTTATGCACGGCAAGCTAAAGAAACACTCCTCCCATTAATCCAAGGTTATTCCAAATCAAACTATGCACCACTCACCCGACCTAGAATAATCTAGAAAAGTACGTCCATTTGTCTAGATTGCTTGCGTGCCTTTCACTCTGACACCGAACGTACCTGCGCAGCATCCTTAGCTTCATTGTACTCATGCAAGAGCTTGATATGCTTCTTCACAATAGTGTCGGCATCCACACCATCTCTAGAATATCACACGCAGTCAGCACATTTGAGCCATCGATAACACCTCAATAGCAAAGAGGGGTTGAGAGAAGGGAGAAAAATTCGGCGGCGTACCCTAGAACTTTCTGTAAACTGGCTAACTCCGCACGCAGTTCCTCTTCACGCACCGAGGCGCCCTGTTTCAAGCTTTATTCGCCGTCACATTCGTATAGAGCATGACGACTAACCTGTGGAGATGAGGACATCATTATTTCTGATTGACGTCAATAACAAGAGTTCCCAGTCCGAGATGATGCTTCAGGTGGGAGGGTTAAAGGTTTAGGGAGCGCGTCGCGACGCGTCTTTGACGTAAACACGTAACAACCATTTCTAGAAATTCTACCCACGCTCTGAGCTTCTGACGCTCGACTCTTCGCGGAAGCAGGAAAATCCCAGAAACTCAATGCCATAAATATTAATGCTCCAGTACAAATATATTACATGATGAGATCGATGGTCGGTATTGAATGTAAGAAAAAAAAAGCAGTCTACGTCAGAACATCGAAGGGGGAGAGTGAAATGTGGAGAAGAAAACACAAGTTCAATTACTACCCCGCGAGATCCAGCCCACTATTCGCCAGCCCAGGCCATGGCCTGTTCTCTGAGGGCGGCGTCGTCCCCCAATACGGTGCAGACCCCCTTCCGCGCAACATCGACGGTCTCCTCAGCGTACCCGGCGCCCGCATCCCAGGCTGGAACTCAATCATCCGTTGCAGAGGGATATTCTGCGGGGGTTGTCCCTGAGGCTGCTGTTGCTGCATTTGCTGTTGTTGCTGTTGCTGTTGCTGTTGCTGCTGCTGCTGCTGTTGTTGTTGATGCATAGGCGGCATATGGCTTGGTACAAGCGACGGTGCCGCAGCTTGTGGAGGACTCAACGTCCAGCTTTCCTGCGGGTTCGCAAGCAAGCGCGTCGCTTTAAGAGACTGGAGGATCGGTCGATGGTTCTCCGCCTCCTCGTCATGCCACCCCAACTGCTGCGCATTTTGATTATCGATCCCCAGCATGCGCCGGAGCTCCTCATTCTCCTTTTCGAGACGCGCAATCTCCACCTCTCGCTCGAGCGCCCAATCTTCTCGTTGGTCGTCGAAGAGGAATGAGCCGAGCTCTTCTAGGGACCTGCCATCTTCACTTTCGTGCGCTTGTTCGCTCTCTGGGTCCTCGCCTCCTAATGACCGGAGAAGCAGTCTTAGACAGTGCGTAAGTCGATGCAACGATATCGTGACATGCGAGCTCATAGCTATCTCCGTTTCTGACGAATTTACTCGTTGAGCTTGAATGAGAGAATCGTAATGTTTCGTCATTGTCATTTCATGTTGTTGTGCGGCATACTGGTTCAGGCGAATGAGCATTCAGAGACTCAATAGTCGTTTCGAAAGAGACGTACCGTGTGTCCGCGAAACTTAGACATGACAGTCTCCATCGTCTGCTCGTACTCTTTCAAGAGCATACTGAATTGCTTATTTTCGTGCTGCAAAGTCTGATTCTCGATGATTGATTGTGCGTTCTTCTTTTCCAGTTCAGACTCAAACACCTCTGGAGAAAACGCATGAGCACTCAGAACCACACTCACAAAAAGATGAGTTTCTGACCTTGTGATAAGTCGACATTGAACCGCCGTAACGAGTACCCAGAGTCATTGCTGACTGCCTGCTCCTACAACACCATTCAACTCAAAGCCTATGCCAAAAAAGGGCAAGCACAACACACCTTCAACACAGACGCCTGGGATCTCAAAGACCCCACAATCTTATTATTATGTGCCAGCTGGTCGCCCAACTCCTGCACCATATGATAAACCCGCATCATGTCTGTGTCGAAATCCCGCTCGACGCCGTACATCCTGTCGTCCTCGTTCCGAGCGTACGAGCCGGAGAAGAAGTTGTATATGTCGTGCAGTTTGAAAAACGCGTGGACGCTCAAAGAAGCAGTCCTGATCCCTGTATCGTTAAGGAGTCGTGAGAAGGTGCGCAAGTGCGTTGGTGCAGGACAATGGTGAAGTGAGAGAAAGCGGATCCGTCGTGACCCGCGACCCCGCCACGCGTCCCAAGGCGCAAACACAAATATCACGTCGTTCATCTTTGGACCTCCGAGTCATCACTCGGACTCAAACTGACAAAAAAATCAGACAAACCATTATATTAATATTGTAAACAACTTAGGCGACAACAAATTATACATCATCAACAAGGCAGACAAATCGCATGGGTTTGGAATGGCGTGAATGTTTTTGTAAGTCAGATCTGGTGTTGCCCACTTGTCCCTGTCACACAAAAGAAATCCGTTCAAATAAGAATAGTCTTGGACAATCGTGGTTGGTTGTCTCTTCATGTATGCGCATTTTCCGACATGCAAGTATCACGTCGGATGGTCTTAGACATAATGGTTTATTGTCACGAGGTACATTGGCTTGAGACGAACTTCCCGACGTCGACTGCGCCTCAATTTGCGAGTACTTAGCATACCAAGAATGTATTCAATTTGATTGACGCTTTCCGAAAGTTGTCTGCATATCAGCATTAATTCGATCCCTTCATGTTGAAGCTTCAAAAATTATCATGATTTTTGGTAGGTTCCATAGGCCCAGCATGGCCGACAGGAGATAAAAAGGTAGTTGCATTGGATTCTTGGGGATGTATTGTCTACAAGAGCTTATTTAGCATTGGAAAATAGTTACCGAACTGAGCACAAAAAAACACATACCTAGATGAAAGAGAGAGTCCATCAACCAAGACTTTCATTGGGGATACAACTGTTCTTTCGTTTCAATGCCTACAACGAAAGAAATAAATAAAAAATAGCCGGGTCAGACTCCGCGACAACCCGTCCCTCACGTAAAAAAACCAAGCCACTCACCAAGCTCATCTACAACACCTTTAAGCTCCTCAAGGTACGCCTCATACTGCTTCTTATTTTCCACCTTCTCCTTCACGCCCTCCAGAATCCTCACAGCCGTCGAAAAGTCATCCACACGACGCGCTGCACGAAGCGCGGCCTCAATGACCGAAGGCGCAGGTACGAGATCATGCGCGAAGCAGTTGTTGAGGCCCCGTTGGAGCTCGAAGAGGTCTTCGACGGACTGAAAAAAATTGACGTAGGTGTTGGTGAAGGACTCGAAGGTCTCCTGTTGGTGACCGCTGCTGCTCATCGCGCGGCGGGCGAGCAGGGAGGGACCTGCAGCGACGGCAATAGCGGGGGTGGTTGCTCGCAGGTTGAGAGCGGCCGAGGTGCGCTGAATGCGCTGGGCACGAAGCATGGAGGCTATGAGACGGCCGTTCATTGTTTTGAGGGCGGGGACGACGGACGAAAGAATGAGGGAGAGGACGCTGGACAACTGGACAGCGGAAGAGTACGACGATACGAAATAAAAGCTCGGAGACTGGGCGAGGAGAACCGTGGGAAATACTCTCGACGCGGGAATTTGCGGAACTTTGATTATTCCGCTTTGATGCAAAATTTTGGAATTTGTAAGAATTTTGTACGCATTTGGAGAGAGCATCACCGTTCCGGGCTCCAGATTCAGATCCATATCGACCATTACCCTACACGACGCTGGTAAGTTACTACCACCACACCCTCGTTCTAAACATGCTATTGGGACAACGATTTCAATTTCTATGTCACTTGTAGCCTGGGGTGTATGTCTCCTGCTCTCTGGCAAATATGAGACAGCAACAAGCTGAATCATGACTCGAAACTTCTCAAGCCCTCGCAATCGCAAACTCATCCCCTCTTGATCTCGTCATGACATCTACCATTTCTCCAATCTTCTCCAGATCAACCCACATTGTATCTGTCCCATCTACTTCGCCGAGTCGCACCCTTCCTACTCCCTCAATCTCTCACACATCGTCTCAACGAATCGGACTGTCAACGCCGATCACTGCATCGCCTTTATCACAAACTCTTCGACGTCCGTCTTAGAACACAGATGGTGCCAGGCTACCCAATCTTCGGAAAGTCTAGAAAAGATAACTTGTGGTACCATTTTTGGATGGAACATCGCTTGGAGGGGGGGGGGGTGATGAGGTAGTAAAATATCAGGAAGGCATGGTGAGTCGTCTCAGGAGGAACGTAAGGCAATAGCGCAATTGGACGGCGAGGCTGCTGGACAGGTGCTTCACGGAGCGCAGGTGTAAAGCAAAGCATGGGTATCCCATCTATGGAGAAGGGTGACTCGGTCAATAAGGCAGGGCAGGACACATGAAGCGAACACATGCGCTGGTACAAGTACTCAGCCGACTCGTGCTCCCTTCAATCCCTTCAGGACGTCCTTGGCCAGTATCCGCCACTGCTCCCGCTCCGACCAATTGAACTTAGCTCTGAGCTCCTGATGGATACGAGCGGGATCCAGTTGTGCCAGTATAATCTTTGAGTCATTCGAGCTCGAGGTATACTGGAATGTACCGGACGATGAGCCAAAAGAGAAGGTAGCAAATTGATTTGGGCTTCCCTTGGTTCCAATGGGTATGAACGAATGTGGTAGCGGAGGCGTACGTGTCAAGAATCAAAATACGTATCGGTAGACCGGAAAAGTAATAATCGAATCACGTGCTAAATATCAAACGTCTCTGGTCCTCTGGAAAGGAGAGAGGGAATCGCATACCAAAGAAATACGAACTTGGATAACATTACTGTTCTGGGCATATCCCGGGATGCTATTATAAATTAAATACTTCTGTACTATTACATGACACGACTTTCTCTATCTCCATGCATACACCATCTTACAGTTTATGCACCTTTCAATTTGAGAGTCACTGATTACTATCCGTTGGCGGCTCCTTGCTCACAGCCGCATCTACAGCCACCGCCGTCACCTTCTTCCTCGCATCATTCAAAACCCCGAAGAACCCATCTTCACTACTAACGTCCTTTTGGTGGTCCCACTCCTCGATATGCTGCGTGACCTGACGCGGGTCCGTGTTGACGTCGGTCGAGATCGTGAGGAGCGAGTTGAGCGTTTTGGTGGGGATGGCGGAGGACGGGTCGTAGAAGTAGGAAATGTCTTGGTCGATGAGGATGGTGCCTGGAGCGAGGTCTTTGGGGGTCTCGAGGACGCGGAATTTGGTGATGTCGGCGCGGGGGAAGAGCTGTGTTGCGAGTAAGTTAGAGTAAGTTTAATTGTAATTTGTGATGAAGACATTGAAGAGGAAGGCGAATGGTTGGACGTTCCTTTACGAGGCCGTTGAATTGGGCTTTGATAGAGTCGACGCCTTCAGCGATTCCGATTGGGTCGCGGAAGACAGCTTTGGGCGTATAAATATCATATGTACCCTGTCGCGTGCATGTGTATAACGTCCATTGCCCGCGAGTGATTCTAGAAACAACCTACCTCGATGGGCTTGCAGGTATACAGCTTCATGAACAACAAACAATCCTCAGCGTGTCATACATGTGTTTGAAGTAGCGGTCCACTCACCTCTTTTATAGCAGTGATAATCCTCTGCTCAGATTCCATAACCTGCCTCTCGGGGAGCGCCTTGCTGTCGTTGGGCGACAGACCAGTGGCGTTTGGCCTAGTGGAGTTAAACATAGCCTGATGCAGAGCGGGGGACAAAGGGACTTGTATGCGTTTTGAGATCTGAGTTGGCCGTGTCAGTGTGGAACGAAAGCCAGGGTACATGTAACATATAGTGAAGGGGGTTTGGACGAAAGGAGGGATAGAATTCGATTGAATTCGGGTACAATCGAAACCGAGACTGGGCTCATAATTATAAATACTATTGCGTTTGTAGATGAACGTTGGGTTGAGAGCGTGTGTTCGTCATTTCTTTCTTGAGTATGACGGCATATCTCCTTGTCGATCATCGTCATCGAACTCTAGATCTCGCTTCTTTCCCCGCACTTCCCTCCTTCTCAATCTCAATCCACGGCACTACTTTAAATCTCTTATTCTCTTTCCCTTTTCTAGCATTTAAACAGCACATGATTGCCTTAATTATAAGTTAATACCTTTTCAGTACCACCGCCAGTGACGACTACTACGATGACTAGTACTCATGATCTCAACCTCCAACTGCAACTTCAGGAGATCCAACTCATTCGTTGCTCCCTTTTACCAGGCGAAGCGTTCCACTTCGCCTTACCAGATGAAGACGCCCTAGAATGGACACACCTAGTTGACACGTTTGCTGACATCGGTAACGACGACTCCGACGACAGTTCATCCGCTCCCATCCTGGAGCAAAGCAAGCCCGGATCGACTTGCCACTTTCGCGTGATCGTTCAAGACGCCCCAGTATGGTTCGAATTCGAACTACCAAGGGATTATCCTGGGCGCACGTCGATTCCGCTCGTATCTGTCAGAGGCAACGGTACGGAACTCAATAGGTCGAACCAGGAGCGGTGGCAGACGATCGTTAAGGATCGATTGCAGGAGCTACGGGACGCACAGACTGGGTGAGTGGGTGTATGCGTTCCTATGTCCCGTACCTATCTTATCGACCAAGCCTTCCTTTTTTCGTAGATTTATAACCCATACATTGCTTTCAGAGCATCTTATACCCGCTCTCCACGAAGCTACTGCCCAGCAGCCTCGCCATTTGATTGTACCATCACATTCTACTCCTCCTGAAACGCCTCACCACGCCCTCCTGACATCTCACCACCTCATCGCCCCCTCCAAACGACGCTCTCTCCAAAAATGGTCGTCCGAGCTCTCAATTCGGGGCTTCGCGAAGGTCGGATACCCTGGTGCCATTTACGCTGAGGGATGTTCACAGACAGACGTTGAAGAGTTTGTGAGTAGGATAAAGGCGATGCAGTGGTTAGCTTTGAGAGTTCGATTTGTGGAGGAATTGCCAGCGAGATTGAGAAAGGGCGAAGAGACGTTAAGGCTCGGTGAAGCGGATGGGAAAGAAGCGAGGTGGGTTGAGCTTGAGAAAGTTGGTGAGGTGGTTGACGTCATGCGAAGGTCAGGACGGGACGAGTTCGTGACCGAGATGGGCTTGGGAAGCGCGGGTTCATAATTCGCGGCGTTTATGGAATATGAAGGACACCGTTTGAACTGGGAATGAGAGTACCTCACCACTACCACACAAGTCGGTGTCTGCATAAATAATAAATTTCGACAGCGTATATTGAAAACGAAACCACAGAAACAGCACATAATGGGCAACAAGAAATATTTGGTAAATGAAAGTTCGATCAAATAGCACACAAAACCTAGAGCACCCCGACCATATGGAACCCGACGAGACACTCACAGAAACCGAAACATTCGCATTTCCGTAGCAGTAATTTTTCATCAAGAAGCGACAACATAAAGCCCATTCAGTAACGCCTGTCATCATAACGACGATCATAGCGGTCATACCCGCGATCATAGTCCCTGTTCCTCAGAAAGAGTCACGAAGAGAAAACGGCCGTTGAGTACAAACTTTATTCTTTAGACGGGTAAAAGGAAATCAACCGGACTTGTACCTCCTGTCGTCGTAGCGCCTCTCTTCTCGTCTATCATAGTAACGGTCACGATCATCGTGCCTACCTCCTCCGCCTCCTCCGCGGTAGCCATCATCATAGCGCGAGCGGCGATCACGGTCATCTCGGCTGTAGCGACTGTCGAACGGACGCGGGTCATATGGGCGGTCATCTAGAAGGAAGAAAGGTCAATTTGGATTTGAAGGTGGTCAATGGCTTTGAATTTACAGTCACGACGCTTCGGCGGACCGAAGTATTTCCCAGGGGTCGGGGTTCTCGCTCTGGCGCGGCGGGCCTAGAGTAAACGGGGGTAATGCGTGAAACACTGAACACATTGAAACACAAGGTATACAACACACCTTCTCAACCGTGATGACCTTGCCAAATTGCTCTGTGGCGTTGAGGGCTTTAATGGCGGCATCAGCTTCCTCTCCTGTCTCCATAGTCACAAAAGCGAAGCCACGGGATTCCCTAGAGTGAGGGTCGTACATCACGGCAGCTTTCTGGACCTAAAATGCCATGTTGGAGTCAGGCTAGAAAAAGTGCACTATTGACGAAAGACTTACTCTGCCTACAGCCATGAAAACAGCCTCTAGCTCACGGCTCTCAACCTTCGACGACAGCCCAGAAACATGCAGGTTGTTTCCAGGGTTAGCACCACCATCTCTTCTACATTCGCGTGTAAACACATAGTGTTTGTAGCAAGTCTTTGAAGAGTCGCTTACCCGCCTCTATCCCTGTCCCTGTTGCCTCCCCTAGGACCAGGGCTTCTGCTCCTCGAACGGCGTGGTGCATCCTGATCCGCAGGGGAGCGAGTTCCCTGCCAGTCCGCGCCCTCACCAGACGGGATTGCAGAGCCGCCGTTGCTCATTTTCACTTCATCGGTAGGGATGCTGATGGGACCACCGGTTGGGCCCATGTCCTGAGATTGCCAAGCTGAGGTGATAAGAGAATGAGAGACAGTCGGTTAGATGGGCGCTTATGGAGGTAAAAGTTGGGGGATACGATAGACTGCGAAGGCGACGACGGTACAAAAGGGATCGAAGGCGATGGAAAAAAGTGTATAGAGCTGGGATCGCGTTTGGGGAGAACCGATGGGCGCAATAAATGTTACTGCCACGTCGCACAAAGGCTGAAGCGTGTTTTGCCGTCATAAAGGAGATAGAGAGAACGGAAGAGGTCGACACTGACGACGGCATGTCGAAAGCGATGCCGAGTTGAAGTATCGACAATGCATTGTGAAGTAACAGGCTTGCTGAAGTTAGGGTTGAATGGTATATTCGTCGCCATTGGCCTTTAGCCAAAGAGACGAGACATTATTGGGTCGAGTGAAAGCGACTTTTCTCTCGTTGTTGAAGAAAATATGGCGAGAAAACATCATGGCGGAAAATACAGTCGCACGTCGGAATAAAATACGTTGAAGTCCAGAGTCCGATTGCTGAGAGACGTACCGTCATCCATTGTCGAAATTTAGTCGAAGCTTGTTGAGAGTGTCAGTTGGTAGTCGTGGTGAGAGAAGAGAAGGCATTCGATGGTTGGTTGTTGGCGATAGTTGTCGGTCCTTGTTTGGCTTTATTGACAATAATCAAAGATGGGTGGGAACTGGAAAAAAACCTGATTGTGTCAATCTTCCTACGGTTTTGATGTGATGGTGAGACGACGACGGAGGAGGCAAAGTTTATTTCTTTACTTTTATTTATTTTCGGAGATGCAGGTCAGAATGCGTATAATACTGTATACAACATGGTGGGATAACATGAAATTAAGAATCCTCATGCAGAAGTACTCGCTGGTCTATGCAGTCTTTGAAAATAGTCAAAACGATGTAAAAGTAACGTACAATCGAAAACATATGCAACAATGTGTACAAGGGGGGATCAAGATGCGGTATATATAAGCCGCTGATAGGGGCTCAGTTCAATGCAATGCTGTTTGTCAGGAAAAGAAAGAAAGATAGAACAGTCCGTCTCGACTACCTGAACATCTCGGGAAATTCATCCAACAGCAATTCGGCATCTATGGGAGGGATGGCGCGAATAGGTTGCGGTTGGTGGAGCGGGATCGAGAATAACCATTCCGACCCCATGTGCGAAGTTTCGGGCTTTGTTGCCGCCTCCATCGAAGAAGCCGACCAGCCCATAAACGGCGACGAAGAGAAGAACTCGGGTGACTCGGACGACGAACGGTCGCTGTGAGAGTATTGTTGATCACGTTCGCGCGCCGCGACAGCGGCGCATCTAGCACCTTCGTCGCCCCAGATAGCAGCACCATCACCCTGTTCTGACGTCGGCGAAAATATCTCCAGATGGAAAGGGTCCTGTGATGAGGCTGAAGACGACGAACGGAGTGCGGGCGGCGACCAGGCGTCCAAGAAATCGAAGTCCTCGAAGTGGCACGCGATTGATTGCGTATCAGTTACTGTTTCTTCTGCGTCGCAGCGCTCGTCCTGCAATCGGTCTTCCGTGCCCTTTCCCCTTGATGCGTCGCTCGTACCACGAGACGACCACTCCGCAAAACTTTGTGCCATGAGACGAGAGAAATCGGTGTTGTTGAGAAACGGAGGGGATTCTGTTGGGTGTGAAGGCGTGTCCATTTCCATGTCTGCTGGCGAAGTCGCATAAGACCGAATAATGTCCAAATCTTGCTCCCGCCAGTCTTCTGTGTCTACCCAGTGTACGGGAGATTCTTGTCGCGTCGGTACCGCTGCGGAGTATGGAGCAGTAGGGGCGCGTTTAAAGAGTGAAGTCGAGAAAATGTCGGGAGTGGAGGTAAGGAAAGTCCGGTTTGTAAAGCAATCGCCCAAGACGGGTCGCCAATCGTCAAAGCATTCCGATGGGATATCCAATGCCAAAGGTTGGCAGTCGACATCCAAACAATCTGAGCCGTCTAATGTCCGCTGAGTTGATCGTTCAGCAGACATGATGGCGGTAAGTTCTGAAACGTGTTGGGGATGAGACGCAAAGTTGAGATAGCGGAGGTAGAGGTAGTTATAGTCCTGGTCACCAGAAAGATCGGATTCTGCGTCCATGTCTACGTCGCAGGGTACCTGCGGGATATGCAATTCTCGTGGCGCCGATAGAAGCTCCGAAGGATCTGGCAACGGCGGGATGTTCGTATCCACAGTCGCTATCCAATCCCGGATGCTACTTTCGGTCACATACCCATGATCTCCAACAGTGTTGTGAGAGTGAGAGAGCAGTGAATCACTGTGTTGGCGCAAAATGCCCGAGTATCCACGCTCGGGGTAAGGGGAACCTGAGTCCTGGCTATGAGCCCTTTGGGGCGTGGCAGCCTGCCATTGAGCATCCTGGCGCCGAAGAAGAGATCCATTGCGTAGTGTCGTCGGCGGGTAAACAGTCTGGACTGAAGCCATCTCGGTGTCTTTGAAAAGAGCTAAAATAAGAGAGCAACGGAGAATGGCAGGGAAGAAAAACCGTCTCAGGAGGCCGACTAATTTATACCTAGCAACTAAACATGGTCTGACCTTCAGATTCAGCAACACCGCTGCTCTCAGCACCTTCATTCAATCCAAGTACTAGACTCTCGCTTCCGCCAGAGGAATGGCCAATGGACCTGGATACTGATAGACGCGTGCAAGGAACGTCATCCTAGATGAATTACAGAGTGTCATTAGCTGAAACACGATCAGATATTAAGAAGAGAATCGCTGAAAGCGGAGCTCGCAAGGCTCAAGAAGGGGAAGACGAGTTTTGTATACGGCATGTTTCATTACGAGTAGGATGCGAAAGAATGCGAACGCACCGGAACAGCGTGTCCGCAAAACGTCTCATCCATCATATCCGAACCCAATGATAATCCATCCAGACCCGTCTGTGCCCGCTCAAAGTCAAGAAAGCTTTCATTTGGCTGCTTCGAGGCATCGACATTCCTTCTATCTGACGGCAAAATTCCGAAATGTGATGTCGAAGCAAAGACGGAAGGGCAGTCAAGGCACGTCGAGGAGCACGGAACGGGTTGAAAATAGATAGGCCCTTCGTATACCATCGCAGGTGTCGTGTAAATGCCTTGCTCGCGAAGATGGACGAGTGGAGGTGATTTATAGGATATGAGAAGGGCGTAAAGCTGAGGTTCAAACGGGGTCGGATGCCCTCATAGCGGCGTTCTGAACGGAGGGATGGAGGATAATAAAGCAGGGCGAAAACCACGCCGGAATGGCAAACGGAGACGCGCAGCAGGAGGACCATAAGGCGTATTACGCTCATAATGCATAAGATGCACGAGATTGAGATCACAGCTATCAAACTGGCGGTGAGTAAGGAGTCAGTAAGGTTGGCTGAGCGTGGCCGACGGTAGGCACGGGGAAGGACCGGGTTGCTAGGTGCAACCGCGTGCGGCGCCCTCACAAGCCTCGATGTAGACAAACAAAAACACTTCGGCTCGTCCGAGACACGGTGGCGCAAGGTCAGAGGGTCCGCTGATGACCCGGCTTCGCTTACTGACGCCTGAGTTAATTGTCTTTCAACGCTCTCGTTCACCGTTCGTGTTCTCTTCCATTAATCCCATCTCTCACACTCTCTCCATGCGGCAGCAACAATCATAAGTCAACCCTACGGCCTTTCCTCGCCATCAGTGATATAAAGTCTCAGTGCACAAAACAACATAACATATTTGTCCGAAATCAAGGTAACAACAAGGGTTGGTCTGAGCGGCAAAACTACATGAATTCGAAAGCCTGTAGGTGTTCAGTCTGGCTGTAATCGTCGACATAGCTTTTAGGATATCTCCGCAAGCGTCTTCATAAAACTTCCGAGAGCAGACGAATGAATATGTCTCAATCTTGCACCTTCGTCCACCAGTCCCGCTTCGATCTCAATTCCGCTCTATCAAAGTAGAGAAGAATAAGGGGTGAAGTCATGAGTGCATGTGCCTTGATAGATAGCAGGAGAAATCGTACTCACCGACATGCTCGGCTCGACGCAGTCAAGCAACCTCGACAGCATATGCGATAATGCCGCACCGCTGAACTTTTCGCCAATTTCGGGCTTGTCATGAAGGACATCAGGAAGAACGCCAATCAACTTTGGTATTCGACCCATCAGCATCTCCAGTTCTGAAACTTCGGCGGAACCAGGGACGCTATTGGTGCTCTGGACGCTCTCGCGGAGTTCTTGTACTCTCGTGATGATATGAACATAATCTATAAACAACTATAGCAAGAGATGAGCTGACATATCTCAAGGAAATTAAAAACGACGCACCTGACCCCCAACGCCAAAGTCACCGATAAGGCTCGAGTCAAGATCGGTGAACAGTCTTGAAAGGGTTTGTAAGTCATCCTTCAGAATTGCTTCCGGTGCCAAGTAATTTATAGCCAGCTCGTGCGCCGTGTGATGGGATTTCGCACTTGCATATAGCTGATACGCAAGATAAACATCTCCGTGATAAAGAGCAAGCGTAGCTTTAGACTCGTCAATCCATTCGGATGGGATACGCAGGCTACCGATGAGACCGACCACCTTGAAATCGTCCAGGAGCGGAGCAGACTGTGCCAGCAATTGTTTGATTGCACGTTTTCTCCTAAAGGACAATAAACAAATAATTACGAGACATAAATAACTGGAAACAATCTTACCCCGCATCATCTTCCAGATAAAGCAAGACATATGCTGCCTCCTGAACTAGTCCCTCTTGTTGCAACTGTGATGCAAAGTTCGTCGTCAAGGTATTGGCCATCTGACTTGACCCATCGATCTCCCGCGAACTGTCGGTATCCTCATCCATCGCATCACCGTCTCGTCGGTCCGTGAAATCTCGCAACCTGAGGCAGCGCGAAAGAAGAATATACAGGAACCACGGTATTCTGAAGTCACGAGGATTAGGCGAAAAACTGAGAGGGTTCAAAGCGGTTTCGAGCGTCATGGTGGGTGTTATGAATAATTTAATGAGGTTGTACAGTCCATCCCTCACTTTTGGTAACCCGCTTTTCTGGGTCGAGTACCATGGATGGGGCGACCCAACGCCCCCATTCGAGTCGTCAATAAACCGTTCATAGTTTTCAAACGTCTCTCTTAGGGGAGTATCCACAGAGCTTGAGTACCAAAGTTGTAATCCAAAGACCCTTAACCAATCGAGATCCTTCGGCACGTCGACGTGTTCCTTTTTAGAACTGCCTTCCAAAAAATCGACTTCGCCGGCCGCCAAAGCGTATAATCTTCTCATGGAATCGCTTAGGTGTACGTCGACCTTTTCTTCTTTCCAAGTCTGCAGTTGTTCTCGGAGGTCAGTTCTGAATTCCGCATCTCCGGGTATTTGCGAAATGAGCGTTGCAAGGCGGACATTCCCTTCCGCCATGAGAAGATCAACAGCTTTTTCGACCTGGTTGCCAGTTAAGTGAAGGAAAACAACTCTCGCGGCGTCCGAAGCTGCTGCTGTCATGATGTCTTGTTCCACGGAAGAGGACACAGCGCGTGCCAGCCACGAGGAGAGAGCATCGGTTCGTCGTAAAGCCATAACGCGATTTCGGATGTCGTTAGGAATCTCTTTCCCGAGATGCAGATCTAAAGGATCAAAGACGGAATGGCCAAGCCGGAAGACAGAAGCACAATGTGTGTCGTTTTGAGGCATAAATAAGGATGAAAATGAGGAGAATGTGAGTCCGTTGCTTGGAGTCACGGATGGAATGAACCCGTTTGTTGCCGAGGGCTCTAATATCCTCGAATTCGAAAGAAGATGTTGTAAGAGATCTGGCGTTTCTACGGAAGAGACCTGTAGCTTTGTTATGTTGATGATGGAAGAGTTCGATCCATTTTCACCTTGCCTTGAAATGAAGTTAGAGAAGCGAATGAAGTTGTATATGTACACGGCACGAAACGAACCAGGCATTCCTTCCGGCCAGTCCTCCAACGTGCACAAGCTTGTTGTCTGGGCCCCATCCTACTCGAAAAGACCTGCCCAGGCTCAGCCCCGAGTCCAAGTATATTGGCTCGCGTGTCGTAATCAAAGAACTCGAAGCAGAAACTCGAACATATTTACGAGACGGTGTCTGCGTTCTTTGCTCAGTGAAAGAAGTACGGTTCGTTGTTTTGCGGGATTCGAAGCGACCATCTGACGGCCTTAGTTGCCTCAGGGGACCAAACGGCTCTTTCAATGCTGGCTTTGCAACTGCCGGTGCTCGGAATAGAGATGATTGCATAACGTGCACTCTGTGCGGTTCGAGGGAGAGCTGCTTCGCCCATGGTCCCGGTCCGTCCAATTCATCTTCGTCATATTCTCTAGCTTCCATATCTTCCTCTATTTCTGTATCTTCTTCTGTGTCCTCTGCTTCTTCGCCTTCTGAATCTTCTGCGGACGAAGAGGATGGCGTCGAGGAAGTGGCTGTCGGAACGGTAGGCCTAGAGAATCCGTTCGTAGTTGTCCTATGCCTGGCTATCGGAAGCTCTTGCGAAGACGACGTAGAGGACACTGGAGATGAAGGAGAGCCATCATCTTCACTATCACTTGCGACTGCTGCGAAACGAGCCATAAAGAAGGAGGGGAATGCGGCGAACAACGACAATGAAGACAGAAGCAGAGCGCGTCAAGAGCGTAACACAAAATCCCAAAACACGTGCGGAGAAGGCGTGGGAACTAGTCCATGAAGAGATTTTGCGTTGTATCGCCGAAATTTCTTCCTTCAACACCCTCAAGTCAAATTGCAGACGCTGTGATACTAAAACACGTCTGTGCCAAAGCAGGGCGAGGATTGATTTTTAAGAACATCTTAGTGCCCGACATAGGTCACCACGAGCTGGGAATGTTTTACTTGCAGGTCGTAGGGCTGGTAGTTCAGACAATCAAAGGTTTTTGTATCGTATCGCGCTTCGACTGCGTAAAGTCTGAATAAATCTACTGAATTTGATACAAATATCATTGACCACAGCTTCCCTGGTTCGTTGTCACTTGAACTTCTCCTTTGAAGCACGTAAAAAAGTTCAAGATTAGTTCGACGCGACGACGATGTGATTCCCATGATTGCTTGTAATTATGTCATCATTGATCATGTAATTTGTGCGCGTCGCGAGTCATGTGATACGTGTCTAAATAACGCGCGTCTGTGTTCTCTGTTTCCGCAACTCACTGACTCTCGAGCCACCATCTCCTTTCCATCTTCACCTCTTCTTGTCATGGCAGGCCCTCTTCGACTCCAGCCTCTCTCTCGCTCCTCGTCCCTTTCATCTGAGTCAGGCATGCAAGCTTCAAAAGATTTCAGCATCGAGCCTGAAGATGTCTCTTTTGTATCAGTTTCCGCCGCCCCCAAGCGTACCCGAAAGCGCTTCGCAAAATGGCAACTCATTGCACTTGAAAAGGTCTATGCAGACTTTTCTCATCCGTCTCGAGAAGAGCGGGAGAAATTGGCGATGCGCATTGAAGTGTACGCGATGTTATCATTTCTATTCTTAAATCATGTCTGAATCTAGTGTATTGTAGAGACTTGCGGGCTGTCACTGTGTGGTTCCAGAACAAAAGACAGACTGAACGCAAGAACGAGAGCGCACTCGATAATTTTGCCGGACACAAAGGTCCTGCTCCGCTTTCAATGTATCCACCGCACCACAACCCAGCGTCTTGTGCTTCTGAACTTTATTCCGCATCCTCAATCCATCGCACATCCATCTCAAAGGCAAAGAGTGGCTTAACCCGCACGGCTAGTGGTTTCTCGTTAGATCACATTGCTTCGCGCTCGGAACAACAAGGCCCACGCACCCCACGGAAGCTCTCGCGGCATGTATCCCTCTTGGCTGGCCGTGCCCAGTCTCCTAGTGCTGTCTGGCAAGCAATGCCCTCCTCCCCACTGCAGCCCGAATCGAACCTCAAGGGAAAGCCACAGGGACTTTCCATCTCCCCTTCTGTCAGAGACACTCTTGAATTCGCTTCTCGAAAAGGTCACAGTGGTCCCATTCGTGGTCGCCGGACGTTAGAATGGGCGTGCGCTGCAGCTCGTTTGGCTCCCAGCAATGAAGATTCGGACA
This sequence comes from Hymenochaete sp. R1, assembly GCA_019400425.1. Lineage (NCBI taxonomy): Eukaryota > Fungi > Basidiomycota > Agaricomycetes > Hymenochaetales > Hymenochaetaceae > Hymenochaete > Hymenochaete sp. R1. The sequence continues at coordinate 110,716 of JAFREE010000028.1, forward strand.
CCGAGACCATGCCTGCCTCCCCAACGCCTTCAAGCTCGCGCCTCACAGGAGCAAGTAGCTTCACAACCATTACGACCATAACAGAGGACATCCGAGAAGGCTCTGACGACGATTGCGTGAAAACGGACTTAGTTGTCGAGGATGACGAAGACGACGTAAGGACAGAAATTATTGACACAGAAGGCGAAGGGGAAAGCGTGCCGGAGACTCATGAGGCGATCACCCCGCAGGCCAGTCAGTCGCAGGCGTGCTTTTCGCGCATGTCTTCACCTTTTGATGTACGTGGCTCGGCTTCGACCCCCGCATCAGATACGGAGTCAAATTTCGCCTCATTGACTACAAAGGTCCAAAAAGCTCATTCCCTGCCACATTCGGATGATGACGGAGAGAAAGAGAAGGATATCGATCTTATGAACGCTGCTTGGGCGTTGTGTGGTCTCAGCAGGGTTAGAAAATAACGAATGACGGATGCTAATTTTTCACAGAGTTTCTTTCGGAAGATACAATTAGGAGCACCTGAAACATCATTTGCCATGCATTTCTATCCCACTCCCATTCTACTACCAATACCAAGGCCAGCCTTCACCGTCTTGTCACCTTGTCACTGTATTCAAACGTCCATTCTTTCAACGCGTATTTATTCTTGTGCGCTTATGTAGACACCACAGAAAAATCGATACCTTGCCTCCAGATTTTCCGCTAGGTATATAAGTGGAGACACCGCGAATAAGCCGGCCAAAACATACTCAAGTCAAATGGAGAAAGAAATACAGTTTGAAATTAATTTACCCAACAAATTTTAAACAAACGGTAACCCGATTCATCAACACGACCCACACCACCACTCCTCTCCACCTCCTCCACCATGACAGACATCAACCTAAGCCCCCTCGATACTTTCTGATCCTGACCAAGTTTGGAGCCGAGTTTAGGAAAGACGTCGAAAACGGCCGCCGCCAAACCTTCATGTCTACCTGTGTTTCGCAGCGCGATAATCATCCAAAAAGTGCCGCCCTGGGGGCATTCGGGCGAAGGTCGCTTCAAAAGTCTTGACACGCAGACCCGTATCCAACCTGCATGACGGGGATCGTATACAACGTCGGCTGCAAGAATAAGATCAAAAGTTCGGTCCAATGGGGTGTCAAACTTGGGGTTCTCCCAGTCGAGTGGAAGCACATCGACTGAGGGTTTGTCCTCGGGAGAGAAATTGAGGTCCACGTTAGCCTGAAGATTGACAAGGACGTCGGGATGAAAATCCGTCGCGACGATAGCGGCAGGCATAAGCTCTTCCGATTCCGTAACCATGGAGCGGAGAATCTTGGACGCAGCGATACTGAGCATGCCTGTCCCAGCTCCCAGTTCGAGAGTTCGTAAAGACCGTGTATGATCGATGCCAAAACGTAGTGGATCCTCAGCCATCATTCGAGCAAAGTGGATGGCACTGGCCCAGCTCTGGAGGCCTACGGAGCTATGGTCTTCCGGTGCAATCAAGTCACCGAGCTCGACATTGATGGATTTCGTGCTTGAAGCGATTGGAAAGTTGAACTTGCGCGTTAACGTTTCGACGTCCTCGCTCACATCGGCTGAGTTTGACAAGAGCGATGCTGCCTTTTCGACCAAAGCCTCCCTACTTTCGGTTTCTTCGTCCGACAACGGTGATTCGATGGGGTATATCCATTCAGAAGAACGGGCGATGAAGCCAGTAAGCCATCGAACGACGAAGTCGCGCTCTATTTGATCGCTCCGGACCATTCGCAAAGTTTCTTCGATATGGTCTTCTTCTAATTCGTTCGATGTTGCGTCGTCGTCTTCTTCAGCAGAAGCATAACCTGAATCAACAGGCGCATCTTTCTTCAACAAGCGCTTTTTCCATCCTGTTTGCAAGCTGTTATCAACTGCCTGCAGCGAACCGCCAACCTCGCGAGAAACGCGAGTGATGTGGCGAGCGTCCCATCTCTTGTAGATAAACGCCAGTCGCTCGATGCCACCTTCCACCTCCTCGGTCGAAAGCGAAAAGAGTTTGAAAAGAGGGAATAGGAAGTCAGACGGATTATAAGTAACCATGGTGTCTAGGTTGAGTTCTAAAAGCGGTCCAAAGTTTCCGGTCTTGCAATTCTATGACAAAATTTAGGTCTATCGCTGTAGTATGGGTATCGTTTGTCGTCTATGATCTATGATCTATTCGAAGAAATGCGCATGGTGGGGTCAGAGACCCCCGAGTCCATCCATCTTGAGAAAAAAGGCGAAAGAGGTGAAGGTAGGAGACGAAGGAACAAGTTACAGCGATTTCAGAAAACCTTGTCAGGAGGTGATTTTTTTTCGTTGGTGTCGCGTTGTCCAAAAAAGGGAAGTTCCCGCATTTGGGAAGCGACGAAGGCATGCGCGGCATGCATCTCCTTTGCTTCCACTGCTCACCACTTGCCCTCCACCCCTTGCCCTTGGGGTTTTTCTTTGCTGTGTGCATTCCTAGCGGCCATAGAAAGGTCGAGGAGAGTCGGAGAGCCCCCTAGGACACGGAATGGGCGCCGAACTGGCTCTACAGAGGCAAAATTTAAAAGGCTGCTGCCGCGCGCGACAGTGATTTCCAAATATGGGAACTTCCCTTTTTTGGACAACGCGACACCAACGAAAAAAAATCACCTCCTGACAAGGTTTTCTGAAATCGCTGTAATCAATTTGATGGAATTTTGTCAACTCGATTCGTGACTGGACTTTTCCCTCAAACGTGCGCTGATCGACACTACCATTTTTGGGTTTGATACCGACAGCTTGGCCAACCCAAACCCTAGGATCTGGATTCTCGATCCTCGCTACACTCAAACTGTAAGTTTGGATAGTCACATTACATCGCCTGCTTTACTTTTAATTGTTGACCTCCATTTTCTTTTCTTTTTTAAATAGAGAGAACCAAAAATAAAATGACACCGCCAAAGACCCCAAAATAGATACTAAACTCGATGCCGCGGAATGGGACGGAAAACTACACCCAAGACCGTTGCTCCGGTTCCAGAAGGTCATTCTACAAATCTTTAAATCACGGGGCAGACACCATTTTGAATTAAACGTACGTCTTGTACTCGAGCTGGGTACCTGGACTGTGCTATTCTCGTGCCTTTCCGCCAAACGTTGTGGCGTTGCCCCACTTGACTTTTGCGGCGCGGCATGGTCCATGTGCAATCATCTTCGTCCAGAAGACTTGCCTGAGGCACATAGTCAGCAAGAATAAGACGTAGAATGCGATCGTACACACTTCTGAGATGGGGACACCCTTGCCGATTCTCCTGGTTTTCTGAGACTCACGGACAGCTATAGCTGCCTTCTTGCTCCTTGAAGCAGGTCTATTCCAGCAAAGGTTGTCATCATCGAGAAGGTTGCTTTCATCCTACTAGCTGTGAGTGATGAATTACACTATATGAATGCCATTGATCCTACCTCATATTCAAAGTTGCTGGCTATTAAGAAGTCTCCGGGCCCCTCCACGACGAAGTCAACCTAAGGATAGCGTTAGCTTTTCATGTGCCAAACATACTTCGAACAGAGACTTGCAAGTGTGCTGCATTCGGAGCTCAAGGTAGCAGTGTCAAAGTTTGTCTCTAACTTGTCATAAGCATCAGCCTTTACATCCATTAGATTAATGTACCACCCGATGAATGAAATCAATGAACAAACATGGAGTACCGGTTCTTGAATAGATTCAATCAATGGGTAAAATATGGGCTTCTTGAATATTTGCTGAAGAACCTTCTTGGCTGGTGACTAATCAGGTTTAGTTACTCATCTTGAACATCAAGTGCGAATTGTTGAAGAGGGCTTACCATGGCGGTGAGGGAACGTGAAGACGTTGTGAGGGGACTGGATAAAAGGCGGAGAGGGAGTGGTTGAAGTTCGGAGACCGATGGAGTGCAGAGAAGAGAAGATGCGAGTTTAATAGGGAGGAGGACCCTACATATAACAAGTCATCATTCTCTATAAGGAACGCATAGAGACTCAGAGACGTCGCCTGACCCAGGGACGGCTCCGCAATTGGACAAGCACCTGAGAGGTTATTTTTAACATCCTTTGCCAACAACAACAGATAACACGATAACTGACCAACAAGACCCGTGTAGTGGCCTGGAAACAGAGACGGTGCCGATTGCTTTTGGCTTGAAGAGCAGCGGAAGCGCGACGTATAGAGTGTGTGCCGGCCCCGACAAGGTTCCGGAATTTGCTTCGAGCTAAAAATTGTCAGACCGTGCATGTGGGTCGTTCAATAGATCATGGCGGGACTGCGGAGAAATTACGGGACGGCTCCCCGGCATTCAACTTAGCTAGCATCGTTACACAATCAAACGATATATATATGATGATATCAATAGTCAGAGGGCCGATTCAAAGGTGCTTACAGATAGTTGCACTACATCTGCGCACGAAATCATTGCAGAATAAGGAACGGACTGCCACAACACAGTTTCAAAAAATCGAGAGTTCAATTATTGCACTCTATATTTGCTATGAGGTCTAAAAAAAGCAGAGCAACGTTAGGAAGTTGATGGTGCCATAACTTCGGGTGGACTTATGACGGCAGATCTGCGGATGTCCGACCATGTAGTTCACTCACGTTTTCTAGGTTTGAGGATGCCAGGGACTTTGTTATGGGCTGACGTTTCGTAAAAATCACTGAGATCTCTTTGCGTACCACACAAATTGATTAGAGTACATCGGATTTAAATAACAAACGATGCCTAGATAATAAATAATGAACGAACTGTATTTAAGACAGTGTACTGGCTTGAACGAAAGTGTGAAAAAGCTCACCAGACTCGAAAAAACCTGGTGCCTAGCAAGTCGAAAAAATGACATGAATTACAGATCTACCACTAGTTTGTGGGTCACTTTGCCCTGATGTCATCGAAAAATCAAGAGATGGATACTTTTTGACAACAGGCTCGTATACAGAAGACTTTCCAAGGTCAGAAATCGGCTTCCCACCACATGTTCTCTCGCGTTATTAATTCTCATCCATCCTATTCGCAGGCGCTTTTGAATCGGGTCCGTCCGCCTCTTCAAACAGGAGTGATCCTTGTTGTTCTTCCATCCATTGCACACTACGCTTTTCATCCATGAAGTATGTGTAGGCGCGTCGTAGATCGTCAGTGTCAACTTGTTCTGCCTTTCGCTTTGTTGCAACAACATGCGCACATGAAATGAGATTCAATGCATAGCGGAGAGTCGTCTGTTGGCCCATCGAAGTCAAAATCTTCAAAGCATCAGACGATAAAACGACGTCTTCTTCCTCGCAGCTATTGCGTTCAACAGTGGAAGGTGAATTAGTGCATGCAGGCACAGGATATTTTGTATTGCTGACTGACCGGATTTTGATTATTTCTTCAATATCCTCTTCAGTGTAAGGTTTCGTGCTGACAATCAAGACGCGGTCCAAGAGGTCGACAGGTAAGCCATGCGGACTCATGATCTTTGTTCCTCTCACACGACTCATCCCTCGGTTTGAAGCCATGATGACCAAAGGTGAAAGCTCGTTCTCAAGCGCACGGTTCAAGAATGAGAAACATTCGACATCAAGCATATGAACTTCGTCGATAAAAAGAACCTGAAGAAGATCATGCGCACAATCAGAAGCCAAACTTTAAGACAATTATGAGAACTCACCCCCGGTATGATTTCCGCTTTGCCTTCTTCCCTCCATTCTCCCACCTTCGTGTTAATCTGATTTCTAAGCTCTGGTTTGATTTCTCCGGTGTCCCCAGCGAAGAGAGCCAAAAAGCCTTGCGTCCTACTGTTGATCACGTCTATCTCATGTAAAGACACCGTGTGCACAATTTCTTTGCGCTTCTGTAGCTCTCCCTCTGGGCATTGTACAAATTTGGTCTGCCAAGCTAAATGTCCAGTTCGCGTGTTCACTGGAGAATTGTTGAGCCACACTCACATCTGCACCCATGGCATCGTAGTCCCTTGAACGCGCAAATGAACGCCCAAGTTTTGTTATCCGCCCTGACGCTTTGTCTATCATCACAACATCACCAGCCAACACTTTTTCCTTTGAAAGAGCATCAATCATCTTCGTCCCGAGGTCGTATATCGTCTCCATGTCCGTAGTTTTGATGGTTAGCTTTCCTGTCTTCGTGGCCTACGTGAGACTGCATTAGATTCAATACAACGCTTACATGTGTTATAATACTCACCCCAGTCAAGCTTCTGTCAATCTGGATTTCAACGACCTCGCCCTCTATAATTTCTGTTTCCTCTTTTATTCGTACACCGATACTCCGTCGGAATGCTTGTGTTAAGGCTTCGGTTTTTGACATTGATAACGAGAATACCTCGCTTGCAGCAATCATGGTAAACGGCACATCATTGCCGAGAGCTTGTGCCATGCCTAAGACAGTTATTAGTATAAAATATACGTATGCCTGCAAACACATATACCCATAGCAATGGCTGTTTTCCCAGTTGACGGCGGTCCAGCAAACAGAATGGCTCTCCCAGCTATACGTCCCTCTTGGACCATCTTCAAAACCATTCCAGCTGCCTTTCGCGCCTTTCCCTGTCCGACCATACCCTGCGCATTAGCTCTCGGCTCGAGCCGGTCGTCCAATCCTAACCCACGGATATGCGAGTGAGCACCGATGCGCTCCATTTTGGTTATGTCTCGCAACTCTGCGGTACCGGTCGTAATTTGTGTAGCCTGAAGTACAAAAAGATAAGCAGGTACTACGATTTCTTAACTTTCGGCTTCACGAAACTTACCATGCTTATGGTTCAAGAAAGAAGGATTTTGGAACCTTCTTGCTGTTTTGAGCACACCGTGACCGCCAGTACTAAGAGTGCCAGTGCGCTGCCGAATTGGGTTGGCATTTTTGTGCACGTGACTTCTTTATGTCTTTTCTCTTCGGCGCGTTTTCAGTTGGCAAAGACTTTCACTTCCATGTTCTCAGCAGTCAGGGCGGGCACGCAGCTCTTGCGAACATGCTCGTCGTCTCAGGCTACTGCAGTAACCCGAGCACGGTCATTGGGCCTGCCCTCGTCTCGATTTTACGCTACAGAAGTACAGTCGAGAAGCAGTGATATCAATGCTGCTCTGTCCCGTACAACTGCCCTCTTCAAAACCTATAAACCTGTTTCTCCCGGTATTCGACATCTAAAACGACCCATCAATGACCATCTTTGGAAAGGCAGGCCTATTCAAGCTCTCACTTCTCCCCTGAGAAGGAAGGGTGGCCGTAATAACCATGGTCGAATCGTTGTTCGCCATATTGGGGGTGGTCACAAACGTCGGCTTCGTTTGGTGGATTTCATGAGGGTTGATGAAGGTCCTCAGGATGTTGTACGTATCGAGTACGACCCAGGACGCTCAGCACACATCGCTCTCTTGCGCTCTCGAGAGCCGAACGCCAATAACGGTCTCCGCTACAGTTACATACTGGCTCCCGAAGGCCTTCGTTCTGGCGACGTTGTTCAAAGTTTCAGGAATGGCGTTCCCGCGGGCATAGTCCCTGGTTTCGATGGCAATCTCAACACTTCGATAGTATCAGATGAGGATGGAGGCTCGGCAGCGCAGACGTCAACCCAATCGCTAATGATTGGCTTGCTCAGAGCAGCAACGGTCCGTACAGGAAACGTGCTCCCTCTAAAACTCATTCCGCCCGGCACTCCCATCCACTGTGTCTCGCTCTTCCCAGAACGAAAAATGAATCTCGTGCGCTCTGCAGGAACGTTCGCTACAGTCGTCGTCCATGAGGATAACGGCAAATACACTCAGGTCAAACTGCAGAGCGGTGAAGTTCGTCTCGTGCTTCAAAGTTGTTGTGCGGCGATTGGCAAAGTCAGTAATCCCTTGTGGAGGAACCGTAACTTAGGAAAGGCCGGTAGGAGTCGTTGGTTAGGAAGAAGGCCGCATGTACGTGGTACGGCGATGAATAGGTATTGTGTTCCTATCGCTTCGTTCGATGTGCATGTTCGATGTTTTAAATAGGTGTGATCATCCTCATGGCGGTGGACGAGGAAAGTCGAAGGGTAACAAACATCCTCGTTCTATATGGGGTTGGCTTACGAAGGGGAAGAGAACAAGGCGACCAGGACCCAAGGGTCCAAAGGGCAGCAACAAGATGGTGGTGAAGGAACGTCCTCGCGGGAAAGAGAAGAGGCAGTAGACTTCATATTCGCATTTAGATGCACGGTTCGTCATACACATCGCTCGATTGCACAACGTTCAAATCGCATTTCATACTGTGTTATCTTAAATTGAGTGACAAAAGGCTGATAAGGAGTATGCTATCGCACTAAGTTTGATCAAACGTACATGGGCAACATCGATCACTCCTCGGTCTCATCGTTATCATCATTAGCCTCGTCTGTCTGATCTTTGTTCGGCTCTTTAGAGTTTTCCAGCGTCCCAACAGCATCCCGCCATACAGTGAGCATCTCCCCTATTTGGGTCTTCGCCTGAAGAACGTTGTTTTGAAGACCGTTGTAAAATTTGTGCTGAGACTCGTTTGGCGTCACCGGAAACGCGATTACTCCCGACATGGCTTGAGTGACGGGTTTCGTACCTTTTGGAGGACGTAGATCGTATGTTAATTCTAAGCTTCGCGACATGAAAAAGCAATTCAAGCAGCTGGAGTGACTAGTTTGAAGAACGAGAGGGACTTAGGCTTGATACCACAGTAAACACTAGTACTAAAGAGTCAACTCAAGTGCGCAGACTTAAATACATGTATACCGCAGATCGTCACTTTCCCACGGTTCTTTTGGATCGTATAAATGAACTATTGTAGTAGGTTTTAGTCGAAAATGCACCATTTGTCAAAGCCCGTCGCTATTGTGCATGTGAAGAAAGCTTTCATCCTGGTCTGTTAAAGAGTTGGAGGGTGCCCATTGGACACAAGAAAAAGTGTCTCACTCACACTGCGAAATTTGTAGTTGTACTTGTGTGTCCAACAAACAAGTGCAAAGAAGCCACCAAACACCATATATTCCACTCAAAAACACACTCGTATCAAACACAGAACACAAAGGTCATTCTTAAGGAGCGAAGAAAAGATTGAAATTGAGACCGTGAACTATACTTTACGTCACCCGGCAAGTACGAAGACTGGGGCATCATTTCGTTAGTTGCATGCAGTTCATGACGCTTCGTAGAAGCCTTAGACTTAGAGGCCGAGGAGACCCAACAAGAGGCCAAGGCCAAGGCTGTCGAGAAGACCACCGACGCTCGCGAGCCTGATTATGATTGTGAGCTTCTTGAAAGAGAGTTGTGCATAGGCAACGTAGGACTTACAATCCACCGAGAAGAGCACCAAGACCAATGACGACGACGTCGAGGCCTTTGATCAGCTTGAACAGTGCAATGTCGAGAGCGGCGATGAGACCTCCGAGACCGAAGAGAACGATGTCGAGGCCTTTGAGCACTGTAACTATGTCCTAAAATAGACTATCAGTGGGATTATCAAGTGAAACAGGAAGACACCAAATTACCTTAATGAGCGCTGCAACGAGACCAGCGACAGCCGAGGCAATTTGGCGTTTCTCGACAGCAGTAGAGCGGGCAGAGACAGTGGAGATGGAGTCGGTAGCCGTATTGATGGAATTGATCAACTCGTTGACGAGGGACTGGGCTTGGCTAGCGGAGGACGCGCTCTCTGTAGGTGGTCGCCCACGATGAAGAAAAATGCGAGAGATGCTTGTAAGTACGCAATCGTTAAGAGGTATACTATTGAATCAATCACGGAGCTGCGGCAAGATGCTGTCCGTCGAACTCTTGAGGGTGTTGACAATTGACTCGACACTGTTGTCCTGGCGTTTCTCGTTAGCAGGAGCAGGGCTGGCTACTGCGAAGATGGAGAGCGCGCAGAAGAAGGCGAAGAAAGAGATGATTCGGGAGAAAAGCATGTCGAGAGATGTGTTGTTCTATGAGCTAGAAGCTTGGGGGGTAGAAAACCAGGAGTAGTTCTCTGCTGAATCCAAGACCTTTTCATCGTCTCATTTATACCCGTTGTCGAAGTCCTAGCTATCATAAGGGAAAAAAAGATTTTTATGAGCATAGTCCCAGAACCTGAAAAATCGCGCAATACACGAATGTTCGATTGGTAAGTATTCAATATGATCACTCAAAATTAGAAATATTTCACACCCCAGGAGAACGAGGAGATCGCATGTTCTGGCTTCATTCGAGCGGATCAAGTCGTCCGAACCAGCGCAATGGACTTTACACTTCTCAGACGAAGACGTTGATGCTTCCACAAGGGCATAATACGACCGCAAACACCCCTCGGAACGGGTACTATCCCTTGGCGGTTAGCCGGCCATGCATCTGTGTATGAACGCGGGTTCGTACGGCGCTTGAGTATGCTCTGAAAATGGAAAGTATGCACTCTTCGCGGTTCTAGCCAGGTCTGGAGCCAGTAACCCAAAACCTAAATGATCTATGGTTAATCGCATGGCGTTTGATGTGCATGATCACGATTTTCTGTGGCGTTCGCTCGTTAGATTGCTCAACAACTAATAAACGTACTGGCCCGTGCTCTGGTCTGTGCGTGTTCCTAGAAGTAACAATAACAGCGAGCCAGAAACGTTTTCATACGCAATTATTTCAACGGAATGGCGTTTTTAGAAGAGTTATTTGCGACAAAAAACACTGACATATGTGCGGCAATAAAGATGCCTTCAGCGTTACAAACTGGGGCCCAGGAACTTGCTCGGCGAAAACAGGCCCTTGTAGATTGTTTCATTAAACCCATAAAGTCCTATAATTTCGCACCATCGGCGGAGAAGGGACCTGGATATCATCACGAGGTGAAGAAAAGGCTGAAAATAATCGCAGAACTGAAGACATGAGCGCAGGAAAATAACATACCTCCTCAGTGGCGGTGAAAAAGGCTCCGATCCCAACGCGTGTTGAGCGGCGCGCCTCTTCTCTCCTCTCCCTTCCCCACCACGACTTCCCGTGTCCAAAATTGCCATCCTCACTACTATCGATCATCATCTTCTTGTGATTTCAAGAATGTCTTCACGCTACCGAGAGCGTTATCGTGACCGGTCCCAAGATAGCCGTTCGGTTTCTCCAGAGCGGCACCCCGAAAGAGATAGCAGGGAGAACAGAAAAATACGAGAGGACCGAGGCAGACCGCTCCCCCATGGCGCCAGTACCATAACTGATGGCGACTACTATTCAAAAAATGATGAATTCCGACTTTGGCTTAGGAACGAGAAGAACAAAGTGAGCTTCTACATCGCATTAACTGCGCTGAATGACCTGTGCACCCGTTACTGAACGCAATTCCGGGCCTGGCGGTGCAACAGTTCTTCGACGAGCTCGCAGGTGAAAGAGCGCGAAAGTATGTCCCACGTTGGTTGACCTTGATTTGAACGAGTTTCGGCTCATTCAACCCGTGTGCCAAGATATTTCAGCAAGTTTGTGAAGGTTAATACCTATGATGGTCCTAGAATGCCTATTGACGGCTTCATTTTTGCAGGCGTGGAATCGGGGTAAATTGTCAAGTATGGACTAATCATTCATTCATACATAATCCGTCCTATAGAATAATTATTCTGTCCAGGCTCTTACTACTCCGGTGTGGATGCTCAACCAGCATCATCGCAAACGGCGTACCGATGGTCCTTTGCAAATAAGGGCGACCGGTCAGACAAAACGGCGCTTGAGGCAGCCCGCAAGGCCGCTGGGACAGCCACAAATAGCAAGGCACCTGAGATGGATCGTCATATGATCGATGAAGTTCTACCTCTCGAAGACCCGCATGTCAAGCCAAACAGGGTTTTGGGGCCAAGTCTTCCATCTGGAAGCGACCGCGTTCTCATGCGGGAAGCGGAAGAAGAGGAGCGGGCATCTGAGAGAGCATATGATCGAAAGCGGGTGCGCGAGGTAGAAAAAGATCGCGCTGAAGACATGTTTGGACCCAAAGAACAGGGCAGAGACGGTATGTTGGAGAAGAAGAAGGCACGGCGGGAGGCGGATCGCTCGTTCCGGGATGAGAAGGATGACGCTCTCGGTGATTATGATGATAACACACTCCTGGGTGGTGGAGATAGCTTTCAAGCAAGGTCAGTGACACGAGTTCATGGAAAGAAAAAAAAATTGTTCATATGCGTTGACAAGGGTTGCACAACGGGATGCTGCACGTCGGCGGTTTGAAGAGAAACGAGGGCAAATTCGTGAAGAAAAAGGAAGCGCTACGAAGGAGAGAAGAGAGGCGTTCCAGGCGAAGGAGAAGGCGACAATGGATATGTTCAAGCAGTTGGCTGCCGAACGATTCGGTGCTTGAGTTTTCCCTGCCTAGGTATGTTTCAAAACGTAAAGTGAACTTGCCTGCGATGTTTTGCGCGCATTTGATTCAGGTAGAGGGGACATGGGAAACTCGATACAACAATATGCATGACATTGGAAATTACTCTGAGCATGAACGCAGTAAAAAGTCGAAATCCACACAAGAACACTTCAGATAAAGGTTTCATATGGCAGAGGGACAATCGTTTGCGGTGCGTTCTCTTTTGACGAAACAGTGTGTCCCTCTCGTGGAGTGGGTTGCACACGGCGGAGCGAAGGGACAGGTTCTAAAGTTCGACCATGGGTTAGAAATCTCAGAACCAACGCGTAAATAAAATGATACATACCTCCCTTCTCCTTCGCCTCCGTCCGGGTTTGTTGGTTACGTTTAACGCGCTCGATGAACTCCTGACGACACTTCGAGTGGCGGATGTGCTCGACCCGGATGTTAACACGCTTCTCAATGTAACGATTGCCGACGACTTTGTGAACAATGACACCAACAGCGTGAGGGGTAACATTATATACGATTCCAGTACGACCGTGGTAGAACTTGTGGGGCATGCCCTTTTGCTGAGCCGCATTGGCCTTGATGTCGACGATGTCTCCGACACGATAGTTTACAAGAAAAGTTGACAACTTGACCGGGCCAGATTCTTTATAAGTGTGTGAGTTCATCTGCTGATATGACAGTGGATTTCAAGCCTTAGACACACCCTTGAATCCGCGCTTGAACATGTGGCGCGTACGCGCCCTGTAACCGAATGAATGAGGCATCTTGAGGTCGTTGTCGCTGTCGTTGTCGGCGGCGCCGGAGTAGCGTTAGTAGCACTTAGGTTACGATCGAGCGAGCGCGTGACAGAAATTGAACTTGGCTGTATAGCAGTATTATGTAATCCACGATTGGTTCACGAATAATTCTGCAGTGCACACTGAAGGAATTCGACGTCGACAACGCTCAAGACTCAAAATGCCGAGGTACGATATAATAAAAATCTCACAAGAGAATGTTGCTAATTGTGTTGTAGGGCGCCGAGAAACCACAGCAAGACGTGAGCATTGTTCATTTTCCATCAAGATCCACTTATGTGGAGGGCGCGTTGAGCTGACCTATGCCACGCATTTGTTGCCCCATAACTATCCAGTTACAAAGTTCCTCGTCGTCCGTTCGAGTCCGCTCGTCTTGATGCAGAGCTCAAGCTCGCCGGCGAGTATGGTCTCCGTAATAAGCGTGAAATTTGGCGTATCTCGCTCGTCCTATCCAAGATTCGACGTGCCGCTCGTGAGCTACTGAAGCTCGACGCTAAGGACCCCAAGCGACTGTTTGAGGGCAATGCCCTTATTCGCCGTCTTGTGCGCATTGGTGTGCTTGATGAGACTCGTATGCGTCTGGATTACGTGTTGGCGTTGAAGATCGAAGATTTCTTGGAACGTCGTTTGCAGACCCAAGTCTTCAAGCTTGGACTAGCAAAGTCGATTCACCATGCTCGTGTCCTAATTAGGCAACGTCACATCCGGTACGTTGTAAAGTGTCGACTAGATTATTCTCAAGCTAATTGAGTCTACTTGCATGTGAAAGTGTTGGCAAACAAATCGTCAACGTCCCCTCATTCGTCGTGCGCCTCGACTCTCAAAAACACATCGACTTCGCTCTCTCATCGCCCTACGGCGGAGGACGTCCCGGTCGTGTCAAGAGGAAGCGCGCGGCAGCGGCAGCGAAGAAGGAGGAAGGCGGAGATGACGATGAAGAGTGATTGCAACGCGCGTTTTTTTCCTTAGTCGTGTCGTTTACCCTTTGAGCCCCATGTTATATGCCTTGTACTCCAAAATCTTATGTGCATTCTCACATCTTTATCCAAACAAACGTATGTTGTCAAATGAAACGCTTAGAGGTGGGATAGCGCTAGTGTACAAGTCGACGGCGACCAAAGGAAATAACAACAAAAATTAATACCTATATTGGGGCCCTCTCCCGTGACCTCGATTATATCCAAAATCATTGTTACTTACAACGTGCCCTTGATTCATATAATTACTTTGGACTCCATGATGAGGAATCTGAGCGTTCAAAATTGGACCTGCAGAAGCATTAAAAAACTGTTGTCCCCAGTTCTGGTGTGGGTGTGGATAATGGAAGTTAAACTGAGGAGTAGATGGGACCTGAACATGTTGATGTTGCAAATTAAACCGATGATTATTCCAGTGTAAGACTGGAAGCTGCTGTGCGTTCTTGTTATACCCTTGATTTGATTTATTCATTGGTATCTGGTTTTGTGTCATGGGGCTTCCGTTCAGAGGACCCGGACCGAGGCGTATCGAAGGGTTTCGAGAGATTTTTCGACCTTGGCCACCATGAGAACCTATTGAAGGTACTGACATAAATCCAGGCCCCTTGTTGGCCATGGAAAGACAACTTTCAGCTGTGCGAGAGAAAGATCCGTTGTCAACAAGAGCCTCCAATGTATTCCGCCTTTCAATATCCTAGGGCAAGTGAGTTTCATGATGTTAAGCAAAGCACAGAAAATAGGCCTAGCGCTAACCTCATGTGGTATTTTATAAATTTGAGCGAGGATAGACACCGTTTTGTCCGCGGAAGTATCTAAACTTGCGTTCTGTAGCACATGCAAGGCTTCCTTAAAGGCATCGACGATCAGAGCAATCTTTCCGCAGCCTTTAGTGATATTGTTCTCTGCGCATGCCTTTATTACAAAAATATCCAAGAGGAGTGATCCCTTTCTTACCGGAGTTGAGTATGCATTGGACTGCTAATACTGCCGGACTACCAATCCTTGCTTCCCAATTCTTGGATTTTTTGGTGAGGATTGTCTTCTCCGAGACCGAAATATAATGGGTGGCGTAAGAGAAATCGTGCCCATAATAACGCAAAAACTCCATCAACAGCATGCCAAGAGCCTTTTCATCATAGGGAGATTCGAACAATTTGTTGGGACGTCGAGTTGGATTGCGCTATATCAAAGTAGACAGTAGTCAGTAATGAACGCATGATCTAACAAGGAATACACAAGCCTGGAGGAAGCTGATGCACATCAACGTTATAGCATAGCTGCTTAAAGTTTGTTGAGAGGCGTCGTTCAGATCACGAAGAGAAAGAAAAGCTTTAATAGCAAGGACGAGACATTTCAACGCGGGTAAATCATTCAAGTATTGCTTGATTAAGGGTATCGCTCGCGCTCCGGAATCTTCGTCGTTGCGAATGCTAATGTCAACGCTGAATTCTCCTAGTCCTTCGCTCGTAGCAAACGTGATAATGGGAACACGGGCACTAAATATCCTGTTCACCCATTTCGTGACTCCTGATTTCCGAATAAGATCTCCCATGGACGCCAATCGACTCTTCTTCGCTGCATCAGTAAAGGACGGTGTTGAATCGAAAGATACAACGAGATCGATGTCGCTAAAACGCGGGCGCACTCGTCAATGCAGGGTCGCACGAACACGAATTAACTCACCCTCCGGTCAACTCGAGTCCTGTCGCATTGCTACCGAAAACCAGTAGATTCGCATCCGCCCAGCGTTTCTTGAGGATCTTTTCAATACACGAAACAACGATTTGTCGCGCTTCCCTCTCTGATTTGGACTAGTTATCAGCATATAAGGCAGTACTCTTAGTCATAAGACGGACCCTTGTCACTCGGTACAATATAGTCAATGAATTTGCAGAGCTCGTCGTGAATACTGTCATTGGTTACACAAAAAAGAATTATAGTTTCAAGAATTGGTCACGCACAACACTTCCTTAGACTTTGAAGGATCCGATCCATTATTCTCTATCCACGGATAAGCAGAAAGACGCGGGCGTCTCCTGCGAGATTCGGCCTCCTCATCCTCCGCAGCGGATGCTCTCCGTTTCCGAGGCAATCGACTCCCTTCAAAGGCCGAACTACTGGAAGTTGAAGGTGATATACGGGAGAGTAAACTAGCCGCTGACGACGACGAGTTAGTCGCTGTCGCGGTAGAGGCCTGCATCTGGTACTACACTGGAAGTGTTGATGTGATTGCGAGAGAGTGGTGAGCTGACAAGGACGTGTGCCACACCGCCTGTTAGGCCGGCCTCGACACACAGCCACTCGATCGACAGTCAAATCACGTGCATCAATTGTAAGCAACTTGAGCAAAGCCTCTTTCCTTCTTAAAAAAGACTAGACTTCGAAGTTCCCAATTTTAATATGCAGTACAAAAATATATTTCACCATGCAGCATGCGAACAACAGACGTAATTCATACAGCAAAAGATATTGGAGCAGGAAAGAAAGGCTACGGAATCACAAGTTAATCGACATCGATCTCATCATCCGCGCTGGCTACCGCCTTCTTTCCCCTGGCTTTCTTCGGAGGTGTGGGTTTCTTTTCCATTTGCGATGATTGGATAGCAGACACCCGAGCAACAAGAGTCTTAAAAAAGATTAATATCAGTAAGAATTTCACGAGATGTAAATTCATCAAGGAAATAAGTAATGAGAATAATGAAGTGATGTCAGCACCAAAGAGTCGGACGGACGCGAGGTACATCGAACGTCACCCGATAGCGACATGGTGCACTCTCTGCAAGAGTTTGATCGGCTCCTACGAAGGAAGTTTTTCTTGCAAACATTTCTACGCCCTTCCTTCATAAGCCGTGAAGCGAGTCCAGAGGGTTCTAACGAGATTGCGAATCGAGAAAAAAAAAGAGCAATGAAAGAAGCCAAATAAAACGAAAGAGAATACAAAATGCAATGCAAAAGAAAGCTCAAAAAAGTCGGGTGGACACACCTTCGCAAGGTCAGGGCGGTAACCAGACTTCGACTTTCTTGAAGCAATACCAGCAGCGCGTCGAGGACCAGACCCTCTCCGGACGGTCGTAGTATTGCGAGCTTCTTTCACAGCGTATGGAGACGCCTTAGTCTTGCGCGCTGTGATCTGGATACCCGAAGGACTCTCAGAAACGTGGAAAGTCTACAATAGAGTTAACGAACATCAAATGAGCTCTATTTAAGAATGACATGCCTTCGAGTTCGCAAGACCAGAGTATTTGTAGGAATGGAGGTTTGTCAAGTTACCCTACAAAGTACAATCGAATGAACATTATATTCAATACGATTTAGGTGGCACATACCGGCTCCTTCGAGAAGATAGGACCTTCTCGGACGGTGTCCACTTTGAAGGCATTCGAATTCTGAGATGCAGATTCAAAGTTTCAATAGGATTCTCCCAGTACAAGATATGGAAATCTCACGCGGATGAGGAGCCAGATAAGATCGTTGGACATTTTGACGGCGTACAGTACTCGTCGACAGTGAGTTCTTTTCATTAGCTTAGTTTGCGGACGTACGGACAAGCGTCGCTTATGTCAGCCAAGTCTGCTATACAGGACATCTTATCTTATCTCGAAGAAAGACCGCAAGTTTTTTTTTTCACTTGAATTGTGCGTTGCTCTCCGATAAGACGACATCTTCCTTCTCAGGTATGATATTACTTTATTTAAAAAAATTATCTTGCAAGAGTCCTTTCACTACAAGAATGGTACCAAGAGAAATTTTAGAATGTACACATCAGTGTCAATGTTGGGGTATTTACTTATGCATGGTATCGTAAACAATCAACAGATTGAGAAATGGAATACATGGCAAGGTAACTGAGAGCGACGTATGCATTCACCACAACCTGTTTGTTATGTATGTATGATTTCGACTGAGTCTCAGCACGACCACGTTCGAGCTCAAGCTGGAAAACTACGGATTTCGATAGTGAGTTGACGTATTCTTGGAAGAGGCGATACTAACTTACCCCATTACCAATGAAAACCTCTGAGCGCATAGCAATAGACATATCTATCGCTTGTCCTACGAGTCTTTGCTCCGGAGTGAGCGTCAAGTCTCTACTGCTTGAAACTCTTTCCCAGCCTCCCATTCGTCTGATCTTATCTTTTAAACCAGCAACCCACGTGGGCCGACCATTCGTCAAGATGTACACGCGTTTGAGTCCTTCGCCTTCCTTTGACTCCCTGACCTCAGTAATTTTCTTGATAATTTCATCATCTGTGGGCCAACAATGCGACATGTACTGCTTTCTCAGTTCCCTATTTCTCGCGTGGTCTTCAATGGTTGTAAGATTCAGGTCTTCGTTCGGCGGGATATCGAAACGATCGGGTAGAGCTGAGTTTCTGAGCCAGCCCATGTATGTGCTATGCCAGCCCGCCAAGTTCTTGCAATGCTCTTGATAATCACCCTTGCGGATATGCAGGGCTAAGAGCCCAGGGATAGGTGTATTTTGATCGGCCGAGAGCTTTTCGTACTTGCTGTACGGCAGAAAAGACAGAGTAGGTCGACTTGGAGCGAACAAACGTGCATTGGACTTGACAGCGTTGTTGACCAAAGTCGACCATCCAAAGCTTTTGAGGATAGGTGATTGCAGGAATTGGTCCAGAAAAGGCAGAAGTCGATCTCCGTCACCAAACAACCTACATAACATCGCTCATGCTAGATTAGCCTCGGGTCACTGTACAACATGTAAATTGACTTACAAGAAAGTAAACACCTGAAACGACTGGTCTACCTGAAAACATTGAGCGGTCGAGTTGCGAAGTAATGATGACCATTCATCCATCAAGATGGTCGCGTTCGCTTCTGGACCAAGGGTCCCGTTCACGCCGTTGATCACATCAGTCTTTACGATGAGTGGTTTGCGACACATTGTTTCATAGTAGTCCTTGGTAACTGCTCTAGGCGATTGGATGCCGTCTGGGAAAGCGCCTCCGACATTGGGTCCTGCAAATACATGAAAAACTGGACGCAAAAAGTAGGAAGGAATGGATAGTCACCTGAAATCATCGCAGAAAAAGGGATTTTAGATGGAATAAGTGTCCCGTTAAAGATTGAGAATGGTTCTGAATCGTTCTGGTTCCAGACGTATCTGTCGAACACGAATCTGTAAAAGATTTCAGCAGCGTTTCATATTCACAACGGAACATATTGACTCGCGTTCTATTTGAAATATATGCAAGGTGTGCTAAAAATAGTTGTTCTTGAAGAGCATTGTTAAATCCTACATCTGTAGGATAAGCATATATAAATACGAGCACGGCAAAGCAGAAAGGGAGTAGCCCTTACTCTTTACATGATTTGCTGCATAGAAAAATCGTGCGTTCTCGCCTTCTGGGTAGGGCAAGGACGAGTTTTGCTGAGGCAAATTTAGCTCGAGGTCGCGCCACTCCTGAAATGAAGGAGGCATTCGAGTTTCCAAGAAGTCAGGTTCCTTTTGTTTCAAGCTCCCCATCCAAGTCGGTAGTCTTGACCATACAGAGTAGATCGAAAGTGAGGTAGCCAGAGCTATCACAAATTTTGCACGTTTCCTGGAACTTCGTCGTTTCCGAGGCACATTATGAGTGTTTACGATAGGTGACGGTAGGCTTGTGAAACCGGGTCCGGAGGAGCGCCTTTTCTTCGTCCGATACTTGCCTATCATGCTGAGCAAGGGATAAATAGTGATATATGAAGCAGTAATACAAGAGGTCAGAGAATTGCTACCATCAGTTCGACCTTGCTTATCTGGCCTGCTGGATGGTGACGACAAAGGGAAGTGTGCAACGGTTAGCGCAAGCTAGGGATGTGTTCTACGTCGACGCTTCGATCGTGGCTTGTCTGTTTTGATGCGGATGAGAAGCGGTTCGGACATTGCGACTATTGCTTTAGCCGGCTGTACCGACTCGGACGCCAACAACATAGAGCTGTGGTGCAGGATATGGAGTCACCCGAAGGATGAAATATTCGCATCAGCGTCAGTCATCAAGAGCATGAGAACGGATACGTGTGATTCTGGCCTCTCCGTCTTTGTACGCTTCTCAAGTTGAAGTTCTCCTTTCTGACTCTAAAGCTGCTGAGACTGGCTGGCTGAGACAGACTTTCGCGAATCGCGCCGCGCCAAAGATAGTAGATGACGGTGATCACTGATCGGCATAATAGTCCGCCGCCTTCCTTTTCAGTAGCATTCGGGGACTCGGGCGGTCGCGACGTCACTGCTTGTTTAATGTGCTTATCCCGTTTCTCCCTCTCACACAACAGTCAAATGTTGCTCGATACATCTTGACCTCTATCCACCACCATGAGTAGGTCTTTCATATAATCAAATTATGTAGCTGTCTCAGAGTCATTCATGATGTTGCTCAGCAGCCAACGGCAATACTTCAGTTGCATTTCCTTCTTCCGAGCCCCCACTTCCAAATACTGGACAGATCGCCTCTCCTTCGTCTCCGCCTCGACTGCAGCATCTCTTGTCTTTTCGGAGAATCTCGATCCCGACTGCTCCTACACTCCTCAAAAGGCAGTCGTCCAATAGCATAACCTCTCATGAATCTAGCCGGGCTCAAGGGATGCCGTCTTCTGTGGCAGACGGTCAAGTGCCGAACCGTACTGTTCCTAACAAGCTCGTACACCGACCTTTCTCGATGGAGTCCAACATACGTTCGCCAAGAAAGCGGAGGGACAGCGCGAAGCCGCCGGATGCTGGTCGAGCCGCAAAGAGATCGAGAATCATATTTGAGTTTTATGACACTGAACAAGCATATGTCGATGGATTGGAATTAATTTATTCGGTGAATGCCACAGCGCCAGCACTTCCACTCGAAACACATAAACTAACTTGAGGCTCAAGCATTTTTTATCTCCGCTTATAGAATCCCTGGACACCACGTCACCTCTTCTAAACCGAGAGGACCTCATGTCCGTATTTTCGAATTTCATTGACATTTGGAATCTGCATCGTTCTTTTTACTCCTCCTTGACCGACTTATTGTCGCCTTCTTTATCATCACGAATAAATCCCCCTTCGCTTTCTCCTGTTCTTATATCCCATTTCCCCTACTTTTCATTATATACCCCATTCATCACTAGCTTCCCTGAAGTTATGGCACGCCTTCAAGAACTACAAGTCTCAAATGAGGCCTTTGATATATTCATCCGCGGTAAGGAACTGGACCCTCGATGCGGAAAGCTCAAACTCAGGGACTGGATGTTGACTATTGTGCAACGTTGTCCGCGGTATCTTCTACTTCTGAAGGATCTAATTGGGTGTACGGACCAGGATGACCTCGAACGCGCGAGTCTGGAGTCTTCTCATACGCAATTGTCAAAAAGTGAGTTGAAGCCTTCCTAGATCTATCAAAATTTTCCGCCTGCTTATTCAGGAAGCAGTAACGTCTTCTTTGGACACATCTGTCCATGCTCATGCGCAGACTCTCGAACTTTTGAACCTACAACGCAACACAAATAATCCCACAATACAATTCATCACGCCAGGTCGTGCATTCCTCAGGAGAGGGACGCTTATGCAGCTTGATAACTCGTCGCAACTCAAAGAGAGGGAGTTTCTACTCTTCTCAGACTGCTTAATATGGCTCGCGAATGAACGAATGATCGAGGCGGAATGGCTTCATAAACGCGATTCTTTAGAAGGGCCAAGCGCATGGAATCCTGGAAAACGTCCCGAATTTAAGAGGACGCGAAGCAGAAGCGAGAACGAAGTTCCAGACATAGCAAAACGCCGTCGTAGGCCAGGCTTTGGAGGACCGACGAAATCGGGCTTGGGTAGCGCAGGAATCGAGGAAAAATGGTGGTTCAAAGGAAAAGTCGACTTGATCGATTGTGAAGTGGTCTTGAATGCTAGCAGGGAGCGGGATGACAAACGTCGCCTGGATATTCTCAACCCGGAAATGTCTTTTTCGATGTATGCGGATACCGAAGCGTTACGAGATGATTGGGTCGCGGACATTCGAGGAGCGAAGGCATCGTTACTAGTGTCGCTGAATGTTATGCATCCCAACTCAACTTTGACATCCTCGACTTCGAACAATCACATACGGAGATCTCTCCAAGCATTACCTTATCTTCCTGAAGGAGAGGAGAATCAGGGGCAGCCACGAAGAGGGAGAGTGGATCATTTCGTTCCGGCCGTTTGGGTTCCCGACGGGAAGACAGGCGCGTGCATGAGATGTGGCAAATCATTTAGCTGGCGGAGACGAAGGCACCATTGTCGCCTTTGTGGACGCTGCGTGTGTTCTGGGTGTTCGGAAAGAGTAAGCGTGATTTCAGCTATCAGTGACTATAGTCATTCTGAACGGCAATCAATAGACATTCTTTATTTCAGATCTGAATGCAAAGGTTCCTAGCAAATCTGCTCGCGCCTGCAATGCATGTTATGACACAGTTTTTCCTTTGGTCGAAGCGTCTGGATCTGAGAGTACGGTAAAACCATCTCAGACAGGCTCTACGTTATCAAGTTTCCCTTCGTGGAAAACGCAAAAGCCGGTCGCGCGTGTCAATGCCAATCCGTCATCTTTGATGGCTTTACAGACGCAGTCTGGCTCACCATCAAGAATGGACGTGATTCGAAGATCAAAGGCTCGCCCTCTTAGTCATCCTGTGATTCCGCATATCTTT
Organism: Hymenochaete sp. R1; assembly: GCA_019400425.1. Lineage (NCBI taxonomy): Eukaryota > Fungi > Basidiomycota > Agaricomycetes > Hymenochaetales > Hymenochaetaceae > Hymenochaete > Hymenochaete sp. R1. The sequence goes on from JAFREE010000028.1 coordinate 133,426, forward strand.
GTCGAGTCTTTAGAGAACTTGAATCCAGGAACAAGTGATCATAAGCCGGGCGTCGAGCCAGCGAGCTTTGATAGCTCATCGGACTCGAGACAACTGCACCCGCAATCACAACCATATGAGGACCCATCGAGGTCAGTACTCAGCCTACAGACAACGAACCCGGGCGACGCAGACGTTCCAACTGCGTACGATGAACTGTCTCCGCGTACACGAAAGCGATTTTCCATGCCCGCGATCGCGCTTCAGACAACACCCGTCACGGCTTTGCCGAGAGCAAGCGGAGAGGGTCGTTCCAAGAGGTTTTCCCTTGTACTTGGTCATAATGGGCGACATAAAGCATCCCTTGATCAAGCAAAGACTGTGGAAGGGAACACATTGGAAAGTGGAGCTAGTGCTGAGGATGGCGAGTCAGATCTTCGGCGTGGGGTAGCCGCAGTCAAGTTGCAAGAGCTGCTAGGGAAAGTAAATGATGCACGTATTTAATGTCTTGTTTTGTGTAGCCTGTATATGTTATTGTCTAGAAGTAATTTCTTGGAACTGCATACGCTCATATACATATTATGTGGTGGAACCTACTTTTATCTAGAATATTAGAATATTAATGTGAAAAGACTTTGAAGAGCTCTCTTGCTTCTACAGTTTGAGCAGTTTATGTAATAATAAGACGATCACGTGCCTCAAATTTGACGACGCGCTTGAAGAGCTTGAGGTAGTCGCACAGCACGCACGCAAGTTGACTTTCAACCACTAGCTCATTACCCAGCACGCCCGTCCATCTGCTCTCTGAACATTTCGCCGAGGCTCGAAATGTCCTGGGACTTTGCCGTAGATGACCTACGGAAACAGATAGCAGAACTCAACAGCAAGCTTGCCGTCCAAGGTAATGTGGCTCAACCTGTGTACCAGAGCCTACCTCACTTGACAACATGCACCTTCAGGCGTCCAGCTCGGGGAGCAACAAAGTATAATCATCAAGAATGAAAACGAACTGGGGGGTCTCAGAGATAGCTATGGGGAAGCCATATACAAGGTGTGTAGTATTTCTTGAGGATGTTCATTGCTGTAGATAAGATTCATCTTCGTTCTATAGCTCCGAGAAGAAGCCGATCGTGCAATACAACTAGAAAAGGAGGCCAAGAAAGCTCGAGAGGAGTTTACAAACGAGAGGCTGACTCGTGAGAATGTGGAGAAGGCATTGCGTACGGCAAATGCGGAACGGGAGAAAGAAGTTGAATCGCTGAGGCAGACGCAGTACCTCGTGGACCGACTCGCCAGTGACTCGAACGACACAAATTTTAAGACCGAGAAACTTTTGAAGGAAAAGTCTAAGCTGGAATCACAGGTCCGAGAGCTGCAAGGAGAATTGAGTAGGTGCCAGGTCGTGGTGATGCCACCCCCGAAAACTCCTCTTCGACCGAGGTCTTCCTCCCTCTCGAATATCAACAAAGTCGTACAACTCGAACGAAACATGGAACAAATGCAAGCGTCTGCATCTGCATCTCAGTTGGAAGCCAATTCAGCTAAGGAGAAATTGTCGAAGGCGAAGTCAGACCTTCTGATGGTGGAGAACGAGAAGGCGGCGTTGGAGAAGCGACTGAGGGACATGGATTCCAGTCTGCGTCGTCTCACAGATGACCAGGACGAACTGCAGAGAGAAATCGAGTTCCTTCGTGCTCAAAGCTCTTCTTCGCGCGAGCAGGATCTTATGGACCGACTCGAACACGAGGAGGCCAGGGCCAGTCTTCTGGAGAAGGAACTCGCCCAAATGAGCCGAGTGCGGAACATGAAAAGCTCCGTTGATCGACTGACAGCTCAACTCCAGGGTGAAGTTTCTAAGCGGGAAGCTGCTGAATTTCGGGAAATCGAGATCACGCAAGAACGCGAAGAGGCACTCAACGAGCTCCATGACCTACGACAATCTATGGATGACCTTCGATTGTCATTAGAGGCCAAAAATTCATATATTCATGATTTGGAAGGTCGCAATAGGTATGCTTGGAACTTGTTAGACCGTCTTCTGAGCTGATGTCATTTATAGGGACATGCGCCAACAGCATTCTGCCGTGTCCTGTAATCCTGGGAGTAGTCCGCGAATTGACGAACAGCAGCTGGATGAAATATTCAATGCTATTGGCCGGCTGCGAGGCGAACGTGACGAGCTTAGTAATCATCTTGAATTCGCACAGATGGAGGCACAATTCAAGATCGAGGCGCTTGAAAGCCAGTTATCTCAGAAAGGCGCAGATATTGATCCATCGCACGCGCCGAGCCTTCGCAGCAATACATACGATAAAGTTCGGCTCGCGTTGCCCGCTCTTGCGGTGTCCGTTCAACATCTCGAAACCCAGAATGTAGCTCTTGCGAATCGACTGGCCCAATCACAATTCTCAGACGTTCATCTACACCCCAACAGCTCTGAAGAGCTCATTTCTCTTCAGACCAAACTCCATGAGCAAGAGGCCGAGCGATCCCGCCTCAGTTTGGAAGTTGCTTCTTTGGAAGACAAGGCCCGAGAGAAGAACGAACACTTCGAGCAGGAAGTTACTCATCTAAGCAGCGTGCTCGCGTCCAAAGAAGAGCAAATTGCTGATGTCAATTTCCGTCTTACCGATGCGATTGTCGGGCATCAACAAGAGAGAGATAGACGTACCGTCGTTGAAGCGCAACTTAGGGACTTGCAGGTCGAATACGATACACTCAAACAAGAACTTGCTGATGTCCAAGAGAATTGCGATCAATTGGAAGCGAGGCAAGCTTCTGGCATGTCTTCGAATGCTATCACCGCATCCCTTAGGAACGAGATTCAGGAGCTGAAGTCCCGCATCTTGCGTCGAACGGAACAGATAGGCTTGCATCAACATGATATAAAACGATTGGAGACGAACCTGAGCCTGTCGGAGGAAAGGCAGGAAGAAATGGCAAACGAGCTGGAAACCCTTCGCATGGAAAACGCTGCTATGCTTGAAGACTGTTCAGTGGCGAGAAATGATCGCGACAATGCACAGAGTGCTCTCGCAAGTTCCGAACAGGAATTCGAACGTCTATCTTCCTTGATAAAGGAGAACGAGGAAGCAGCCAAAGAACTCCAAGCTACCATTGCCTCCCTGAACGACGAAGGAGCGAAGTCTAAATCAAGCCACGCCGACGAGGTTGCAGCGCTTACGACCGAATGCGAGGAGCGTGATAACCGCATCACGTCGTTGCTCGGATGTATAGCAGCTAGCAAGGCTAAATTAGTTGAAGTTCAGGACCACGTCACCGAACAGACATCTGAACTAGCGTCAGCCCGCGCTGTCTCAGAACGACTGACGTCAGAAGACCAAAAACGCGAATTGAAATTCCAGTCGACACTTGCGAAAGAAACTGAACTTCGTGACCAACAGCTGAAAGCTGTCAAGACCGAGCTCAGCAATATCATCCGGGCTCACAATGAGGCGCAATCTGCCCTGCAGCGAGCACGAGAAGAACTTGAACGAAATCGAGTCGAAGTCGAAGAACTGCAGTCAAAGGTGGAGGCCGCGGAGAGGGAAGCACACGACAACAGGTCGCAGAACGAAGCTTCCGCTTGGCTCAAGGCTGATCTGAGTAGCGTGCAGCAGAGCCTTTGTTCTACAAAAGAAGAATTGAAGCGTCGTTTCGATGAGCTACGCGCAACAAGTGATCAACTTTGCCTTTCTGAAGAGGAGAAAGCGAATGCACTGCGCATGGCCGAAGCCAAAGCTGCGGAGTCTGCTTCATTGAAACAGAAGGTTGAACAGCTCTCGCGGGAACTCGAAAAGCAAGCTACAGCGCACCAAAATCCTGTTTCCGATGGATGTGCCAAGGATCATGCCCTTAAGGAGATGCAAGACAAAGCGGCGACGTTCGAAACAGAACGCATTGATCTCTTGACCAGACTTTCCGAATTTGAACAAGATTCTCAACGCGTAAGTAGGGACAAAATGGCGCTTCAATCTACGTTTGAAGAGGAGAACGCGCGATACGCACAGAAGGTGGCGATGTTGGAAGAACAAGTTCGAAGTCTCGAGTCGCAGGTCGAGCAACAAACAAAGGCACTGGGATCATCGTTTCAGGAACTTGAAGACGAACAAGACACAGTACACAATGTGTTGGACAAATCTAGGAAAGAACTCGAGGAACTCAACTCTGCCCACGAGCTTCTTCTGGTGGAACACGGCGTTTTGCACGAAGAAAGGAACAAGGAAGTGCAGAGGCTTCAGTCGGAGATTGACATCCTCAAAAACAACGTTGATCAACTGCAGCGCGCTTTGGAAAAAGACAACAGCGCTCATCAACAGGATACGGAAGCGCTTCAGGCCGAACTACGTACCGTTAAAGAAGAACATAATTCTTTCAGTGATACCGAGAGAGAGCTTCGACAGAAGATTTCTTCCTACGAACGGCAGCTTGAAGAAGTTCGATCCGAACTCATGGCGATTAAGGACGAAAATAATGCTCTACAATCAGATCTCGACCAGGTCAACGCTGAACGCCAACGCGCCTGCCTGGAAAACCAGTCTCTTGCTCATAAATTACACCTTTCGAAGAACGAGCTTTCAGACGTGCATAAGGAGCTGGTTCGGATGAAAGATGCGTTGGCGCACTCCGAAAAGTCAGGAAAAGGTGCAGAAATGAAGCTACTCTTGATGAGCCAGCAGAACGAGCGTACCATCACGGCTCTCCGTGCAGAACTTAAGGAGCATGAGAAGGACGGCGAAAGAATTCAGACTTTGCAACGGTATGTTGGAGAGATGAAGGAACAGATCGGTGAAATGGAGGTCAACCTACGCTCGAAGAACGCAGAAATCGAAGAGAACGATGATAAATTCATACAGTAAGAGAGAACTCCTTTTGACTCTTCGGTATTGCTCACTGCCGCATTTTAGGTTGCTGAAAGAGAAGAAGAAACTCACAAGCAAGGTGGAAACGCTGACAAAGAGGAACAATAATCTACTAAGCAAGCTAGCTATAGCGGGTCCTCCAGCTCAAGCTCAAGCAGAACCACAAAGTTCCCATAGCTCATCTAATGCGCCTGTCATACCTTTACCTGCCAGTTCTCATGGTGGATTCGAACGCCGGACGAGCCGCCGGCTCTCTAATGTCACTCACGAGCCCTCGGAGTCGATCGCCGAACAGCCCTCATCATCGGTAGCTAAACCGAGGTTATCTACACGCCCTTCTTTACCTCAAGATACAGCGGTTGACCCCTCAAGGAGGTTGTCGCATAAGAGAGCTCGAACCATCTCGCCATCATTTGACGAAATCCCTGTTACGACGTATATTGGTCAGAAGCGACCTTTGCCAGATGACGATCTAGCGCCAATGGCAACGGAAGCCCGTTTTCCTGATATGGCACCTCTCACCTCCAGGAAATCATCGACCCCTCCCAAGTTTGCTTCACAGTACAATCCATCATCAAACGGAGCATCTAAGTTTGCCGATGAGTGCACAACCACCCCGAGGCATCGCCGACCGTTACAAGCGTTGAAGACGGGATTTACGCCAGTCCGGAGGCAAAATCCTCTGCCCAAGTCGCAAGTCCAACCATCACCCATACGAAAATCCAGCGCGACTCGAGATTTAAGTGCACCTGTGATTTCGGACGTCACGAACAGTCCGCCGAAGGCCAAGCGCGCTCTTGTATTGGATCCAGCTACTGAAGCGCGTCCTAAGCCTTCGAATAACAGAGGTTGGTTAGACAAGCTTCAGTCGAGGGGACTTGGTAGCAACCCTTTGTCGCGTACGCGTCAACGTTCGGATGACAGGGAACATTCTTAACTTCTCAGCATGCGTTTTCTTTAATATTATTACCCGTGTCTATGATCACCCGCATCTGTACTTGTAATCACGACATTGACTTTATGCCGCAATCTATTTTTATCTGAATTTTCTTCGAATAAAATACTTGTTTGACCGAAAGGAAAGACGGTGAAGCCCGCGCTGATCTTTCAAAGTTGTTGCCGCCCACCGCCCCCGGAGTAATGTCATGTGCCATCAGCTTTGCTTTCGAGAGTTAACTGCCATAACCATGGTTTCTCTTGGCTACTATTCACTATTCACTGCTCTACTGCTTCACGGTCATGTTTGGATCTGGGAAAACGTATCTAGATCTTTCTTACGACCTGCGCGACAAGCGTGACTGGAGAATAGCTGTGATACGAGAGCTAGACTTCCTGGCGCAACCACATGCTCTGGCTATCGAACCCGCCAGCGGTCTCCTTGCAGTTGGTCAGTGGACAGAAATAGGATTTGTTCCAAATCATACCCTAACGGAAGTTGTATAGGGACTAATTTTGGAAAGATACTGCTGTTTGGATCATTGCCGACGGCGCATGTTCTCAGAGTTCCTGGAAACCGAGCCGTAAAGATGATGGGATTCGCTGCCCTTGTCTTCAAGCTGGTTTGTATTGGTAAAATGAAACTTTATCAGTCAATATTATTATTAAAATATGTGTGCAGATGATATGGGAACCCTTCATGTGTGGGATCTAAGTCAATTAGGAAACGCGAAACTCGTAGCATCCCAAACGTTTGACAACACAGTTTGGTACGTCGAGCACAATCACGGATGATGATAAGGCTTTATTAAAGACGGATCATCCAGCTGCTTGACCACATCCCCCCATCACAGTCACGTATGGTCTTACCAACCTTTTCGACATGTTTCTGGGCTCTCTCTGATTCAGCCTAGATTTTCATAGGGACGGAGCGAGGCGTGTCCACCTATGATCTCCTGTGTCATATCAGATCTCCATATATTATTCCCAAGGTATGGAAGGCATATGAATCAAATCGCTCGAAGATACGTCAAGCGCAGGATTTCAATAGCTCGTGAGTGGGTTCGACCCGGCGATCGTCTCAAGATTACGACACTGACATACGTTGCAGCGACTCGTACTTAGTTGACATCGTGATTCACCCTCGAGACCTCAATCTCGTATTTATCGCGTTTTCGGGTACGTAGTGTTGTTATGTGCTGTGGTTCGAGACTAATTAAAATCCACCAGGTGGAATTATATTATTCGATCTGGTCAGCCAACCTCATGCCGATCCTGAATTCTTTCACTAACAGAGTATCTGTAGACGGAGCGCAAATCTCTTCATCATTACGAGCTCATGATACCGCCTGGTTGTCCCGGGGCCGTAGGTTATCACGATCCTGTGAGCCATTTCAACTCGTGCCTCAGACGATATTGACTGTTATCAGGACCTTATGTCAGCCCGGTACCCAGTGTTGACTTCCCTGTCTATCCATGCATCTGGTCAACTATTCATCACAGGTCACCTTGACGGGTCGATAGCGTTCTGGGCTGTCGAGGATGAGGATCATCCCCTGATGGTTCGAACGCTGGAGAAGGTGGATATCAACTTTCCAGATGGAGAACAGCTAGAAGCAGCTCTATCAAACAAGGGTCAGGTTCCCCAAGTGCTGGCCAACATCCCACGACCAGAGCCTATTTTCAAAGTCAGCTGGAGCTCCTTCGGTACCCAGGTTCCAAGCGATCCTTATTCATGCGGACAGACTGTCGTTATACTCGGTGGAATGTTCCCAGGGCAGGGAAGTGGCTTGTCTGTCCTGCGTTTTTCTCCCCTCGCTCTGCCAAACATTACTTCGCCTCGGCAGCCGCTAGCGCCGGAACTCCGAAAGATGCTTAACTCGTCGTTCGCGAATGACGCTCAGTATCCATATACGACTACATCAAACAGTGTGGTGTCTGACTTCTTGCTGATACCGAAGGAATCGCCCCTCTTTAACGGGACCTCCAATCCAGAAATGATTCTTGCGTTGATCGAAGGTCGTGACCTTGCTAGTATAGAGGTCCAAGAATTCCCCCCGCCCGCGTTCGGTATTGGAATGCTTGCCCAGAAGAGCCAGGAAGAAAAAAATGAAAACGTGTTAAACGCGGACTTAGCGTCTACTTTCCAGGATCTCTCACTCCATGGAAAACCCAGAAAACTCAATGAGCGCCTTCCTAACCAACTGTGGTCAGGCTTTTTCGGAGTCAATGACGGTGACATAATCCATTTGGAGAGCGATGATTATGAAGCTCTGACAAGTGCCGCATATCGCGATTCCTCGAGACCAACGAGTGTAGGTAAGGCAGGGATAGCTTGGGTAAACTACGGGGATCAAGACCAGACTCGGGCTCTCAAATCGACCACGCGACAGGCGCATCGTTTAATTATAACGCATCATAGGGATTTTGCGGTGCGCTTTCAAGACATCAGTCCTCAATTACTCATAGGATCCGTGACCGAGCCTCTCAGGACACAGTATCCTGCTCCTTTACATCATCTAACTATCAGTCTCACTTCCTTGATACATGACGATGGTGTGCGAGCCCTCAAAAGCCTTCCGAACATGTCTGAAATTCAATTTGTTGCCCTCGCAACGGAGTCTCGGGAATGTACGATAGTGCTTCGAAGTGGACATGTCATTATTTACCGATTCTCACTTCAAGGAAGAGGGAGATCCAGAGAATCTCTACCTCGTGATGGAATATTCGATCTAACTTACATTCAGGCCAATTCTGACTCTTTCCATCCTCTTGTCATGATCGATTTAAACGCTGGTCCAGTCTCAGCTTGCGAGGTATCGGAAATAGGTGTGGAATCCTGTTACCTCCCGATGAAAGATATTGAATACAAAGTAGGTTTTGTGGCAATAGCTTACCGAGATGGGTCTCTGGCTGTTATCGATCTTCGAGGTCCACGCATTATTTATCGCGATAATGGAAAGTCTCGGAAGCGTGTGTCACTTTCCATCCATAAACACGAGGATGAGAAACAAACTGTTTCAATGAATTGGGTCGTTTGTGGCACTAATGAAGGTGATGGGATGTTCGTCCAAGATTTTTTTCCCGCTAATAATAAACTTTTTTTTCATAGACTCGACACCTCGACTGCGTCTTTTAGTTACTCGACAGTCAGGCCAGACTCGACTGTTAAATATTTCGAGAACATCTGTTGGTGACTGGCAAGTGATCGATTCGGGATTAAAGCTCGACGGACCAGAGCGACCTCTTCCTCGGGGGACATTCATACTACAAGCACTGAAAGGAACAAGTCGCACGGCTTCACGGGCGCTTTTTAGGGAGGCTGTATATGGCCGATCAGAGCCCAACCCTTCCAACGAATCGAAGGAATGGGATCAAGATGCACATTCTTTTTTCATCTCTACCGGGGAGAAGGGGGCAAGATGTAACATTAACATCAATGGCCCAAGAGCTGGCAAGGCCGAATGGGGGAGCAAAGTTGAATGCGTACGGGTCATCGGGAGAAACGGTTTGCTCGTATGACTGACTACGCGAATACCTGTACTAACTAACTGTGATAGGTGTACATGTACTAGTTGTTGTGACCGAGAATAGGGATGCTCTGGTGTATTCGATACCATTTCTGGAACTTATGCATAACTTCCGCTTACCGAAGCGAGAATCATCGTAAGAAATTTGTTCTTGTAACTTTATTTTTTCGCTAATCAAATGCGCTGAAGTTTGAATCTTTTTTGTTTGGATGATACCGGGGACTTCATTGACTGGTCATACGACGAGAAGTCTGATGGTATCGTTGGAGCAACCTTAGGAACCCTTTTCGCCTTACATAGAGTCTTTGATGAACCAATCATAGACCTCACTGTGGGTCGAAAGGCTCCACCTTCATTACCACCTCTCGTTCCTCTGGCGCCGGTGAGCTATATCGGCTCGTGGTTCAACTTCGACAAAGGAAAGAACGGTGACGCTATCGATGATCTTCGTGAGTCACTTCCTGTGCTTGAGTTGACGACATTAACACTATATGTAACAATAGTGGGGGGTTCAGATAGGCCAATTCCGCAAGATGCAGAAACCTCAACGATTGTGAACAACGAATTGCAGAGACAAATGCAGAGCAGAGCACAGGCGATTGCCGCCCAGGCCAGCGCGGCTAGTTCAAACTTATATTCAAATATTTACTCTGCTATCGAGAATCGAGGGTACGCTTCCACATGAGGAGCGCTTACTTTTAAAACTGAAACATTCCTTTGTCTTGTAATAACAGCGAGTTGCTGCAGAGTATGCAAGAGTCGACAAGCGCTTTAGAGGAGGGAGGCAAGCAAATGATGTTAGAGGTCCGTGTATGCAGTCGAGCATATCATGTGCAGTGGATTCTAACGGGAAATCGATATAGGCCAAAAAATTGACTGCTGCACAGACCGGTAGAAGGTGGTTCGGGCTGTGAATCTGCTTTGGTTTCATCAGTTTACCTCGCAAACTTTTTCCCAGCTGCATTTTAAGATACATTATGATACCTTTAAGTTGCGCTATAGTCGGGGATGTGATGGTGTACGTTGAAGAATGGAAAACAAAAGACAGCAACTATTAAAAATCCAACCAATTGAACTGAGAAAAGAATATTCCCAGACCTGATCTAATTCCTTTTAGAAAAAGGTTAAAGCTTTTCGAGTGGATAAATTACAGTGCCCATCTGAAACAGATATCATTCAGTACATTAGAATGGCTGACGCATGAGTTGCTCACCTTCTTGACAACCCGAGGCAATGTGCCCCTTTGAAACCCGACTCTCGTATTCCACTCATTCCCAATCGGCGTGTTCATTCTGGCCTCGTACTGTGCTTTGCTCGTGTAAGGGTAAGGTAGATCTTTTACGACGTATTTCAGTGCCTTTTTGTCTTTACGCTCCGAAATTATAACGTGAGATTTGCCGTAATCTGCTCGTTGCGCGGGGTCTATGCCAGCGATCTTACTTATGAGATGTGGTTTCGAAGGCAATTTTTTGGCACCAAGACCGCCCCACGAACCCTAGATGTATGTATAAATTAGACATGTAAGAAAGGCATAGGTATTAGCACTAACCCATCCTGCTAAAGTAGTGTCAACTTCTCGCGGAGCATCGGCTTCAATCTCTTTCCGCTTCTCTTCAGCAAATTGCTATCGCGTAACCTAAAGTGTCAGAAGATGAACGTGTGTTAGAAAAAGAGTGATTCGACCTTGATGACATTGTCCCCGGAAAATGCCCTTGCAACGAGCTCACGTTGCTCAAAGGCGTTAGTCTTTACCCCATTCCCCAACATCGCCTCCTGCTCGTCGACCTCAGTGTTCTCGTCGGAGTCGATTTCTTCAAGTTGTCGTTGCCCTGACATTTGCCGTTTCCCAGGTGTTCGCTGTTGATTTTTCTTAGCCTTTTTCGAGTCTTTCTTCGCCTTCTTTTTGCTCTGTGCGGTGGATAGTTCCTCTGACGCGGGTGTGTTCACCGCATCAACTTGAAGATCAAGTACATCATCATTCGTGACCTCGATAACCGCATCGTCATCCTGGAGTTGACGCTCCTCGGTGCCCTTTTTAAGACGTTTTCTAATTTGATGACTGGACTTCTGCGAACGCGTCATATTCTGTTCAACAACAAGTTCGTTCTTCCGCCTCGAGATTTTTGCTGGTACATCGGATGTATCAACAAGCCAAGGATTTTTCGCCTCTGCGAATGTGATAGCCAAGCTGGACTGTACTGCAGGTGATGGAGGCGTCACAGAATCGTGTATTTGAAGTATTGGTGTTTTAGCGAGGGAGTCATGTGATCGCAGAGTTGAAGTTTCTGAGATGGCAGAAGGAGGCGGAGGGGGCAATTGAGCAGGAATCTGAATTGCTACATCATTAACAACGGTGACTACCTATAAAAGGAAGGCTTACCTGCGACCCTGGTTGGAACACAAGACGTCCATTCAGCCGCTGCGGTTGGAGAAATTCTGATTCACTTGCTTCGTCACCATTGCTCCCATCGGAAGTAGAAGCCCTTTCATTCATTTCTCTCGTGAATCCGTCCAGCTCATGAGCAAGGACTGCGTTTTGCCTTGCAGCCGCATCCTTCATGAACTTCATTTGGAACACGCTTTTCGCCTTCGTCGAACTGTCAGGGCCATCTCCGTCCTCGTCAGATAATATTTTCAGGGCTTTGAGTTCGTCGAAGGTACCCTGATGAGTGATATTGCTTTCTTGACCATCACTTGAGAATGAATCTTCGTCTTCATCCGACCCGCTTCCGATACCATGTATCCTTCTCCGTAACTGCTCACCCTTTTCAAGCATTTCGTTAATATCCCTTCGCTGATCCTCGTCTACTTCCGCTCGGCCTTTCATAGCCTTCGCCCATTTCCCCGTATTCTTATGCTTTAGCGTCGCCCGCTCTCTCGCTCTCTCTACTTCTGCCTTCATCCGCTCCTCCTCCAAATCCTCGTCGTTCTTCTCTCCTGAAGCATCAAGTTTAGCCATCAGCTTCGAGCGTTCCTTCTTGTGTATGCGTCGATACGCCTTGCTCTTGATTTTTGCTACACGCCTGGCTTTCTTATCGGCCCTGAAGGCGAGTTCGCGCATTCTGCGTAGCTCGGCACGACGTTCAGCGACCTCTTCTACTGTTAGATTTTTCATCATTAAATCTTCCGTCTTGTTGAGGTCCTCGTCTCGTAGTTGGGCTTGCTTCAATAAACGATCAATAGAGCTTTCCAGGTCAGTGGTAGGCTATAGCAGTTACAAACGATCAATTATTAGAGCAAAGAAGATATTTATGGAAGTCACCTTGAATTTGGTAGTGAGTTCTAGGTTGGAGGATCTGTCGGCTCCTGGTACTTGGAGAGGAAAGCTCAAGTGCTCTGCCTAGCAAAGGGTTCAAAAGCGGTCACTACAGAGTAAGCGACGACAATGTATACCTCTCGTATGCGTTTCATGGTGCTTGCCCACTTATCCACTTCTTGCTTCGTTTGCTCATACGCAGCTTCACGGTCTAACTTTTCTTGAGTCCGTACAGGTAACGGCGCTGGTAGTGGCTGGTTCTTTGCGCTCGAAGACGTGAGGAGTTTCATGGATTTTTTCAGCACTTCAATATCTGAATTCCTCCCGGACAAAGGTGCGATCAAATCCTCCAGGCAAAGCTCATTAGAATCTTCGTAACAATTAGAGAGATGATCACATTGGGCAGGAGCAACTACACACCTGCTGTCTTTCCACCAAATTCATTCTCAACACCAGTATCTATCACATCCCTCAACAATCGCTTCCTCTTTGTGGATGGAATATTAACTGGTTGGTCGTCCTCTCGATCGTCGGATTCTTTCTTTCGTTTTGTTCCCACCTCGAGGCCATGAACGAAGTTGTGAAGTGAATGAAGTGCTTCTTCGTTCCCACCATCAGAACCTGATATGCCGATGTCCCCTTCATCGTCCTCGGACTCGCTTTCACTGTCGTCTGCTTCACTATCGCCAGACAATCCTTCATCTCTCTTCCCTATATCACGCAAAGGGCCATCCCGTGAAGGTTGCTTCTCTGTGGATGCGTCTACAGTGTATTGTTCCCCGTTCTCGCCACCCAAAGTGACTCGACCGATCAAGACATCCATGAGGTTGTAGTACTCCCCAGCATCGCCTACATCCTCTTCACTATCCGATGCTTGGCTCGAGGCTGCGGCCTCCGATAAAGCTTCAAAATTCCCCGGCTTCTCGTCGAGATCCACTTCCAATTGCTTTGTGGGCGGCTTCTTCCTGACTTCTCTTTTCTTTGCCTATAGCACGAGTAATATAAGATGTAAATCTCGAGTATCAGACGTAAACTATTGCTTACTTTCTTCCCAAAACTGAGTCCTGCAAATCTGTCTTCGTCACTCTCCCCGAACGCTTCATCACTATCGATCTCTTCATCATCATCGCTCCCAAGCTCGTCTTCGTCCTCCCCAATGCCAATCAGCTTTGGCTCTCGTCTTGAGGGGCCTTCGCCATTGCTACTATCATCATAGTCGCCATTCCAATGCTCGGCGCCCCGACGTTCATCTTCGTCCAAGGAGAGATTTACATTTCCCCTCCGATTTCTCTCAGGTTCGTAATCATAAACATCTACTGACCGAACAGCCTTGCCCTTCCCTTTTGCATCACGACGTTTGGAAGCTAGTGTCTTGCTTTTGAAAGAGCCTTGCGAGAGCAATGAGCGTGGAAGTGCTGGTCTCTTTCTTGAATATTGCTTGGCCATTCGATGCAGCGTAATGATCGCGGAAGCAAGAAGAAGTTGAATCCTTGGTGCGATTAATATTGCGAACGCGAAAGAAAGATCTCAAATTTCTCACGTGATTTTAAAATTGTTATCTTATCTTTTATCTCTCAAGTACGTGACGAAACCTACGAAACCCCACCTACTTGAAAGCATACACTTCGCGCACTTCGATTTCCCCACCGTTGCACAGGTGACACTAAAGATAGTTGAAGTCAAGATATGAAGGGTGGGCAATAGTCCAATCGGTTTTATCAATAAACAAAGGTGCAAGATATATGAACTAAGAAACTGAATGCGTCAGTGCCGCCACCACCGCGCTGCTACAACTGACGCTTTCAGAGACGAGTAAGAATGTTGCGATAATTAACATCACCAAAAGAGCTTCTGATATCCGCCTGCTATGGGGATAAGCAGACATAAGAGTATGTGCGAACCCGTCAGCTCTGGAATAGGATTGAGACCAGACGCTCGAGCGAAACTCACTGACGTTGCAGCCACCCACTACAGGCTTTGCGTATATCCTACGTTTCGGAAATTTCAGGTAGAAATCGCATACTTTTGAGTAGTTCTATTGCAAGGGCCGGACCCGAAGCATCGTGGTGTCTATACAAGAGATTCATTACAAGCACCGTCATTTCCATGCCGCAGATGAAAGGAGTAGAACAGTATGAAGTGTCTTCATCCAACATGCATCTGAGATTTTTGGAGTCAAGAACCAGCTTTACCCTTGGGAGACTTGCAGCGGGATCGTGGCAGTAAATTCTAACCATTTCCTTCGATGTTTCGTGTCCGTGTAGGCAACCCGGCTTGACTTCCCGAGCACTTCGCACATACAAGAAAAATGTAGCGGATTCCTTGAATGCTATAGCCGCTTTGCGGCGGGACCGAAAGAAATAATAGATAAAATGCAGATTGTTCATTCGTCGGGAGCAATCGTTGGAGATATACTGGCGGGCTTGAACGAATACTTGTTGAGAAGTATAGAATCCGTTCCCTTTCACGAACCTCCTTTTGATACAAGACGTTGAACGAATTTAGTCCTCAAGGTATTTATCTCGATCGGAGGCCTAGTTTTAGCAGCGGCTGAAGGCGTTCTCAGAAATGGAAGCAAGTACTGCAGTATTTGAACTTCCACTCACTTCCAAAACAGCAGGCCTAGGTGGCACAGTCATAGTAGGCGGCCTGCTCCATCGTAACGTGCGCCGAATTGCAGAATTTATAAAGGAAGGCAATATAGTTCTGCGGGATTTTTCCTCCATGATACCTTGCTATAGATTGAAGAACAGCGTATATAATAGAAAGTGACGAAAAGGAAGAGAAAGGAATGAGAGGAAGAGGGGACGCCGGAGAGCTTGAAGTGTCTTTGCCTAATTGAGTAAATGTTTCTCATACCCGCGAGATTCACACTTTTCGACGTTCAAGGGAAGGATTGGAAGGACCGACATTTTCAAGAGTACCGTGGCTCGCATCTCACGCTCGATATTGAACACCTGCGCTATGTTTACATCGAGCGTTAAACTTGCATATCTGATACACTAATGAAGCAGTATAAAAATCGGCAGTACAAATCTGAGCAGCACCCAACCACTATTTGAGCTTCTTCTTCCTGTATGATACGACAGGAAATGGTATGATCAGAGCGATGTTTCGAAACTTATAGCACGAGAGGACGTACGGGCGAAGTTGGTTGGTATGGCCGCACTTCTTCTTGCGACAGTTGGTGGCACGAGGAGGGAGGCGGGCGTAGCACTTGCGGCATATCATTTTGTCGCAGTTGTATTTCGAGGCAAGAACCTTTAGAGAAGGCTCGATGATACCACCGCGGAGACTGAGCATAGGCGACGGAAATGTTAGTTAGAACGAAACCCGATAGAAGATATAGTGAAGGTCACGTACCGAAGCACGAGATGTAGTGTAGATTCCTTCTGGATGTTGTAGTCACTCAGCGTCCTTCCATCCTCAAGCTGCTTTCCGGCAAAGATCAAACGTTGCTGGTCTGGAGGAATACTAAATGAAAGCATATATACTAAGTACCCCATCATTCACTTTCTATCCGAAAGTACTGAGAGCCTCACCCTTCCTTCTCCTGGATTTTACGCTTCACATTATCGATAGTGTCCGAGGACTCGACCTCGAGGGTTATGGTCTTGCCCGTGAGGGTCTTGACGAAGATTTGCATTTCGAGGACGTGGACGATGACCAGCAGCACGACGCCCAGCACTCTCGTTTCGACTACAGGACGCGCGGAAAAATGCTACCTCTTATAGACGGGTGCTATTCAGTTCTATATTTGCTTACATAATCATTTTCACGAAAATTCCGTCAATAATTTAGAAAAAAGTCTAAGCTGCCTTTCTTCGAGTGATGATACGAGAGATCAAAAAGGAAGAGCAAAACTACATCAAGCCGAAACTACTGTATAATCATCTGCCGAAAGGATTACATCCTGCGTGAAGTCGACACTATCACCGGACTCGACCAGAGATACGGAGTCCACTCCTACTCCCACTAAGCTTTCTTGCGAGACGAAAGCCACCTTAACGGGGAAGAACGTGTCAGGATCGTATCCTCCCACGGAGAATTCAAGAGTTCCAGAGGGTTGGTCAGAATTGATGAGAGGGATTTCCCATCTAAGTGAATGAGTATTTGCATCAAGGTCACAGTTCCCAGAGTGTTGACCGATAGTAGGGTATGACCCTTCACTGTAAGAGTAATTCGTTTTATAGCCATGCTTAATAGTTGAGAGTACGTACGGAAGCGGGATTGAGATCTTTACATCATGTAACGACAGCCTGTCACCATCCAGTTCATATTCTATGTTGACGTCACAGGTTCCATTGTTTGAAGGTGTAGGCCAGCAGTTTACTATGCGTAAAATATGAACGATAAGATCAAGTCACATTTGTATCAAACATGAGTGAGAACATACTCGACAAAGGTACGTGGCTCTCGTCTCTGCCGGTGTATCGCCATTTCAAGACCGCAAGGCTTTGTCCGACAGGGAATGAACGCTGAGGATCCTTCAGCGCGACGGTCCTTTCAGCTCCACCGCTGAATTTGGCTACTTGTGGGTGTTGCTTGAATTGGACTTCGCTAGGTGAGAAATCTTCCGAGAGCCCATTCAAAGCAAGCTTGATCTTGGAAAAAGACGGATCGGAGACTTGGAGATTCATATCTCCTTTCAGCTCCATAGATTTCACTCCGCCTTCGCGTAGAATTTGTAATGAAATCTGCTCTTTGATGACAACGTGTACGCTATAGACTTGTGTCATTCTTTGTAAATCGGCCAAAGTAAAGTACGCACGCTCCAGGAGTCACAACGGGCAAGCTGCCACGTGTGCTTGCAATAACTGACGGTTCTGGAGGAGGAAGACTGGGCGTTGGAGGTGCGGAAAGTTCTTCAGGCATCGGGATCGCTTCTGCTCCGAGCGCGTCTAGCAGATCCGCCGTCTTCGCCTTTTTGCTACCAAGCTTCATACCCGAGCCCTTGAAAGCAGGAGCTTTCAGAGATGAGGGAGTAGGAGAAGCCGTCCTTGTGGGCTGTGGTGACGGAGCTTCGTAACGTGGCACTGGGGAATAACCTCCCATACTCCCACTACCTATCCCACCACCGAATCCGCCGGCGCCACCAGCGCCTGCTCTCTTTTGTTGCTCCCGGCGCTGCATTTCGAGTTGCTGTGCGCGACGCTTGAGCACTTCCCTTGCTTCCGCTTCTTTGTTCTTTTTCAATAGTAAAGTTAAGAAACAATATATTAGAGCGGATCGATAGTACACACCCGGGCGATGATCTCTTGAATCTTTTCCTCGTGGCTCTCCATCTCGAGCACGTTGCGCACTTGCTGGAGATTAATTTGTTCTCGGTATCCAAGGCTCACAATTTCATCAAATGCCCCGAGGAGTTCGAACGCATTTCTCAGAATTTCTCGCTCTTCGGCGCTTCGACACATGTCAGATACGACACGAGCGAATAAGTGAAGTGTATCAATATCTTGCAAGATGTTTGACGCCTTGTTCGTGATGAGAAGGATGTAGAGATCTTCGAGTGGCTGGTAGACGTATCGAACATCGGAAGTTTCAATAGATGTATGCTGAGAACCGGCCGGGATAAGCTTCGGAAAAGACGCTAAAAGAGACTCTATGCGAGCCCTGGTCATATCACGAAACTGGCGGGATATGACGGCTGAAGAGGAATGTTACAGGCTGCTTGTTCAGGGTAGAGTACATTGACGCACGCTTTCCGCCTTTTGTAATGATAGAAGCAGCTAAAACAACCTATACAAGCTTCAGACTTCAGATTACATCTCATCTGCATAATACTACTCACCATGATGGATGCGAATGGAAGAGTTGTGTGGTCGACACGTACCGACACGTCGAGGACGCGTTCAAGCCACGGTCGCCAGATCGACGACCGTGGCAAACACAAGCGGAGTTGGATGCAAGAACCTTGATCAAGCTCTTACCATCATGTCCGAGCTCGACTCTACTCTCGTCGACATTCTTTCCGAAAATACAAATGGTGAGAGTTCTTCCTCGTCAGGCGAGAGCGCACGGAACCGCTTCTTAACGCCAGAAATCTCACAATATCTATCCCGATTGACGGCTCTCAGTCTTCCTGAAATCCTCAACGAACCAACTAAATTAGCCGCCGAATCCTCGCAATTAACGAATTCATTGACATCTTTATGTCATTCGGAGTACCCGACATTCTTATCGTTGCATCGCACGTCGTCCGTATTATCAACGACCTTTTCCTCGTTCTCCGCCTCACTCTCCTCGCTCGTATCTGCATTGCCCGTTCTCGAAGCAGATGCACGGAAGTTTACGCAACAGACACAATCTATTCAAGATGCCCGAGCGAAAGCTCGCAGTATCTTATCTCATCACGAGGCTCTCGTCGATGTCCTAGAAGTCCCGCAACTCATAGATACCTGTGTGCGCAATGCATATTACCAGGAAGCCATGGATCTCTCTCAGCACGCAGTGCATCTCTCCGAAAAGTTTCCCGGCGTTGTCATCGTACAGGATGTTGCAGTCGAGGCATCTCAATCCATGCGCCTGATGCTCGCGCAGCTCCTTGCGCTCCTTCGCGAACCAGCAAAACTACCGGCTTTGTTCAAAGCGGTCTCGTTCCTACGGAAGATGGGTGCAATGGGAGAGAAGGAGCTTTCGCTCATCTTCTTGACAAGCAGAATGGTGTACCTCAACGGAGCAATCGAATCAGTCGAAAAGGATCTGACAGACCACGCTCGCTATGTTCGTCGATATATTGATGTCTGGCGAGAAGGCGTTGCGGATCTGATTGCTCAATTCTCGACTATCTTCATTGAGCGCTCACCGGCCACTTCTTCGAAGTCATCGAATCATGCGAATGAGCTACGCTACCTGCTTTCGGCGCTCACTCAACGTCAACTCAGCAATCTGCTTTCGGTGCTACACTCACATTTGCCAAAGGTTGTGGATGCAATGTCTCTTTCTGCGCTCCTTACGCAGCTATGCCACTGCGCTGCTGCACTTGCTCGCCATGGTCTCGACTTCAGACCACTCCTCCCTCCTCTTTTCGAGCGCGCGGTTCATGTGAGGTTTGAACATTCCATGAACGCAGCTGCCAAAGATCTTATCAACTCGTTCGCCGACGCACAAAAGTATAACAGACAACCTTCAGTCGTCCTTTGCTCGCCAGATGTTGCTCACTCTCCGCCAGAGGATATCAATCTCCCAGAGAACCCACACGTGCCCCCTCACGTCCTTGGTTCATACCCTCCACTCGCGACCTTTACAAATGCCATACTCTCTGCACTCAATAGTCTCCGACTACTCGCACCTGCTTCTATTTTACCGGTGCTATCATCTAATATAGATGAGGCACTCGCTCGTGGATCGCAAGCTATCTTAGCATACGCTAGATATGCAACGGACAATCTATCAAGCAGCAATTCAAGGCTCGGTCTGGAAGACGAAACCCCTATAAACCAAGTACACATAATCCGGAATGCTGGGAAGGTCTACCACCAACTACTGGTTCCTTATGTAAGGAAAGGGCTTGTGGAGGGAGTGTACGGTTCAAAAGAAAGCAAATTTGGGATGCTGGAGTCACTTTCAGATTGCATCGCACAATGGGATTCATGGGCAGAAAATATTTCATGAATATATTGATATGTATATCGCACCTTGTTGCACTATAAATCCTTTTAAAACAACTCTGAGCCCGTCATTTTGTCGAGCATTGATTTTTCAGTATTAATGTTTGCGGCTACGCGACGCCGTCGATCTTCGTTTTCTTTCCATAACCCAGGCTGGTGTTCATTCTGTTGCACTAACTTGACTAAGTGCCACGGTTCTATGCTGTAACTCTGCATGCTGTTCAGAGCTCTATCTGCCCTCTCAGCAACCCGTTGTCAAAGCCGCATCTCATCCAATTGTGTGTTAAAGTTAGGTTTGAGGAGACATGCATCTGGAACCCCTTCAGCCGTCCACTCTCTCGTGCGCGACGGGTTCATAGAAATTCGTAGTGCACTCGATCTCGTTAACCAGGAAGGCCGGTTAAAAGATGCTCAGCGGCAGGTTTCAACATTATCAAAAGAGCTAGAGGTAAGTTCTAACTATTTGCTCTCCCCGCCGCAACTAACATTAAAGTATCAAGGATTCGGAGCTATGGACGCGAGATTACCCCTCTGCATCGCGGAAGCAACAGCAACTCGCCCACCTATCCAAGCAGACAGAGTCATTGAAGGACATCCATACGAGCTATGACTCACTGGTAGAACTGTCGTCTCTAGCAGAATCATCCGAAGACGCCGAGCTATACGACGAAATCCTCCCCGAGTTAGAGCAGCTCCGTCAACGTGCCGCCGATCTCACCAAGTCCCTCTTGCTCTCCGAGCCCGCAGACTCACATGGCGCGTACATCGAGGTCAAAGCTGGGTCTGGCGGCACTGAAGCATGTGACTGGGCAGGAATTTTGTCAAGGATGTACCAACGTTGGGGTCAGAGTAGAGGCTTCTCGACAACGGTCGTGGACGAAACCGCAGCCGAGATCGCAGGAATCAAGTCTCGGACATTGCGTGTCGACGGGGCTTACGCATATGGATACGCGCAGTTCGAAACGGGAATTCATCGGCTTGTGCGTATGTCACCATTTGATGCCACGGGCCAGCGCCACACCTCCTTTGCTTCCGTTCAAGTATCGCCTTATTTTGGTGAAGATGACATTGACGAGAAGGGTGCTAGCCATCGAGGCGGGCAGGGGAAGGACATTGTCGAAATCAACCCGAACGACCTGAAAATCCAGACGATGCGCAGCTCTGGCGCGGGAGGACAACACGTCAATAAAACGGAAAGCGCGGTCCGAATTACGCATATTCCTTCTGGTCTCGTTGTTGCCTGTCAGCAGGAACGAAGTCAACAACGGAACCGGGTGGTTGCGCTTTCCTTACTCAAATCAAAGCTGTACGATATGGAACGCCTCAAGAAGTGAGTATACGGTCTCTTCTCTTAATTGGCCCTCGCTGCGGAAAACCTAAAGACGTTTTCTTTGATATTTAGAGCTCAGGCCAAGGCTACCACATACAGCAATCTGCCTGAAATGTCTTGGGGGTCTCAAATCCGTTCTTACACCCTTCAGCCCTATCAGCTCATCAAGGACGTTCGGACCGGCCATGAAGCTAGTTCTGGGGGTGTACAGGATGTGTTGGAAGGGAACCTCGACAGGTAAGTCAAAACAGAGCATTCCGCTCGTTTAACCGCGCATTGGCGGAGGATGTGGCTGAACAAAGTATAATTTAGCTTCATGGATGCCAATCTGAGACATTTCAGGTCACCCTCGTCCTAGGCGTGTACGTATCGATACGTCACCCCTCACCCCTTCCCACCTACTCTTACACAAATCTATTGCGCTTTCCCGCAGTAAATGCATGGTCCGTTGCGCGCACTTACCACAGTCCCTATGGATATTGCGGATGGGCGGAGCCGTTGCCCCTTTCGTCCCTTTCTTCCCCGTTCCCCCGCAATACGCCACACACCCACACAAACGAAAACCTACACCCAGTGCTTCTCGCACTGACGCCTTTCTTCCCATGTTAGACTCACGTATGTGTCACACAAGTGCTTTCTTACTGTCTATCATACTTTTAGAGCCAATCTAGCCGCACTCCTAAAGTTGAAACGTTGGGATACGCGAAGCTCGTGCATGCTATCGCATATATTGCACGCATTTTTCAACAGCGTTCTAATCATAATGCTTGCTCTTTCCTCATGTCCAATTTCGGGCTCCTGTCGAGTCGATCCTCATCAGTATCCACCCATCCGCGTCCTCAACTCCCGCAACATCCAGTGTTTAACGTATGCCTTCAACCTTTCCATGCATCAACGTCTTGTATCGGTCGAGAAGTCAGCGCGCCTTCCCTGCGACCTGCCATGTTATACCAACGGCCCCCGCATTTTCCTGTAAGCCCACCAAATTCTACCCAATCTTGAATCTATGGCGCCCCAATTCCGCTCTCAAAACTATGCAAAAGTCCATTCCACGCGTAAGCATATTACGCATCAAAGCGACTCCTTGTACGAAATGCCGAAGATAACACCCGCAACCGCACCCGCGAGCTCTCAGTGCTGGCATCTCTGGCACCGCGCCACCCGAGTTTGATCCTGATCGAGGCTCTTAATTAACAACTCGTGCTTGAGTGATTGAAATTTGAATGTTTCTGTGTCGCACAAGAAGGCTCATGACCCCCCGTCTATCTGTAGATATGAATTCATAGGCCGCGTCTTGTTATATACGTGAAATCCCCCCCGGTTCCCCGCTCAAATACGTGGCGGTGGCGTATGCACGCGTGGGGGGCCGTCGGGAGGTGGCTGGGGTAAAGTGGCAAGATACAGTGCGATCGCTGAATATACATAGTACACCGTAATGTGCCAGTACGTGTTACGAAAAGACGGGTCAGACGGAGCACGTACAAAGACAAAGACATAGTTCTCCGTTTGTATGATGTTCCCTCTTTTTAGT
The DNA here is from genome assembly GCA_019400425.1 of Hymenochaete sp. R1. Taxonomy (NCBI): domain Eukaryota; kingdom Fungi; phylum Basidiomycota; class Agaricomycetes; order Hymenochaetales; family Hymenochaetaceae; genus Hymenochaete; species Hymenochaete sp. R1. The sequence continues at coordinate 156,460 of JAFREE010000028.1, forward strand.
GCTTCGATACTCAATGCGGGAACGCAAGAGAACGCCTGGGTCGAGAAGCTCGATGGAGGGGGATGACGACACTACCAAGCTGATTCAGTGATTGTGATGGCAGCGCCGACTTTGCCTCTTTCGTCACATCACTTTACTCGTGTCCGTTTCTCCGCTCAGCTCGTTCGACACGATGCATTCAGCTTTCCTTTTCGCGGCCTCCCGTTCGAGAGGTCGCTAGTAGCCTCCTAAGTCCGAATTGAATTCATTCCGATTGCACGTAAACGATTTATGAAGATTATACAAAAGATACGATTTGAGATTCAATGAAACGAAGATTATGAATACAAATATCGAGATTTCGATGTGATGAGAGGTGTTGGTGTTCCGGTGCCAGTGGAAAGACGGATGTATAAAGGCGCTACAGTCCCGGAAGCAATTTATACTGCGGCGTGGTACGAGATTACAGGATGATACGATACATGAACGGGACGTCTTGTACGATTAGTGTTGTTCCGTGTGTGCCGTTGAAAGACCTTTCTTTGATTATCGCAATTTCAAACTTTCAATTTGCTGGATATGTCGGTCTCGGAGAAAGAGAGGGCATGACACGGGTCCGGTTCGGAGATGGCTCTGGAGAGCTCGCGCTGGCGGTCAAATCCATGTACCGAGCCCATGTTTGACCGGCTCTCCATCGATCGAGAAGCAACGAGCATCTTGCTCAAGTTGCACGTCGATTTCATCCGTGGGAAGGTAGCGCTCGGCAATGGATCACCTCGCTGTGAAAGAGGAAGCAGAAAGGAAGTTAGGCTCATACAGAGAAGAACCAAAAGTGACTTGGCGGCAATCGACGATCCGTAGAAATGGCGAGAAGAAAACACTCACGAATGACTCGCGAAAGCCTTGTACGTCTCGCATGACGACCAGCCTAACACCTTTCCATGCGCACGCGATTCTCAGTGCAGGCATATCCCTGTGCGACTCTCCATCTTCCCATGCATGTATTGTAACAAACTTTAAGGCACGGCGAGCTTTGATGAATTTGATCACGAGATAGAGGGGGGTATTTGATTCGAGGGTGAATGCAAAGTGTTCAACAGATTCGGGAAGTTGATGCAGGGCATGAAGGAGCGGCGAGGACGAAGAAGTCTCCAATTTGATCTCGCGGAGGCTCTGGCATTCTTGCAAAGTCGCAACCTGTTCCCGAGACGTACACGAAGGGAGGGATAAACTTTCCAAAGGACCGCTACATTGCCGAAGGACTGTGGAAATGACGCCATCATTGGGCATCTCTTCAAGCTCGAGGGAACGAAGGTTTGGTCGAGAGCCGGCCAACAACCATTCAACAAACTCCGATGTTGCAGATGATTGAAGGCCTAGTCTGAGGTCGCTCAGGGAACCACTAAAAGGAGCGACTGCGTGCTCTTCCGTTACGGGTAAGCACGGCGCGTTTCCTCGTAGAGAAACAAACGCTAATGAAGGCCATACGCCGCTCAGCAATTGAAAGGGAATTTCTCCGTTGTCCGACCAGTTCGCGAGCTTGAGTGAGCGGATTTGTGGGCCTGTTCGAAGAAGGTCGAGGGTGCCGTTATCGAAGGAAGGTGCTGCCCGAAAGACTCGGAGTGGGCCATCAGGATTGCTCGTCGGCTCCACAACGTTGCAACCGTAGAAGGACAGGTCCAGCTCGTATAAGCTCGGACAACTCGTTACTGCGAGCGCCATTGCTCGATGCGAGAGTTGATCCGGGTGCTTATGGTCGATGACAACGCGCATCCGTACTACAGCATTGCCGAGCGATCGACTATGGCTTGAGGGTTTCGAGACAGCCGACATGAAAGACCTGAACGCGGTGCCCGACTTTAGAACAACGTGGCGGAACAGCAAAAACTGAGACGGTCTTGTCCATGCTCTGCACACTGACGAGCAACACGAGAGCAGTTGGGTGTCGGGTTCATAGTTCTGGTCGAAATAAGCGGCTTCCAAGATGGTAATTATAATCTCCGGTGGTAGAGAGCTCCAGTCGGTCGTTTTCATAGCATGTTGTTGTATTGGTGCTGGCGCGACATTATGGTTGTTAATATGTAGCTAGACGAAACGAAGTAGGTGTCAGCACAGGAGTGCGGTGCGGATGCCAAGACACGTACGAATGACAATAGAGAGCTTAAAAACTCAACCATGAGACCTAGCGAAGTGTGGGTGTGCTTGAAAGAGAGACTTTGGGGGTAGATGGGACTAAAGGGAGGACATGGTCGAAAGACGAAGAGGTGTTAAGTATGGATTAGGACCCTGTCGGCATGCAGCCTGAGGGGGGGATGTTCATCCGGAAGTGGCGGGGACCGGTCTCGATTGCGATTACTAGCCAAGGGAGGCAGGGCAGGGCAAGGCAGAGCAGAGCAGAGCGTGGGCGGGTCTCGAATAAAAGAAAAGAAAAGAAAAGAAAAGAAAACTGAACGAATAAAAGAGCGCAGACGGTAGTAGGTCCGCCTCTCAGCAGCCTCGCTCGGATGAGTCAATCCTGCTACTCGGCCCTACTCAAACACCACAGGCCGGTTTACCCGTAATTGGTCCAGTGGCTCGATGCAGCACTAGTGCCAGAGCAGGATAGATGCCGTCTGAGTCCAAAGAGAGGTAAGGTAAAGTAAGGTAAAGATGGCGAGACCACACCTCCGCTTTCTGCGGCTGGGTTCGTTGGCCGGCCAGAGGGCAAAAAGGAGCCTATCGAATGTCGTGTGAGAGACGAGAGGCTGAATGAAAATCACAAGTAGGGTAGAAGTGGCGTCCACTGAATCAGCAGCCACAGATTCCATAATAGCTCCCTGTTCGGAGGCAGATAGTACACTCGCTGTACTCGTTGTCTCGGCTGAGCTAAAAGCAGAGAAGGAACGTTAACGAATGAATTCGAAGGTCTGCTTGCTGGTCTGCTTGTTTAGCCCTCCCGCACTCTGCATGGCGTAATGATGGTGGTCGTGTGTGTCAAGAGGCAAGGGAGGGTCGGATCCCCGAGAGTGCAGTTGGAAAGCCGAATAATGCTATGCTCTCTCTTTACGTATCGGCTCTCGTCCTCCGCAGCAACGCAACTCACGCTCCTTGCTCAATACCGATCCCCAAATACATGGACTCCAAAGACCTTATCCTTCTTGCTCTTTCAAGTTCGTGTACCTGAAGTACCCACAATATTATTCTGAGCCAAGGACAGACTAATTTTAAAGGCAAACAGATCTCGAATGAACCTTAGCATAAACACGCTACATACGCTTCGCCTGAACAGCAAAACTGAGAGAGATCGAGCGGAGATGAGTCTCAACCAATACTTTACGGCACAAACTGTTTTCTCGGTCCCGGGCATCATTCAATTGGTCAACGCGCATCTTACAAAACAAGAAGACCGAGAATTTTTTTGACTCCTCATAAATACACTTTTCGCATTTTTCGTAAACAAGTTGTCATGTCTAATGTCATTAGCCGGCACAAACGGGTTCTCTAGCCCCGAGATTCGTTCAAAACATGCTGTACAACCATCATCTCTTCCGCACTCGTCTGTCCGACAATTTCGTTGAATCCATTCCCATTACGTGCTGCGCACTCTTTTATAAACGAGACGAGATGTGCCTAGATTAAGTAATGAGTGAGAATTGATCAACGATGGACCCAAATGGCTAAAAGAGTGTTAGTTTGCCCACGACGGAAGCGGTACCGCACGTGGGTTCCGCCAAACAAAAGTACGTCGCAAGGTCCAGTGAGGATATAGAGTGTTCTTACCGTCAAGTCCATCTGAGAAATGGGGTCACTTTTTAGGTCTTCGTCGTCGTTATCATCCGCGGGCATATCCTCGTCAAAGGCTCCTCGAGGTCCAAGCATATCTTTTGAATAATGAGCTCCTAACAGTTTATTGGGGACAGTGACCGTGTCTTACCGGATAGGAAAGCGATTTCGTCCTTGTTGAGAGGGTTTACTTCGTCATCATCTTCCCAGCTCTCATCCTAACGTGTGATTGCGTGCATCAGGCATTGCGCCAAAAAATTGTCCAGTATCACATACCCCGTCATCCGAGTCAGCACCGACACTCCCGGGTTTTGCAGTAATCGTAGCCATGGCAGCTGATTCGCCATTTGAACGCAAGTCGTTGAGAATCAACTTGAGTGCTTTTACAGGGAATGGTATCTGAGTGAACTGGTGCGGGGCTATTGCACTGATGTTAGATCAAAAATTTGGTCGCGATGGGATTTCGTTCACATACTTTGCTTTGCTCTGGAGCGCGTGACTATGACTGATATTGATAAGCCGATCAGATTAAACCATATCTCCAACGAAATACACTTACCATCCTTAGTCGCCTCCGTCACAATCATGTCTCCCTTAACGGACAGATTCTTTAGGGATGGTCGATCCGAAATCAGCAACTGGCACAAGCCAAGAGTGCTATGTCAGGGAGAAAAATGTGAGATAGAAAGAAGCTAAAGTTGAGCAGTACTGACCTGACTCGACTCGGCCAGAACCCTTGGAACACCTCAGCATTTTCGCACCACGTCTGGATGAGGACGTCAAGGCCAGATCTTCCATTGACATCCATGTTCTCCAACAGTGGAAGGATGGAGTCTCGTTCTGATTGCATGAGGAACGCAAACGGTATGACAAGACTCTGCACAAACGTCGCGGTCTTGGCGGATATCATCCTGCGAGCCATTGCCTGGAGAAGTTCTGGAAGTACCGAAACAATCCCTGAGTCTGCTTTGCGGAGAAGGTGAATAATGAGGTCTCCGATGACGAGACCGCCCGATTCATCTTCGCTCTGTAGAAGTTTTGCAATAACCCCCAGAACTTTATCGATACCACTTTGACCCTCTGGGCTTCGCCATTCCGGTATTTGTTTAAAATCTTTCCGTACGATCCATGTTATGCAAAGGATACCATTCTGCATTTAGGAAAGCTTAGCAAACATATATAAGAGAACCGACTTTAAGAAACCTGTAAATCTTACCTGCAATACATCACGATCTGCAGACTTATCCATGCACTCAAAGAGACAAGGAGCAAGTGTAGCGAAGAACCCATCTCCAAGATTGTCCTGCGGGGCACCATTTACGAGGCTTGTCGCTAATTCAATTGCAGAGCTTGCAACCCAATAATCGTCTTGTCTGGAACCAGCGATAGCGTTGCACAAAGTTGGAAGTGATGATCTCACAACAGTATGATAGATGTCGGCGCGAGACGATCCTGCAATAGAAGCAAAAATGTCTGACAGGATCGAAATCAAAATCGGGTCTGGGAAAGCGTCCATCAGCATATGAAAGTTTCATACAATGTAAGGTGGTTTTCACCTCTGTTATTTTTCACCCATACTTCAAGCATAGCGGTGACGAGCTGCTCGGCAAGTTCAGGAGTGATCCACGTCGCTCTGCCTACATCCATGATCGAGGACAGGGTTTCAAGCACAAGCGATAACGTATCCTCGGTCGTTGCCAGCAGGAAAGGCCCCAAATCCTTCGCAATACGCATTGCGCTAGGCAATAATATTGACTGATCCATGCCGGAAGCAAAGCTATATTAAAAAACCGTCAGATATAACCTCGTGAAACAGCCCGTCTAGGACAGACTTTTGGATAGCCTTTACTGCGGACACTTTTATTGGTACTCCCGCGCTCTGGTCCTCCAAGACTGTGATAGCAGCTGAAATGTATTGGTCGGCCATTTGTGCAGGTAGGAGCTTCGCAAATTGACTGGCAAATACAAAACTACGTCCTTGCAAGAAAGGGCACTCTGAAAGGTAATAGTAATTAATACAACTTCAAAGGCTTCCTTACTTGTACGGACCTGAAAGTACAAGGAGTTGAGGAATTACGCTTGATAACAAAGACTCGACATCGATTGGCTGAGGCTTCCCAAGCTGTTTCTCGTCGTCACAGAAGTCAATAACGGTTTCCGACAACGATCCTAGGCACGCCAATGCTGCTTCAAGTGGCCGCCACCTACCACAAGCTCAGACAGTTCTCACTCGTAAAGCGTACAAATCTCGTACCAATCAGCATTACCGGAGTCGCGTGAGGCCTGCGATTCTGATACAACACGTTTGATGGCTTGTGACAGAGAACCAACTGTCACTGAAGGTTCTCTTTCCATCAGGTTCTATCTTGAGTAAGTAATTTATCTCATTAGAAAATAAGAGAACTTCAACTGACAGCCAACAGGTCGAGACCGGCAACACGCAAAGAGTAGGACTGAGTTTCGTCATCTTCGTGCGCAACGAAAGCATTCGCATCGTTCCCCCAGTTTGATTCCTAACAAATATCCCAGTCAGTGAAGTATTGAGTCATTAGCAAGGCATACTCACATCGTCTTCAGTCATCTGCATCCACCCTGAGAGAGTCACTATGAGTGTCTCCACGTTTGACGCTGTTAACCAAGATTTTGCTCTGCTTCCACGCGTAAGTACGGCGAGGAAGTCAACAACCGGGCAACCAAGCATATGCAGCTCTATGGGGGCATCCTCCTCAGAGGCACTGGGAGGAGTGGCGGTAGAGGAAGATAGATAATAACGGTTGAAGGTAGGAAGGAGAGCTCGGAGGTGGGCGAGGGCGAAATTGAGGAGATCATCGTAATGTGGAGCCAGAGATTTGGCAAAACCCATTTGAATGGTATCCAAAGCCTGGTCGAAGTTAACATAATACTGCTTCATGACTGATGTATGCCCGAAGGTGAGCTCACTTTGAATATTTCTATCCGGATAGCAAGGTTATCCCAAGACTGAACATTTTCGACTTCGGTCACGGGAGACGCGTTCAGCAGGACTTTGAATGCCTCGATCCAGATTGGCAAGATGGAACTAGTTGCCTCCTTTACTGCTTGAGGATGCTGCTCCTTTACCATATACAATGTGGAGACGCATTGTCGGAAAACGGAAACTGCACGAGCTCGCGTCATTGGCGATTGCTAAAGCATACAGTGAGCCGAACACCGAAAGACCTTGATTCTCCGGGAATCGACTTACTTCAGTTGAGCCAAGGATAGTAAGTAATACTGGTAGTAATTCCCGGAGTACGGGTAGAATTTGATCCTCAGTGAGATCTGACTTGATGAACTCGCTGAGAACCTGCATTGACCCATGGGCAGCGTCAAGGGAAGTTGCTGACAACAGGCTAATCAGGTAATTGAGGAGGTTCGGGAATTCTTCAGGCCAATCCGAGCTCGCAATTAGGGAAACCGCTTTAGCCTAGAGCATCTTCATTAAGGTCCCACGCGTTGGGTAGCGAAGTGGATGAACGCACGCATGCAGATCTAATTTTGCGGTTAGGGTCTGAAAGACCGCGTAATAAGGTTTCTCGAACTTGAGATTTGACCTTTTCAAAGAAAAATTTGAGTACATGTTAGAGACATATTCGAGCAGCATACCTCCGCCGACGGCGCTTGCCCTTTGAACTTTGGGAAGAACGGAGACCACCTTTCATTGACATACTTGTTACAAAACAGAATGGCCGCAGAGTGATTATGGAATAACTATAAGCATATATGCATGCTTTGAAAGAGGAGCACCACTTATCTGTCTTAGTGCAACGTCAACGTCTTGCGCTAGTGCAATGGAGGACAACGCCAAAGCCGATTCTATGTTACCAAACGGACGCGTTCTTTCAGCACTTCATAGACTCGATGATCGCGATGGAAGCATACCTGGATTCGCCAAGAGCCCACCAAGCTTGAGCTCAGCGCTCATACGCACATTTGGATCGCTCTCAAGCGACGCAGAGAGACAGTGAAGAATTTCAGCGTTCATGGTGGTCCTCGCGTGCCAGTGAATGGAATGGGGCAAAGGTCAAGGAGCGCGTTTTAATTCGCGTTCTGAATCGCGTTCGTTTCTGGCAGGTGTATCCCACGCTGCCACCATTGCAGGAAGGCGAAGGCGGATCAACATCTCAGAGAGCTACCAGCAGCAATTCTTCTTGTTAGTCATGGCGCCCAACTCGCTCGACTCTGTCGTTTCTAGCCTTGTCAGAGCATCTATGGGAGCGGCCGTCTCGAGCTCTGTCACTGATGAAGAGCTTGATCGTCATGTCGCGGATCTCATCTTGAAAGAAGCAAAACAGAAAGCAGAACGATACTCAGAGCAAGGAGTGCGCGCATATCTTCCAGATACTGAGTGAGTAATCTAACTTTGTATTTAGCCAAATTATTTTCTAAGTGGCACTTTTATATAGACGTGATGGTAATCAGCCGCGGACAAACAAAAGATTCCTGTCTAATATCATCCGGAACACAGATGAGCACAACAAGGCTGTGCTCAAAGCTCAGGCCGATACAATCATGGAAGCCAGGAGAGAAAAGGAAGAGCAGGAAAGGAAGGAGCGTAGAGCTCGAGCCGCAGAAGCGACCGATGCAGAACGCATCAGACGTTTAATGGGCGGGTCATCTTGCAGGGACAATAATTGGGACAGACATCTTGAAAGCAAACGGAGACGAAGAAGTAGAGATTCGCGTGCAGTCGATGGCGACGACAAAGGACGTCGTGATCCCAATGAACGCGAACACAGGAAGCGAAGGCATCGGTCCCGTTCCCACTCTCAAGACCGCGACGACAATAAAGATTCAAGCAGGAAGAGAGGATACCGCGAAAGCGAAGAAAGCTCCCGAAATTATAGGCGGCGCCGTCAGCTCTCAAGATCGAAGTCACCTAAAGACGACAAGAGGAAGTCACGACGGAAAGAAAAACATTTGCCCAGACTAGATTCGCGGCGCCCTTCTGTCGAACGGCTGGAGAGAATCAAAGGAAAGGGCAATGAAATGCATCAAGACCATCCAACTTCAACCAGAGCATCACCTTCCAGGGCTCTTGAAGAACGTGATTCGGACTCCGAAGTTGCGAAACGAAAAGCAAAACCATCTGAACCTTCGAGTCGCGTAAGGTCTCCTCCAGACCTCTCTACCCAATTCCAAGCTCGCAAAGCTAGGGAAGCCTCGCCCCCTCCACCCGAATCACCAACTCTCTCCGAAGAAGAGGATATTGAACGTCTACGACCTCGACGACGACGACGACGAGCCTCTCCAAAACGTGACGCGTCAGATCCACATGGTGAAGCAGCGGTATCGAAAATGGACAAGTATTTCGAACCCTCATACGACCCACGCCTCGATGCTGGACCCATGACGATCCCAGAAATTCCGTCAACTGGGCTCGTAGATGGCGCGGACTTCGAAAGTTGGGAGGCTATGCTTGACGTCATACGGCAGAGAAGGGAATACAAGGCTGAGCAGAGGCGGCTCGAAAAAGCTGGATTGCTGCTGAATGGGAAGGAAAAGGAAAAGAAGGAGTCGGAGGCTTGGACTATGAACCCTGGGTCAAGTGTCATGGACATCAAATATTCTAAACGTGGTACTGTCAGAGAGTGGGACTTAGGAAAGGAGGCTTTCTAAAATTCTGGACACTCATACACATCTTTCTCTGGAATTTGTTTACACCGTTACATTGCAATGCATTTCAATAGAGTATCACAGCATGAAGTACACATGCGATCAAAGACAACAACGGCGATGGCAGCCAGCAAAAGTAAAGCAGGACATGATCACTTCCGCCTCGACACTTTCTGTTTCCGTTCCTTATCCGTCACGGGCTTGCCCTTTGCACGATTGCGATTCTTGTTCTTGACATTTGCAGAATCAAAGAAGTTCGTGGCTTTCCTCTGTCGAAGGTGTCGAGACGTTAATACATTAGCAGCAGGTACAAATGAGCTTACCTTATTGGTGGTCATACGGGGTTCCTTGGGCCTATGTTTCCGCCTATCCAAAGAATCCTCATCGAAGTCATCGACATTGTTATCTCCTTCGTCCGCATTCTCTGACAATGCCTCTTGAGCGTCGTCATCGGATTCATCATCATCAACAACGGTGACATCGACTTCGTCACTCTTGTCCTCAGTAAAAACGTCGCCCCAAGAAATCTCAGCTTCGCTTCCATCATGTTCTTCCGCAATGTCACCGTCCTCCTGCTCTTCGTCGTCGTCGCCGAAACCAGACCACTCATTACCATCTTCGCTCCCAAGTAGCTGGGTTTCTTCCACAGGTCTAACATCCTCTCCAACAAACGTATTCTTCTGAATGATGCCGCCCAGCTTTTGCGTGACGCCGGGTACAAACTCCTTTGCTTTAGCCTTGGCCTTCTCTTTCTTGCGTTTCTCCTCCTCCTTCTGATTCAGCTCTTCAGACCGCTCTGGCGGCGGAACGAAGAACGGTATCCGACCGCGTACCCAATCGCTTAGAATAATCCGCGCAACACCCTCGATGTCTGGCTCGCCACCTTTGAGCAAACGGCCCTTCATGCGAGCGAGCTTATCCAGGAAATCTTCCGGTTCCCATGTTTCGCTAGGATCGTTCTCATTAGGAAGGGGGACGCCGTATGTACGTGATAGATAAAGCGGCTTGACACGTTTCATTAGGGTTGGAACGTGGTCGGAGGGGGTTGGGAGAGCCTCGACGCGTACAACGCCTTTGAGGACGGTTGAGGTCAATGAGTCATTGGCGGAAGAGGGTACAACACCGGGGCAGTCCACGAGGTAAATTCGCTTAGTCAAGGTGATGTATTGCCAGACCTTCGTTTCGCCAGGAATGGGGGCCACTTTGCAAACTTTACCGCTTTTCAGGGTATTGATGACGCTGCTCTTTCCAACATTTGGGTATCCGACAAAGCCCACGGAGATTTGTTTCTTGTCAGAATGGAGCTGGGCGAACTGGCGGAGGAGTTGAATGAGGGACCCTTTACCGAATGAATGGTTCGGTGAGGCATGAAAGGCAAGTGTTGGGTACCTTGGGGTAAGGTATTGGATGTATCGAGCCTGTGTGCCGAGGAAAAGTTAGTTATTGAAAGATGCGTTTACTGATATAAAAAAAAGAAATAACACTATTCTTGAATTTGTATGTCTCCGAACTAAGAACAGAACTGGCGTGAAAACAAATCGTTCTGTTCAACTCTACGAAGACTGGCTGGTTCACTTCACCGGTGTCCCCCAGGTATCATAACGAAACCTGAAGGCAGTGTCATGGACCAAATTGATCTTCCACGGACGTAACAGTCTCTGCTGTAGGATTCCACGGTGGGCCAGCAGAGGACTTGACAAAGTCCGTGGTGCTCGGATAGAACATGAAAGTCGGACTCACTGTTACCCAGCTTGGCACTAAATCACACTTGTTAATGATTAATACGACCTGCTTGTGCGCCTTCTCTTTTCGAATGAAATCCAACACGCTTTCACACATTGTTCCAAACGGGTCTCTTGCGTCCAAAACATGAAGGATGACGTCTGACGAATCGATGACTTTGTATAACTCTCCGTAGATCCGTTTTGAGGTACCCTTGAAGTATATGGGTTCGATATGGTTAGAGTGAGTCGCAGGCATTGGTGCCTCCGTTTCAACGGTATCTGTAAAGCGGTTCAGTGAAATTAATCATCTGTGACAGCCAAAGAAACATGCCTGTCGGTTCCAATGCCTTGCTTTCCGAATCTTGTTCCAATTTCTCAGCTGCTTCCGCGCTTGCCTTCCCTAGCTCCTCGAAATTGCCGACATCAAGCCTGGGCTTCTTTCGCTGCGCTCTTGGACCAAATGTATCATTGAATGGCTCCGATTCGACGATATGAGAACGCTAGAAGCTAAGGCGTGAGAGGAGCTCGGATTGCAGAATGAAATATGTCACACTTTCTGAGCATGTGGGTTCTTAGTCTCATCAATAAATGCCATAGGGAGCTTGTTTTTCCTCAATAGCACCGAGTACGGGTCGTGCGTCTTCGCTGTTAAGCTTGTCCTAAAATGGTCCAAAGCATTCTGCGATATTACCCTGGTATTTCCTGTGACAGAGTGAAAGACAGTCAATATACATTGCTTGAAGAAAATTTCAAGCATAGATGCTCACGATCGAGCTGGGGCACGAGCGGGGGTGGACAACGTGGTACGCACCGAACCAGCGTCTGTCAGGCTGTACTCTTCCAGGAGTCGTCTCTGCTTCGGTTTTCTGGAATGCTGCTGCCTGTACGACCTTGCCATCCCGACCATAGACGGGCTTGCCGCCGTTCATCATTTTATTCTTCTTGACCTTCTTCGCATCGTGGTAGAAGTTTTCGCCCTTCACTTTCTTCCCGAAGGCCTCCTTGGAGGACGAAGAGCGCACCTTGGAAGATGTCGAGGCCTTCTTGGCATTAACCATAGTTGAGAGAAGATACTGATATGGTGTCGAGGTTTATCGTCAAGCGTCGAGGAAGTTCAGACACTGAAAGTTGAGTTTTGTTTGTATTTATTTGCTTCAATTTGAGGCCGTGGGAATAGGGCACTTATGAAGATTCGCACTTTCCTCTGCCTCCGCTTTGAACTCGATTTCAAGACAAGACCGTAGCCAGGGCCTGTTTCAATTTCTAATGTACATGTGGACAAAACTCATTCGATTTATCCTAGAGAAGCGTATCGAAAATCGGCATATTGTCTTGCGGCGCGGCATTCGGATCGCTGTTAGCTTGTTAAGCTCTCACTGCTAGTGGTACTAATAGCAGTAGCAAAACGGTACGCCTTTCGACTTGTAAATCCTTCCAGATTTCATCACGAATGCTACGTTGTCTGCCGTTACCGCCTCTTCGAACTCCTTTTCAAGATCTTTGGTAGTCGCGACTATGTCTGCCGCAAAGCCCTTTCGTATGGCTCCAAAAGGCATATCGTTGTCGCCAGCCGCGGCCCTTGTATCTTGCAATTCTTCGACCTTTTTGAGTCTCTCTTCCCCTTCCGTCCCTTCCCATTCTCTCGAGCGAACACATTCCCACCCGCCCAACGTCGCCCACCGTAGCACCTGCTTTGGATCAGCACCGAATCGTACCATGAGTATCAATTCGAGTGAGTTGTCGCCATGCTTAAAGGTGCCCGTATCTCCTCCGCATGCGATTTTCACACCATACCGTATCGCCTTCTGAAACTAGGGCACAAAAGTCGATCAGGGTCTCGTCGTGCTTGGTCGGTATGAAAGAGTCACACATACTGTTTCTTGTACCTGGGACAACCGCTCTTTCATGCCTAACGCATGATAGACAGAAAGCGTCGGAACCCAAATCACCCCCTTCTTTGCCATCCGTGCTAGTAATGCGTCGTCGTTCATGTCATACCCATGCTCAATCGTATCAATTCCCAGGTCTACGACGGTGCTAATGGCGCCTGTTGCAGAAGCATGGGCAGCAACCTTCACTCCAAGTTGATGAGCGGTATCTATTATGGCTTTGAGCTCGTCTGCGTGAAATGTAGCGATGCTTAATGATGCTGTTCGCTTAGACACGTCGATAAGGCGTGAGCGGTACCGGTAGTCTAATCATATGTATGTATGTCGCAATTTAACTTGACATCCCTACTTCTTGAGGTGAAGGGAACGAACTCACCTGCGTATATCTAGGCATGGGCACTTAAACAGCTCTCATTGAGGTGTTCATCGATGAGAAGACCCACCTTGATCCAATCAGCCCCAGCCCCAACTTGCCTAGTTTTGCAGGTACGTTCACTTGGTTTGATATACACAGAGGGATAGCCTCACCTCCTCGTAGCCTTCCGGCATTCCTCCACTTCATCACACACCTCAGCCCCAGTTATCCCTTCGATGCCTTCCTGGTTAACATTCAACCGTCCTTTAGGTCCTAGAATTCCACAGCGCCATCAACAATTCATAAGCAAGAACCCATGTATTCTCGCGGGAGAGCCAAGCACTAAAAAATGGAAGAGCACAAAAAGCCTCGGTCGCACTTGGAGTTCTTCCGATTTAACTTTCCCTCGAAGGACTCCTCGCACTCCCTTGCCGCAAAAGTATGCTTGGCCACATTCAGAAATGTGGAAGTAGAAAAATTTAGGCGTGCATTGAACGGACTTGGTATGACTTACCGTAGCTTCCTGTCGGCACGAGAGCCCTGTTCGCACAAAAGTAGCGGGGACCTGGAGAGAGTGCGTTCACTCCGGAAAGGCACTTTCGAAGTGCAATGTCGGCGTCGCCCGCACCTTCAGTTCCTAGATCCCTGTATACGGCGGTCAATGACCTCTGTATGAGAAAAAGTACTTCCGTTGACCAAAAGTATTAATTCAAAGCGCTGTTTATATTTTCACAGCATAAAAAGTCAATTCATGGCCGCAAGATTCCGAGAGCCGAGCGATCGTTCGCGCACCACCACTACTCTTAGCACGGACCGAGCCGAAACCCATACAAGCATTGGACAATCTTAGAGGCAGTAAGATTATGACGAACCTTACTGTCGTAAACCCTGCGAGAAGAGTTTCCCGAGCATGGTTCACTGCGCGCACGGTACGTTCTACGAGTGGTTCTTTCGTCACTTGGTCGTCCCACGACGTTTCCGAATACGGGTGGAGGAAGACTGTAATGAAGGTTAATAAGTACTCCCTGGTACCAAACATCCGGGCTCTCAAGTCTGCATCTGTGAGGTTTCGCGTAAACCCCAAGCCAGAGGACACCGCCAATACATCACGCATGCATTTTCGACGGGAGCCACAATATAAACATATATAAATAAACCATTTACTCAACGATGCACATGAACATCCACGAAACCCGGCAAGACCGTCGCCTTAGTCAAATCAACGATTTCAACTTCGACTCCGACTTCCTTGTCCGCTTTTAGATCTTGTTGTCCCTCCGTGGTTTTATTTGTGTTCGTGACGATGCTTGGTCCGTGTCCAACTCCTCCTCCGGCATCGGCAGGAGTGCAGGTAGTGGATGTATAATCAGAGTTAACGCGATCCCGCACGGAGGTGATGAGCCCTGAGCTTGGGTCGACAGTGATGGTCTGGTCGGTTACGAAGGCGAGTGTGTGGGGATCGAATAGTTTCCCTGCAAGGATTCTAATCATCCTCTTTGAAATCGAACCCGCCGCCTCGATGTCCTCCTTGTCCGCACTCTCATGAGACGATCCAGATTCATGCCAAGCGCTGGCGTCTTCATTTCCATCGATACCGGTACCCTGTTGTGGACTTGACCAATGTCGCACGACCCTCCCAGGTTGAGAGTTGTTGTTATCGTTGGCTCTGGTCAGCATGCGGATGCGCGAGCTCGTCGGGAGTTGCATTTCGACCGTGCGTGCGTCTGTTGTCACAGACTATCCTAACAAGTCACCACAGTGCCAATGCCAGTTGCCCCTTTCCAACGGCAGTCGGGAGGCTCAATGTTGTAAACTGCGAACAAGTGCCAGTGCACGTCGCAAGAAGCAACGCTACTACCCTTAGTCGTCCAACGTCATGATCTCAATGATGGTCCCCGAAAGACTCCGACTCAATACAATCCCTGCTCTCGTTTCCCACCGTAATCTCGGGCCTTCCGACTTGTGAGAACTTCAACACGAAATAGTTGTAGTCGGGTTTGAAGCCAGACTTGAGTTCAACTTCCACGACTTTAATCCCACGCATGGCGGTGCTCGTAGCTGCTGCGACTGCGGTACCAACACGGTAAAGATGAAATGATACTATCACTGGCATTACGATTGTTACTGACCCTCGACCCTCTATTCCCCTCAAAACCCCTACATGACTCCAAAGACCCGAATCCCCTATTCAATCCCTCCATTTCCTCAGAAAGATTTCATTTTATTGACTCAATTTTCAATAGCTTCGGAAGCGCCGTGTCGTAACGAACAAAAAAGTATAACATGTGTACGTGCATCCGAATCCTTTTGTTCCAATTCCAAATATCGGATTCCGGAGAGTCTGCAAGAGTCGGGCTGTAATGCAAGAACCCCGCTAGCAGTGATGGTGAGCAGTAAAATTGCATCGCATCGAGATTCACTTGACGTTCGTTCTATCCAGTATATAGGTTACCGATAATAGACCACCTCGAACAGGAGCTTAAAAGTTTGGGGCTTCCGACGTCCGAGCGGCGATTCACCAATTTTCGCTTTCGAAAATGGCACGTTCACACGTGCTACATTCGGAAGACAAGAAAAAGGGGAAAGACTTTTCACTTCTTCATATACTAGCAGGACATCCGAGTCGTTTTCCAATGACAAGATCAAAGAGCTTAAGTCCGTTGAATTCCACCTCCAGTTCAGTCACGTCACTAAACTTCCGAAAACATAAGACGCTCAATCCAACAAGTAAACAACCCACTGGCACAGGATCCGATACAAACTGAAATCACCATCACAACCCCTCATTTCGCAACAAAAAAATACTCAACCAACCAACAGAAAAGAAACGTGTCGGACTGTATAGAATAACGCGCCTTACGACAACGGAGCATGCAGAGCAACAACGAAAGGGGCGCGATATTGATTGAGGGTTGCACGAAGGACATCCGAAAGGCGAGTTTACGGCAAGCGGAGTCGGAGGTCGAAGGTGCTTGGGTGGCAGGTGGCGCGCGCAAACGACGGAGAATAGTAAGTAGGCGGCGGAGTGAAAATTTTAAAGACTGAGAGTCGGACTGTAAGTAGTACTGAGAAGATTGCGGACGGAGATGAAAAGCTGTCTAAATTCGGCATGGACGGCGGCGGAGAAAGAGGTAGGGTAACCCGGTAAGAGACGACCTTCTGAAATGTCAAAGCCTGGCGGGGATCATTGAATGGCATGTATATTTTTAGTACTACCCTTTCCCTTTTTCCTCTTTTACATTAAATATTGAATATTAGTATAATACCCTGGACAACCTGTCAGTGTCAAATCTCAGATTCAGAAGGTGCATGTTATTAATAAAGCTTAATCAACAGGCAAGACAAAACTAAAATTTCTGTCCGGCCCAACTATGGACTATGAAAAACGACAGATTCAAAATCAGCCAACAAGGTTGCGTGAAGCGTGAAAAACAGGCCTAGGGGGTTGTTACCCCACTGCGTTGATGATGCGGCAAAATAGGTGGGATTCCGTACGTACGACAAGTCTACGAGAGTTACTTACTTAACTAATATTACACGACATAAGTATCAGATGCGTATGATTCGTATCAATGCAAAGATAGAAATAGAAAAGAGAAGGGAGAAGAAAAGGAGACGGAGATGAAGCAAATAGGGTTGAATGTTAGAAGTAGGTCCGTGAGAGGCATGCGATGATGGTGATGGGAGGTGGGATACGGGCTGGTGTAACCTTTTTTTGGTAGAAAGTGAAGGACCGTATCGGGAGATGCGAGTGAACATGGGAACATGGGAGCGTGGCGACAACAGTGGACGATTATTGAAAGAGTCCAGGTAGATGAAATGAGACAACGGGATACTGAGAAAGCGATGGTGCAAGGGTACGAGAATGCGAAAGAAACAAGAGTCCTACGAAGATGCCGTAAAATGACTATAGTAGTGCAATGAAATTAATTGAAAGCAAAGGTGCTGGCCGATCTCTCGAGCTTCTGCCCCTCTTCGTCGTTAAGCTGGAGAAGGAAGACGAAGCATGCTGCCGTTGGGTGAGGAAAATGAAGATACTATTAAAGTCACCGTTATGAAGGCACGAAAAAAATAGGACGAGACGTAGTAAACTGGCATAGGGCAGAGATCCGATCCGATTCTCTATGTAGCTTCGGGGACCATATACTTTTTTGAGAAGCAGAGGCAACGGTCGTTCGGAATCCGGTCCTACACTGCAAGAAAAGAAGGAACGTTCAAGAGAGAGGCAGCAACAACAAAAAGCACACACAGCACCGGAAAGGACGTCACAGAACCGAACCTCAATCCCGATCGGAACAACAGAAACCATAATACAAACGGACAGCTGGAGCAGAGCAAATGCTAATGGGGGACGGGGAACCGGGAACGGGATCAGAGAGTAACGTGTACACGAAAAGGAAAAGAAGACGGGACGGCGCTAAATGTGACACCCAATGAAAACGAATGATTCTTAGAACCAGAACCAGAGAAACCTCCGCGGAGTATCAAGCTTCCTCCTCGGACCAAGAGCATATAGCGTTTATGAGACTCACAGCGGGGAGGTACAGAAGCTCGCAGAGAGGGGGGACACCACCAGATCACCCGACCCCAATGTCCGAATGTCTGGCGACTCTTAAAGAAGGATAGGCCGGCCCTCCTTCAGCTGACTTCACCGCGCTTCGAAAGCGTGAACGCGCCTTCATATGCGGGAGCAAAGACGTCGTAAGCATAATGCCTCCATCGTCCCGTGAAGTTTTGGCCACCGTGAAGATACCCGCGGAAAATCCATTTTCCCCACAGTCGTTCATTAATGTCGTTCTGTGAGGGAACAGCAGGGTACGGTTCCGCGAAGGACATGCGATGGGGAACGGGCTAAGAGTCAGTCAAAGTCAAAGTACAGAATAGTGATGAATTGAACGCAGGTAGGTGCGCTGAGATAAATAAAACTCACTGGAACGCCAACCAGAACTATGAGACCGTCCCATTCTCGGAGTCGACCGTAGTACATGTAATGGCACCATGCATTACCATGGCGTTCTTCCGTCAAGCCGGTGAACACGACGTCTAACAACCCGTTGCAAGGTCCTTGAAAGACGTATGATTCATCAAGGATGGCATTTGCATCCGACTGCCCTGAATCTGAAGAAGTAGTATTGCGATCTGACTGGAACGAATCAGGACTCGAAGGCCGACCAACGCCTGCCTCTTCGAACAAATGTTCAACGTCTTCTAGACGCCGCCGCCTGTCCGCTTCAGACTGCTCAGCTCGATGCAGGCAATAGACGCAAGTGTCTTCGTTGTGAGATGTGGGTCTACCGGGAACATACTTTTCGTACTGAGTGCGAGTTCGCTCGTTTGACCCAGGACGCTCCTCAACAAAAGTTACGGCATCCTGTATTCAGTTAGCTCCTCAGGAAAAGAACTTCAAGGACAAAGAGGTTGCGCACATCGTCCACAAACATTCGTAATGAAGGTAAGTATGCGTTCAACACGCCATCATCTAATCCATTGTCCGAAGCTTTGAAGTCTACGGGTTCTTCTGGACTGATGCAATGGTACTCTTTGAGTGTGAGAAGGAACGGCCGCATTGTGCTAAACGGGAAACTTTCTCCGAAGTACTGTGGCAAATCTGGGTTTTGAATCATCGACATGTAGGTCGGCTCATCCGGAATGAGCATCCGGCCGCCCCACTGACCCACAAGAGAGCCCCATGCATAGCGAGCGTACGCGCCCGACGCCGACTGCGAATATGGACTGTGACACCCAGACAATCGTTCCCAATCGGCATCCCATCGCGCGCTCGGAGCTCGGATGAACGGGAACGATTCGAGACCTTCATCTATTTTCGCCAACTCAAAAGGCGCCAATTCCTCCCGCCAGTCCCATTGACCCCAGTCGAGAAGCTGCGCCGAAGGTCGAGAATTGAATTCTTCGTAATCTGCTCGCGTAGCACCTGTAGGATGGCCAAGAGATAACGCGTGTTCTCGATCGCGAGGTACGTTTCGCGGTATTGGAAACCCGTTCAGTTCGCGCCTTGCAAAATAGAGAAGTTGTGTTGCCTGAACGATGGGTGGTCGAGCTAATTTGATGCGTTGGTTGAAGTGTTTGATCACCGTGACGGCGTCGGGAGAAGGATATTGAGGGTAGGGACCATGGGCAGTCTGGAGGGATGAAGGAAGATCCGGCGTTTCTCCACGAAGAAGGGGGAGGTTATTGTGAATGTCGGCGGCGTGAAAACAATTGTACTGGCGACAGAATACAATATTTCGAGATGAGATTTCAAAACGCGGAAATAAGAAAAGAAGTGAAAGAACGCACCCTAAAACAACAAAGCACGTACGGAAGCAAAAGGCGAATGAGATCCTCGCGCTGCGTTTGGCTCTCGGCAAGTAAGGTGGCTGAAGCGCGAGACGAAATGAAGTTCAAACACTGAGATGCGGACGCATACAGTGACCGGGGACTCACGTCTGTCAGTAACCATCCACAGCAACCACGCAGCAAGGCTCGTCATATTGTCCTCTAACGGATAGCCACCGGGATCGCGGTGCTCATTGAGACGCGTCCGAACGAGGCGGTCAATGAATGTGCGCAACCCCGCGTACTCTACGAGTTGAACCCAGTTTTTGCCATCGCTCTCCATAAGCATGAGATATGCATTCCAAAGGTCATGTTCGAGGGTGGGAGCGTATATGTCACCGGCACGAATGCGTTTGAGCGAGATGCAGTAGGCTTTGAGTTGAGCAGTAAGGTTTCTGCTGATGAGAGCTACCGGACCGAGCCTGCGGTGGGCTGCGGAGACGTCAAACTTTGCACGAAATATGCGGGCGTTAAGTTCATGGCTTCTACCCAGAGAGTTGCGTATAGCTTTGCAAGAAGACAGAAGAGCAGGTAAATGTTTCGGAGGGCCGAGTACGTTGATGCAGGCGACGTCTAGAGCAATGCGGAGATGAACTTCGTATGGGAATTGAAGAAAGTGTGGCATAGACGATGAATGCGGACTAGAATGTGCAATGTGCGTGGGCGGGGAAGGGCAGAGAAGAGAATATGAGAGGGAAAGGGAGAGAGAGAGAGAGAGAAAGAGAAAAGGAAGGGCGGTTCGCGGGAGATTGAGCAAGGGCTATAAATGGTTCAGAAAGGGAGCGGAGAAGTCAAGTGGGAAGGCGGGAAAGAGAGAAAGACGGAGAGGAGGACGGCCATCACGTCCTAATGCCGTCCTTGGACCGTTGGATTGGATTGGATTGGAACTCGGAGGTGGATGATGTTGAGACCAGAGATAAAAAGATGCGCCGAGAGATGGACTGCGAGTATTTGCAAAACGAAAATGAAAACGAGACTATAGAAATGAAGACACCATCGACGTCGTGGTCAAAGGAAGAGAGAGAGAGAGATGAAGCTGGCTGGCTGCATCAGAGCACCGGTCGGTCGAGCAGTGGCGGCGCGGCTGTGTTTACGTAATGTCACCTACATTGATTTCCGTTTGTGTTACAGAGTCAGTCCAGATCTCAACCTGAAGCTCCGTCGGCGGTCTTTACTTTGTCCCACCCACCTCCTCCTTCGACGCGGCTTCTCTTAACTACACTTTTAGATAATCTTCCCGGTCTTTAACCTTGTTCGTAGCCCGACTTCTCCCCGGTCACGCCCTCCATCTCTCGCCCCATTTGGTACATGCCTCGCCGCTCCCGGCTCGCCCGCCTTTCCGACGTCCCCAGTGGCCGTCCCATGCTCCCTTTATTATAGTTTATATTGTCTGGCCTGTATGTACTTCATACGTACATACCGGACTCTTCTCTCAATCAAATGCGGAATTTTAATGCAACCCAACATCCCCTCCTCCCCCCTCTTTGCAATTCGGCCTCAGTACTAGTAGAACAACACGCGTAATCATTCAATCTCTTGTTCTTTCCCGCTGCTGCACGCCAACATAGCGTTTCGGCGTCCCATCGAGAACGAGATGACATGCGATCTTCGGAGGTTTGATCCTTTTCTCATCTCATTCGTCACCAGGTCCCATCTCCGCTCCGCCCCAAATTCTATCCTTCGCGCGCTTCCGTGTCAACAACACCACCACCACCAGCATAGACGGCGATCAAGATCCAGGACGACAGAGCCACACACACACGCTCTCGTGCACATGTGTAGGCCAAGGCACCCCCGCCAGCCCACTTCTGCACAACTTTGTCATTCTTGTACGTCACCGAAATGAATTCGGAGACCCGGGAGAAGGCAGAGAAGAGGGAAGCGTGCTATAGATGGAAGGCGAGAGACTCGCGCCCCGCGCCGTTAGGCGTGCCATGCCGCCCTGTCTCCACCCCGTTCCAAACTAACTCGCAGTCTACAAATATCTCACTGGTATTTTCGTTTGTTGTCCTTCCCGTTCACCATCACCGCCGACGCCCGAAACCCGCCAATTCCTTTTCTTGAATGCTGGTTCCGTGTTCAATGCCGTTTTGGAAGAGGCGCGGAGCGCGCAGCGGGATGCCATACAAGCTCACAAGGGCTGACGCTGCGATGCCGGTAAGGAAAGAATAGAATGCTGCATTGCATTCCAACTCAAGAAAAGGAAACACGCCACCTCTGGAAGCTCCTGCAACAATGCAGTCCCTGGTATCAAATGAATGTTGCTTGCCCTCATGCACATGTAATGCATTGCATTCATCCCAGCAGTGGCAACGGCACCGTGTTCTGCAATGGGATTCAGCTCGTCTTGCGCCGGAACTAATACAAGCCGTCAATTGAAATTGAGTCTCTGAATCTAATGCGGCGCGGCGCTTGGGTCCCTGACTGACAGACGCTGACGTCGAAGGCGGAGGCGGTGTCAGCTTACGCTTACTTCGAACCTCTCCTTCCTTCCTAACTCGGTCTCTGCACGGGTCCTATTTTCAGACTCTGAACATGAAAAAAGGACTGGCTGGCTGGCCGCCTACAACCGCATCAGCGCTGATAAACACAGGAGAAGATGATTGATTACACGTCAACCCATTACTGGAATCCGGGATCCTCAGATATACGGAGCTTCATCTGTGGATCAGCGAATGAGCGGCTGAACATAATCCCATCCGAATCCGAATCCCCTTGTCTCGAGCATTGCGCATCGCATTTACACATTGTGGCGCTCAATCACCTCTCTTCCTCGAGTTTGCCAACCTTCTTTTCAGCGCACAGGATACAATCCCCATCTCCGCCCTTTGCTTCCGGTCGTGCGGTTGGATCTCGTAAACCATCATTGGATCAAAGAGCGGGGCTTCAAAATCCCAGCAATGGGAATTGGAATCATGCGATAGGAAAATAGAAAGGTAATGCTGAGCGTGTGTGTGCGTGAGCGTGCTGGCATCGCCGAGTACCAGGGTTTCAAGCCCAGCGGCGATATATATCCTTCGTTCTTTTCCTTTGGGCGTATCTCTTTGCTTCACACTGAATGGTTGGTTCAGAGAGCGTGGAGACGAGACGGAGCAAACTCGGAGCTTTTTTACCTCTCTGAATGGCGACGACGAAGCTTGATGTTTGCTCCGTCGATAACCTCTGGAACGGTACTGGTCAAAA
Source organism: Hymenochaete sp. R1 (assembly GCA_019400425.1). Taxonomy (NCBI): domain Eukaryota; kingdom Fungi; phylum Basidiomycota; class Agaricomycetes; order Hymenochaetales; family Hymenochaetaceae; genus Hymenochaete; species Hymenochaete sp. R1. The sequence goes on from JAFREE010000028.1 coordinate 179,322, forward strand.
AGGAACTCGAACGCCATACACACGGGTTTCGCGCACTGAAGGTCTCTCCCTTTCTCTACTCTCTCACTCTCGGGCGCCATCATTGCCCGTAGCGAGTAAGGCATCCCCTCCGCGGGAAACTGGACACGAATATCACGCCCCCAAAAAGCCCACGTCGATAAGGACCAGTAAGGGGGCGCCTTATTTCGTTTGCGACCTTCTTTGCAAAAATTTCGAGCTCCTACCTGGTCAACGATCTCTCGGACCATCTTCTAGAACTAGCACCCGCTATTGCGCCGCCCCCTCGCCGAATCACAAACGTTCGTCAAACATTCAATTTCCCAAGCTTGAACAAACTGGACTCAGCCCGAACTTGAATCCACTTTAAAGGTCCGAGCTTCCGGATTCCGACACCCGCTTCCCGAACTTCCTGTCCAGTCACGATTGAAATTCTGCGATTGAGACAAATTCTCACCAGTTACGATCGATGCTCCGCTGGCACTTATGTGTGATTCGTGGATCTGGCCCGTCTTGCGAAGGATCGTATGTATGGATGCGTGCATGTATGTATGCTGAAAAAACTGGACGGCCGCCGCTGGGCCCTTCGAATGCCGTCGTCGGGTGTGTAAATGTAATATGGAGCGGAGACACTTCACGTTACTGACATGGTAAACTCCATGTTTCCCCCTATAGACATACAACGCTCGCACGGTCTACTTCGTCCTGCAGAATGTGATCATTCATTCGCTCGTTGTCTGCGTAAGAAAGACTTTGTCCAAATCGAAGCGCGCTTAGGGAGCGAGTAAGCTTATACGGAGCGAGCGTCATGTGGGAGCTTGAGGACAGGACCCACAAGCCGCTTCTTAATCCGACCAAAATAGCCGACTAGACTGCAAGAACTGGGCAATCAAGGGCTCTATGGAACTGGGGCGCACTCGTCGTACACCTAGACCTACAAGAACGCGCGTACGGGATAGCACGAGGAAGTCGCATGGGCTAGGGGAGCTTAGGCGCGGCGACCAAGCCCACGGAAAACAAACAAAAAAAGCAGAAACAATTCGGAATTAAACCCCCAGAACGACGAGGTCTCCCAAAATAGCGGAGTCTGCTTTGACTTTTCCGAGGGCGGCGAGCTCTCGCTAGGCTGTAGCCGTCGACTAAGGCCGTCTGGAAAGGCGCTTGAAAGACGTCGAGCCAGACGGACGAGACGGAGTCTACGTTCCTGTCTCCGAAATCAATTATATTATCAATACCTGCTTTGCTTCTTGCCCGATAATGGGGCTCGGGATCAAGCTTGGTAAGTCGCAAAGCTCTGAAACGTTACGTGCGGAACGGGAACGCACCCGATACGCTACTCTTACAGGTGGGGACCGCTTCGGGGGAAGAGACTGCTTATGCGCAAAATAGGAAGTCGGACAGTCAGTATGGAACGTCTTCGTCAAATGAAGCTAAGGCTTCGTTTCGAACGACTCGGAGCGGCGGAAATGGAAATGGCATCGCCTCATATTGGGAGTTTTATCCCCATATCTAGGCTCACAGGCCATGCCGGATGGCGAATGCCGCACGCGAACGAAAAAACAGAGGCCTGGAGGAACGGACGGAGAGAAGAGACGGCGTTCTTGAGCCCTTTTCGAGTCGAGCACCTGAGTCGAGAGAGTGCGAAATCCAGTAGGAACGACGCGAGCTCGACTCAGATGAAACTATAGCCACGGAATCGGACATTGAGGGTCTGTTAGCTTGAATTAGTCGAGGTCGCCGTTGATGTGCAGGTGCGGAACGGTATGTTCGTGCATTCCTTGTTCCGATTCCTAAGCCTTGTTCTGTTGCTCATGGATTCGGGTGAAAGGTGTTCTGGCTCTTATGAGCATCAGATCATCTTCTGGATGCTTCCTTCTCCGCCGATTGACACGCTGATGCTAGAACTTCAGATCCCCAGAGATGCGATAGCTAGTTCTGATTGAACCTTGTCTTGTCTTAAGGAATGGAGGTGCTTGGCGAGGTTGTGATGAAATACAAGTACAAGTACCTCTAGCTCGGGAACGATAGTCTGTACGAATTGATCCGACGGTCTATGGAAAAGTACGTGCGGCTTGATGATAAGTGGTTCCGAAGTTCTTTTTGAATAAAGGTGCCCTCAGCGGTCGCACTCTCGGAGACTTTTGCTCGTAAGAAAGGCCGATCGTGCTTGACGTCAGTGACTTATGATTGTTTGCGAGGATCAAGTCGTGTACTCATGGCTCGAGTACCTTACACTTTTACGTTACGAGTAAAAGCTTGAGGTTGGATGATGGGGGAACGAGCGAGAGCGTGTTGTTGTGTTGTGTGTTTGCCTCGGCAGCAAGAAGGGGTCGACTTCCAAATAAGGACGCGTTTTCATCACGTGAGAAACGACAAACGTTCCTTCTCTTCGCGTCACGGTCCGAGCTCGTGCATGCGCTCTCAACTCCAAACTCAGCATACCGATCCTCATCGTCACCACTCATCACCTCCATCTTCACTAGAAACTACCATGTCGTCCCCTACACTCACAGATGAATCTCTCAAAGCTGTCTTGAAGTTTTCGATCGAGCTCGCCCGCGAAGCCGGGAAAGTCATCATTGAAGGATCGGACGCGATCGCAAGGCAACCTGCTGAAGCTGTTGAAGAAAAGAAAAACTCGGTGGACCTGGTGACACAGTATGATAAGGCTGTGGAGGACTTGGTGAAGAAAAAGACGAAGGAGGCCTATCCGAATTTTGGCTTGTGAGTAGGGTTTGAGCTTGAGCTTGAGCATAGTGTTGGGAAACTGTATTCACGTTCTCTTGCAACGGGGTCGCTGCTGGATAGTATTGGTGAGGAGGAGGCATCAATCTTGGGCACAGTGCCCGAGCTCACAGACGGGCCCATTTTCTGTGTTGACCCCATCGGTATGTTATTCGCATTTTTGACGGTAAATCTACATGCATATACGCACAGATGGCACGACGAACTTTGTCCACGGCTTTCCTTTCGCTTGCATCTCTATCGGACTCATATACAAGAAGCAACCCTACCTCGGCGTCATCTTCAACCCTTTCATCGATTGGCTGGTGCGCGATCTTGACTCCTGCGCGCCTCTCGTCTGTCGCTCATCTTCGTACGTTTGAAGTACTACGGAGCGAAGGGCCAAGGATCGTACCTCGTCAAAACGGGTGGCGAGCCCCTCAAGCTGCCGCTGGCTCCGGCGAAGCCCCTTGCATCGCTTTCGCAAGCTTTACTTGCCGTCGAGTGGGGATCGGATAGAGGAAAGAGTATCATCGAAGCTCGAGCAAATTCGTTTGTTCGACTCGCGGCAGATGGACGAGAAGTTCCGCGCGGAAAGATGGCTCACTCTATTCGGTCTATGGGAAGTGCGGCTTTGAACTTTGCTGCGGTTGCGAGCGGGTCCCTTGACCTATACTGGTACGTAGAATAGCCTACGCTGCAGCACGCATATGTTGAGATTACCGGCGACCCTAGGGAAATTGGATGTTGGTAAGTTCTTCTCTTCGTAAAATACGCGTTTGGACTTGTTTTTTAATCTATGTGGAAGGCCATGGGACGTATGCGTACGTATCACGGAGCTTTATCATTCCCAAGACAAAGTGATATTGATCTGATAGTTAAGGCAGGTTCCATTATAGCTCAAGAAGCTGGCGGTATCGTGAATACCTCCGACCTCACACTCCACGGAGGAGAGGTTACGGGCGATATCTCCGATAAGGTTTTGACGGGCAGGAAATACGTTGTCATGAGGTGCGGTATAACCTTTCTGCTTTCACACACAACGTTGATCGCGTACCCGTTGTTAGGGCTATTGCGGACTCGGGTGTCAGTAGATCTATAATTGACTGTGGGTGTTAAGCTCGAACTAACAGCATTCAAACAGAATGAGAAGGGAACGGATATCCAAAAACGGCTCCTCAAAGAATTTTGTGAAACGATCGACGATTATACGCCTCACGGGTTCACATGAATGTCAGAGCGATATAAGTGTATCAATAGAAGCATTGGGTAGATGTACCAGCTGTAGAAGTAGTAAGCTTATTTGAAGGAAATAACATCTCTGGTCCTCTTTGCCGTGAACGTTGCTTAAAATGGACATTTTGAGGCACGTGTTAACCGAAAGAGACGCGACGCGCGTCCGCTGCGTATTTCGCGTTCACTTCACTTCCTCCTTCCTACTCCCTATTAGGTGCACCTTCCTTTACCTTGACAATGTTCCTTACACGCTCAGAATATGGTATGTTATGGAACAATACAAGCAGGCCTTTCCTGAATAACCTTTTCTGCAGATCGCGGTGTCAACACCTTCTCTCCAGAAGGCCGTCTCTTCCAAGGTAACGCATAAGCTCAGGTCATCGAACGATTGCACTCAATATCCCTTCCTTTCCGTCAGTCGAATATGCCATCGAAGCTATCAAAGTGAGTAAATTGTAGATCACATCGCGTGAGAGAACCCACTGCTGACCGATTCTATGCAGCTTGGTTCAACGACTGTCGGCGTACGCACTCCACATGGTGTTGTCATCGGCGTAGAGAAGCGTGTCCAATCATCCCTCCTCGAATCCTCGTCCATCGAGAAAATCATGGAAATCGACTCTCATGTTGGATGTGCTATGTCTGGACTCACAGCTGACGCACGAACGATGGTCGAACATGCACGCAGTACGGCGCAGAACCATGCGTTTACCTATGACGAGCCGATTCGGGTGGAGAGTGTGACGCAGGCTGTTTGCGATCTTGCGTTGAGGTTTGGGGAGAGTGTACACGATGAAGAAGCTATGATGGTGCGCCACGGATAGAAAATTTGTGTTTTTCGTTGATGACCTGGTTTCTGACGATTGCTTTCTATGATGCAGAGTCGGCCGTTTGGTGTTGCGCTCTTAATTGCTGGAGTTGATGAGAATGGGCCGCAACTGTGAGTTTGTTGCTATGAAGACTAGATGTTTGTTAATGTTCATCTACGTCAGCTTCCATACTGATCCATCCGGGACGTTCATGAAATATGACGCAAAAGCCATCGGCTCAGGGTCTGAGGCCGCTCAGAGCGAACTTCAAAACAAATGGCATAAGGTATCGGAATCGTAGCTCAGGGCTTATTACTTTTTGATTAACTGTTGCTGGCTTTTGCACTTTTAGCAAATGTCGCTTGAGGAGGCACAAACGCTCACTATCAAGATCCTGGGGCAGGTGATGGAAGAGCGAAACGTGAACGATAATAACGTTCAATTAGCACAGGTACGTGAGATGTGTTCCTTATGGTTTCCTTTGTGTCTTATTCTTTCGCTAGGTAACAAAAGAACGGGGTTTCGAGATCTTAAATGGAGAAGCTCTCTCGGCAGTGATCGCTCGGATGTGAATCATACAATCATAAAGTGTTTTGTAATAATATCTTCTTCCCGCTATTTATAAGTACGCAGTGGAGGTGTACCGTTGCTCACAGCAAGTCGAGCGGCATCAATCCACAACAGCAACTCCTTCGATCTCGAAAAGGACATCCAAAGGGAGGCGTGCGACCTCAACACATGAGCGCGATGGCTTGTGACCACCAAAGAACTCTTCGTACACGGCGTTCATACGTGCAAACTCATCCATGTTTTTGATGAAAACCTTTATGCCCACAAGGAAAGTATGGGCGAAAGCTAGATTTGAGATTCAATGAAGCGACTCACCAACGTCTTGACGACTTTGTCCAACGAGCTTCCTGCACCCTCCACGATCGCCTTGAAGTTCTTGAGCGCCTGAAGTGCCTGCTCCTCCATCGGCCCAGTTTTGACTGTCATTGTCTCTTTGATCATGGGCACACAGCCTGAAATGAAGACGAGGTTCCCAACCTTGACGGCTTGCGAATATGGCGCGTTTGGGATTGGAGCGTCTGGTCAAGGTGTATAACAAACCCGATTGAGCGCCAGTGTCATAAGAGGAGGCTATCGTCGTTGTGAGAGTACTACAGGAAGCGATGCTTACTTTCGGTTTGGATGGGTGCGAGAGACATCTTTCACCGCGGAGATTTTTGAACACAGCGTTTGAAGATCAGTGAAAAGCAAATGATTTGACGTTCGCCCTCTTTATATGCATACACGTTTATCTAGCTTCGTAAACCCGTCTCCGGCCCGCCATCGGATTCAACACATCTGTAAGAGATAAATGGATCCCTATGCGCAAGGACCAGTTCCTAGGCATGGCTATGGTCATATTCATAAGAAACCAAGCTTCTAGTTTCGTTTTACTTCTTTCCTTTCTGAAAAAAATATTTGAGTTCAAATGATTCAGAGCTTTCCTTCTGCCGCCCCAGTTCCCGCTACGGCGATGCACTCGATCTCGAAGAGGACGCCCAGCGGCAGTTTTGCAACCTCGACACACGAGCGAGCGGGACGGTGTTCGCCAAAAAAGCCGCTATAGATTTCGTTGGCGGTGCCGAAGTCGTTCATGCTTTGCAAGAACACCTATTTGCCATTCAGATCGAACCATTCTCAGATTCAGTATCTGAGGTCCTGGATTTGATAAAGAATGTATCGGACGACGTACGGTGCATTTTGCAATTTGATTGACGGTACTCCCGCTAGCTTCGACGACGTTCTTCATGTTGAGGAGAGCCTGGGCTGCCTGCTCCTTGATTCCTCCTTCGACTACTTTCATAGTGGATGGGTTTAGAGGGATGCAGCCTGAGACGAAGACGAGCTGGCCAGCCTTGATGGCTTGGGAGTACGGACCGACGGCCTTGGGTGCGTCTGTTCATGCAGTTTCCAGCTTGACAATGAGTGGGACAAAACGATGGCCGGGAGATAGATGTAGACACACTTTCAGTTGCGACTGCTGAGAGCGACATGGTACGTCTTTGGGCGACAAAACTACTGGGGAGAGAGCGAACGAGACTCGATAGTGGAAGTGAGTGTGAGTGTATGCGCGACTGGGCGGCAGGTATTCTCAAGCAAATGGACAACAATCGACGACCTGAAGCCATCGACCGATTCGCCGTAGGGGAAAGGTAGCTGCTTGGTCGACTGAGGTCGAATTGCGGGAGTCGGTTAGGATATTCGGCTCGGCTATGCGGCTCGGTACGGCATACTGCCGATCCAGGACCGAAGTGGGCAAGTAATGTCGGGAAACGCGCCGGCCGCATCATCGGACTAAAGAGACCCGGATTTCATAAGTTCACATTCAGGTTGGTCGTACGTGCTGTGCCCACTTTTCCTTTCCCTTGAAACCACCATGTCATTCACTCTACTCAGGACTGGTGCTTGCCGCCGTGCAACTGTGAGAATTTACAGTCAGGGATCGTTGAATATGGTTCAATTGTGTTGACAAAACATGTTCCTCGATCCAGCAAACCGCGTTCTCTCGTGGTCTCGCAACCTCCGCTGAGCAGCCCAAGAAATCGAACTGGGGACTGTACCTCGCCGGGGCAGGCCTTGTGGGTCTTGGCGGATACACTTATCTACAGAGCAGCGACAAAACTGCCGCCGCACTGAAGAAGCCTATCCAGGAAAAGAGTCCGCTCGACCCTAATGCGTTCGTGGACTTCAAGCTCAAGAAGGTCGAGCCGTACAACCACAACACCGCAAAGTCAGTATGGAGGTTCTCGCGCCTTCAGATTGCTTCTGCTGATGATAGGTTTAAAAAGATTCATCTTTGAACTTCCGGACGGCCAAGCTTCCCTCCTGCCCGTAGCATCCTGCGTGGTAGTCAAATCCTCTGACCCCGAAGCTCTCAAGACCGACAAGGGCAAGCCTGTCATCCGTCCTTATACACCCATATCGCCCTCAGATGCACCCGGCGAGCTAACGTTCCTCATCAAAAAGTACCCTACTGGTTTAGCTTCGAGCTACATCCACAACTTAAAGCCGGGGGAGACATTGGCCATTAAAGGTCCTATTCCCAAGTTTGACTACAAAGGTTCGCTCCCCAGGATTTCTATCTGTCTTCCTCTGTTTCTTACTTCAAGGATTAGTCAACGAATTTGATCACGTCGGTCTGATCGGTGGTGGCAGTGGCATGTACGTCAGAGGGTTTTACATGAAATGGTCTTTTTGCTCATGGACGTTGCTGACTCTATATTTGCAGCACGCCATTGTACCAGGTGCTGACGCACGCTCTCGCCGACAAGTCAAACAAGACAAAATTCACGCTTTTATTTTCAAATGTCTCCGAGAAGGATATTCTGCTGCGCGAGGAATTGGATATGATTGCGAAGAAGTACCCTGAGACGGTGAAAGTTGTTTACTACGTCGATAAGGGCGAGAAGAATTGGGAAGGTGAGTATCGTTATGCTCTATGTCTTCATACCACTTATTTCCTGGTAGGTGAGACCGGGTTCATCAGTAAGGAGAGTATCCAGAAGTACATTGCCGGTGCCGACGCTGGCAACAAAGTCAAGGTTTTCGTATGCGGTACGGAACATATTGCTTGTAAATTAGACTCGAAGCTTACACCCGCATAGGTCCTCCTGGACAGATGAAGTCTGTCTCTGGGGCGAAGGAAGGAATGAAGCAGGGACAACTAGGCGGTGTCCTCAAAGAATTAGGTTACACAGAAGACCAGGTGAGTGCCGAGTAAATTGATCATCGTAATCCATTAACCTTCCATAATTCTCTCTCAGGTATTCAAGTTCTAGACTAGAGTATGAGTAAATCTTGCCTAACATAGTCTAAATTATATGTTTTTACAACTGAAATGTGAGAGGGTAGAGCTTGCGTGAGCCTTTGGCCGCGTGCCTTCCAAATGCGTCTCGGCGCTCAAGGACAAGGACAAGAACGCGCCATCTCTTTCGTTTCAGCTTCGATCCTCCAAAATCACCTTCTCAATCAACTCTCTCGTCGTCATTCATTTGACGACACATTTTCCAAGAAAGAAGATATCGTTATTCGGAGTGTACTTCTCGGATCAGTCCGACTAATTGCTTGTGACGCACAACCGCACATAGTCAGTAAATCCCGGATCGGCGAGCTGTACACTCAATGGTGACCTCCCTTTCCGATGACGATGCACGAGACGGACAGAAAGGGGTGCCGGCCAAGCAGAGCACGGCCAGTAACAGTGGGAAATCCTCTTTGGGACCGATCAGCCCAAGCACGTTCTACGGGCAAGGCAAGTCGAATTCCAATAGACATTCAGCGAGCTATGCACCGCCGACAACGCCTCCCGCACTGCCTAAGAGGCAGCAGCAGCAGCAACAACACCAAGGGCGCGCGTCTTATTCTTCTGCGGTCAACTCATCGGGAAATCTGCCCAGCTACGACTCCGGTGGGAGTAGCTCGTACAGGGAACCAGAGCTTATCGACGATCCCCCGCCTGAACTCACACCCGCAACGGACTACTACCCTTCGCATTCGAATCAACACAAAAACAACTGGGGGGCTACAACCTTTGACAACGAATTTTCCAGTGTCGCCTCTTTAGCACAGGCTTCAGAGATTGAACCAGGTTGGGGCTCGGCATCGAACGGCGAGTGGGGTGCCCCTGGCGACGTTCGGCTCATCGAGGGTGGTGGTTTTGGGTCTGAACCACCAATCGACGGTAGAGATACGGTCATGGAGAGGCGATGGTGGGATCCGGACGTCCAGGGGATATCGACAAGGCCGGGACCTGGGATGTTGGCACCCAGGGTGACAGATGTCTTTCATCATCCTGAACATTCGCTCGTCAGCGTGAGTGTCATTGGGGCTCCAGATGCAGACGCTGGAGGAAGTGCTAGCTCAACGGCGAGCCCTGCTAAAAATACCAAAGGGGTAGCTGCACCGAGTTCGCCGCCGAGAGTGACGGGAGAGTCATTGCACACAAGGTCGAGCAGCGTCTCCAGCGCGTCGAATTCTCCGGTGCCGACACTGGAAGAGCTTCGCGAAAGCGTACCGCATCCAAATGCTTACTATTGCCGTAGACACAACGGATGGGTTTTACTTGCATGGCGCAGCTCCAACCACCTCCCATCTCTCTCAAACTCCTATAAAGACACTTTAAACAGGCCGCTTCCAGACCAAACTCAACGACTTCGAACGCAGAACTGCTTGGAGGAGAACCCCCTTGGCCGTCCTCTCAACAAGACGCATCATTTTCACCGATATGAAAAGGCCGTCGATGCGAATCAAATCACGCCCAAATATATTCCGCGCCAATGGGAGAAGACTGAACGGTCAAAGCAGTCCAGGAGGCGTATGACATTCGGGTCTGACGACCTCGATCCGGACGTGGTGGCGCGCGCAGTCGAGGGTGACATGAGCTCGCTCATACAAACACAGAAAGTCACAGATGCAAGGGAAGAAGAAGAAGCACGGAATTTGCTGGACTTGTATGTATGCTGTCAATGCTCCCTATACATGGTCGTGTCGGACGTGATTCCTGGAGTGATTCCGGCTAAAGTTGTCGATGCTTTTACCTTGGAGAAGAAGAGTCACCCTCCTCCGGGGAAGACTGAATTGCAGTCTGTGCTTAGTGCCTGGGAGACTGTCATAACGTGAGCTGCTGATCAATATTGTCTCATGCGGTTTTACTTATAGGTAATCTTAGGGTCGTCGAAAATAAGATCTGGAAGGGCAATAACAAGGCCTTATCGGTGAAAGGGAGAACGTTCTCAAGCAAAGTGGGCTGGACTCCAAATGTGTTAGTAGATCAAATGTGCAATATTCCTTTACTGACTGTCTTGACAGGCAAAAAGTCTTCGAGTCCCTGGGGTTCACATACACGCTCACACCGGCTTCGGCAGGTGAAGAATCCCAGCCACTGTTGAACCCGCCAAATACGGATTCAGGTACGGAGACCGGACGCTTGAATCAGGCGCGCTTGTTGCGAGCATGGATTGAAATAAGTGCAATCATTCTGGATTTCCGCAGGTGTCATCGTAAGAGATTCACTTCCGTATTAAATTCTGTAGTCTCATGATATTTTCACTCAAGCATCTGCTCTCAAGGACTATAGTCCCCATCCAAATTACGTGAAAACGGAGAATATGCGGGAGCTGTATCAGACTGCACTTGGTGCCCATGTAGATCAAAGTATGATGATCTGGTTTTAATTCGGATGTTAGAGCTAATGAAGACTTTAAGTGAAACGTGGGCAGTGGCCAGAAGCTTTGAGGGAGGCTGACTTGTCGTCGGAATGGGAAAGACTAGGCATGACACGTTCAACGTTCGATGAAGGTTTGTCCCATCACGATTTGCTCGAACTTTTTGCATATATTCAATCTTACCTTTTTCTCAGAGCTGCTTCAATTCGCGTATCTCGCACAATGCCGATGTGATCCTATAAACACACCAGAGTACTTTGAAGCCTTCAACAATATCGTCGATATGCTCCGAAATGTAAACGAATGTCCAAACTCTCTTGAGACTCTGATTGGGTCCGAACGTTCCCGTGGTCGTTTTACGACCCAAGATGTCCAAACCGCCATCCATCTACTCGGATTCGGGTCCGATAATGATCTGCGTGTCGATTACGACGATGATGTTGACGAGAACTTCATCAAGTGTGCGTGGCGTGATGCGTTGAAACGATCGTGGAAGGAAGTAGAGAGTGCCTCAAGGCGGCGGGACCTCAACGAAGCTTTCCGCATTGTTGCGGAGAACCGGCGGAGCGTTGCATTGATAAAAGAGTACGAGGAAGAGCAGGCGAATGGGATGACCCCAGATAAGGCGTACAATACACTCGAAGTACCTATGGGCGTCGAAGAGGACATGTTAATCACTGTTTACAACATGAGGGTAAGTTTTCATTTGTATACATGATGTGAGTATTAAAGATGATATTAGGTCGAAGAGAAACCCTCTCAATCACAAAAGATGAGGGACGCTATGCGTGTGATCGCGGAATACACAGGCAGTGAACGCCTCAGGAAATTCCTCGAGATCGGTGCTGACCGTAAGCATTTACATTTCTCTTGCTTTGAAATTACTGAACAAGATGTCGAAGCTGGACCTATCTCTACCCAAACGCGTCCGGATTGGCCCCGAGGACTTAATCAACTCGGAAACACGTGTTACCTCAACTCTCTACTCCAGTACTTCTATACAATCAAGGAATTACGCGAAGGCATCGCGCCTCTTGCAGTGGAGGATACGTACCCAGATGTTGACAAGTTCAAGGATGACGATCTGAAAAATCATAGGGTCGGTGGCCGGATGGTCTCGAGACATGAAGTTGTCAGATCTCGACGATGTAAGTCTTTTTTCGTGTGCAGAATGAAAACCATAAGTAACCCTTTCTAGTCGTATCTCAACTCGCGAATCTCTTCTCGCAGATGGAACAGGCCTCCGTCCCCGCTGTGACGCCTGCTCTCGAGTTAGCTAAACTTGCCCTTGTTACATCAAAAGATGAGGAAGAAGAGGACCAAGCACGAGGCGGCACCGGTTCCTCTACCAGTACAGACGCTACGCTTGTTGACGAACCCGCACCGATGCGTGACAGCTCGCCGACGCAGCCCAAATCCCCGTCTCCTGCTCCTAGCGGATCTTCGGTGCTGGGCAAACGTGTTCGAGGCTTTGGTTTCAGGAGAAATCAGATCAACGACAGTGGATCGGCAGATGAGACAGACAAGGGTAAAGACGATTTTGTCCTTGTTTCTCGACCGTCGGGTTCGAATACGCCGGTGACAGTCACAGCAGATGACGGGGAGCTAGTTGACGATGGCGATGTGCAGATGTCAGAAGGCGCGGAAGGGGTCGCCTCAAGCTCGAATCCAGCAGGGGGATCGGGGGCACCACCATTGCCTCCTCGTCCGAAGACGCAGGCATCCGGATCAGATATGATGTTCGGAAAGCAACACGATGTAGCTGAGTGCATGGACAACTGCATGTTCCAAATTGAGACCGCGCTGTTGCGCCTTGGTGAGTTGGGGGGCCCTGAAAGTGACGGGAAGAGGAGTATTGTTAAGCAGTGAGATATTCCGCTACTTGTTTGGGCGATTCGATTCTGATTTATATTTCAAGCCTCTTCTACGGGAAAATGCGTCAAAGGCTGGCCCTTCCTCCAGAAGCAAATAGATCCAAGTCTTCTGTTCATGACCGGGAAGACTACTTCGCTCATCTGCCCGTCAATGTCTCATCTGAGAGCTTTGATCTATACGATGGACTCAGCGGGTACTTTGAAGATGATGTAGAATTCCAGGGTACCGAGGCGAAGATGCACGTCAGCCTGGTTGAGCTGCCCCCGATTCTTCAGATTCAACTTCAGGTTTGTGGCTTTTGAAATGCTCTGGTATCACTCTACTTAGAAAGTTTAACCTTAGCGCGTTCAATTTAATCGAGAAACACTACAGCCATTCAAATCTCATGCATATGTGAAGTTCGGGGAGACGTTATCCATGGATCGGTTCCTCGACGATGCGCCGGAGCAGAAGAAGAGCAAAGCTAAGGAGATCCAGGCGGAACTGAACTCAAATAGAGAAAGGATCCATGTGCTTATGGAGGGCAAGGTGCGTTGTTGGCCATATTGCAAAATGCCGTAGATTAAGGGATTCTCATCTCTTAACAGCATGCACCCTTTGAAGAACATCTAGAAGCAGCGCACGCCTTTCTCTCCCAGTTTCCCGAAGCTCCTGAGGACCTCCTACAATCGTTACTGAAGGAGAAGGAAAACGTAGTGCGCGAGCTCGCGGCACTCAGAACGCGCGTCTCCGAATTGAAGGTTCAACTGGAGGAAGTATGGCGGGACGAACGAAGGGCGGAATATGAACTTACAAGCGTTTTCATCCATTCGGGTATTACACCGAGTTTTGGACATTATTTCATCTATCAGCGCTGGTTGCCTGATCATCCTGATGAATGGTTCAAGTACAACGACTCTGATGTGAGCCTTGTGACGAAGGAGGATGTTTTGAAGGATACTACCGGAAGTACTGCGAATCCTTACTTGGTATGCTCATCCAGCTGTCTCATCAAAGTGTATTACTGACTATACACCTTCAGCTTGTCTATGCTCGAAAGGGAGCGGACCTTATTCAAACTGTTAACAGATCTGAACCTATGGTTGTGGAATAAAAGTAATGCGATTAACTTTCTCGCTCTCTTACACCTGTAATAGCTTTCACCTTGATTTATTGGCTGGAACCGTCTGCATTATTTCTGCCTTTGTTTCGACTCGTTCACGACATCATATAGCATCTCTGTTTTTCTTTTTTTCGCCATTATCCGCCGGCAATGTATCTGTATTTAACTTGTGTCCTTTCTATAGGCAGGAATTATGTAGATATGCTCTTATAGTTGACCATCTTCTCGCGTGCATGCATATACATACTCAGCCCGACCTTCCAGTTCCACCCGCCTGATCGTTTTCGCTAAAGTACACCACGCCGACGACATGCACCAACCTACGTTCGTGCGACAGATCATGAGTACGATGTCACAGGTAGATGGATGTATCAGTCGCCAGTGATCATCGGTGATGTCAATGATACTATACTGGTGACTCAAAGGCATTAACATAGGTGCATCCGTAAAACAACTCCAGCCATTCCACTGAAAGTAACTTTCAAGCTTCGCGGAACAGATGTTAATTCAGAACTCACAGACGAGTTTCGAGCATGCCTATGGATCTTTCTGCTCCTCACTCGGCTCATCCCCGACGTCCTTCTGCTCTCCATCGTTCGACTTCTGCGTCTCTCCTTCCGCCGCCACCACATCCTCCTCATCCGTCTTCACTCCAACCGCCGGACCCCCTATACCCTGCAACAACCCATCAAGCTCTCCAATCATCTCCTCTAGCTTTGTCTCCAAGTTCGCCGCGAGGCCCTCCGCGCTCCCGATCGCTCTCAGTAGCTCCTCGATGTTCGTGTCCGCATGCTCATCGTTCGCACCTGAGGGCCCCTGTTGCTCGGATGCAGCTGCGGTTAGGGCTCGGACGGTTTCTACGTCAGTGGTTGGAGATGATGTGTCGGCAGTCACGGTGGTGCCGTTGGTGTTTGCGTTTGTGGTTGACGAAGACATAGCTCAACTGCTACGGTGGCATGAACGAGGGTGACAAAGAGGACTTGATTGACGCTTTTGGAAATGAAATGTAGGATCGACCGAGAGCGCTTCGCTTCCATCCCCGATAGTGTCACTGCATCTCTTGCCTTCACTCACCAATGAACATTAGCTGCAAGAAGCTGAGCGACAACAAAGTCACCGCATTTTGTGTCTGTATCTCACGGGCACCAGATTATTCATGGGATAGAGCTCGACGATGTCGAGCATTGGCGTCGAAGCCAGCCGACGATGGACTGTCTTGCACACTGGTCATGCAAGTTATAAGTAATTTGGTGCTGGGTTCACCCAGGATGCCCAACCACGCAAACTCAAGGTGCAAGTGGGCGCGGATTTTAATGATTTCCAGAGGTACGCCCGATATAATGATCACCACAAAACACTTCCATTAACACAGGACTACATCTAGGATGATACAGTGCTTCAACCGCTGTTAACCTCTACGAGAACATACAATCTTTACATGAACCAGGGAGCCTCATACCCCCCGATACAAACTATATTACTAGCCTGGGATCCAAGTACGTCAAGCATGCCTATTGCGAAGGCCATCATAGGGAGTGTTGTGTTTGGACTATGGGTTTGCGAACCGCGACGGGGTTGTCGGGGATGGTTGGGTGTGAGAGACGGATCGAGAATACGAAGGAGCTTCGATACGTGATGGTGGGATAGTACGTCCATGTTCGGGAGTCTCAGAGAGGGAATATGTCAGCCTAAGGTCTATGATGAGGCTGACAGGCGACATACCTTTCCTCTATGCCACTTCGACGGCATATTCATATCCTTCAATCAATCTTCGCGCGCCCTTCCATGACGCGGATGCAAGTGGATGTCCACGATGGGCTGGATCATCCAAGCCATAGAGCAGGTTGGCCTTTGAGGGTTGACATGAAAGGCTGACCGCCATTGTAGGGTGGTGGGGAGAGGAGAGAAAGGAAACTGCAAGCAGGCTTCGCGAGGTCGTGGGATGTACGCACACGATAGACTCGATGGATGGTTGACTGGGAAGCAACTGGCATGCAGGTGGCACGACGCGGAGCACGGATTGACGAGAGCATGACTGTTGAAGGGACCTAACAGGGATGCTCGTAGCTACGTGGTGTGCCGGGGGGTGTCATCCACGATGGGTCGGATGACGGTGGCTACTACGATCCTGGAGCTTCTTGAGAGACGGACTATAGGTGTTCGCAATCAGACCCGTAAGGGAGACCTCGACCAGACGCATGGAGGGGTGCGCGACTTGGTCATTAGAGGAAACCCTTTAGCGGGAGCTGATGCAAGTCAGAAGGCAAGAGAGCGGCGAGGGATTCAAGGTGCAGCTGGTCAGTTCTTATACACTTGAAAGAGTCAGCCTTTCAATGCCCATATTTGGAACGTGGCTAGCAAGCCAAACGAATGCAAACGTCAGCCTCTCATGGATTTTGAGGGTGATTAGGCTCCCCATTGCACGGAGATCTTGTGAAATATGAGGTATGGATACAACGCTTTGGATTATCTTCTGTAGTGATAGCGAGAAACAATCGTCGTCGGTTTTGCACACAGAACATCGAATAATGTGAAAGAGACTAACGAGGCTGCCTTGAAGTTCGGGACATGTTTATCCGAGCATACAACCCTCAGTCAGCCTCAAATGCTCATCCAGTAATTCGGCAGTCACCTGAATACAACCAGCAACCGGTACAATCCAGGACCATAGTACTAGTAGAACTGAGTCGAGCCTCGAGATAAGAGTGCCTGATGTGATTTTGACCCTCGAGACCGACGCTCAGCGACGCACGTAGCGCAGCAACAACAGGAACGCGGGGGCCGCTTCGAATATAAGGATTCAAACTCTAAGAATACATGAAGGCAACGAGTACGGTTGCCCAGAGAGATCAGCTTCATTTTTTCTTAGCCGAACGCTCCGATCCCTCGCCGGGGGCCTCCCTCCCCCTCGGCCACACCCCGTGCCGAGCGTGACCGATGATGTCCCTGCATTCACTAAAGAAAGTAAATGAATAAATAATAGAATAATAATTAATTAATATAATATTACATAACAGCAAAACGTTGGGCCTCCCCGCCCCCGGCACTCTTTTCCACGCTGAGTCTACGAGTCTGCGAGTCTGTCCAGTCCGAACTTTGGTTCCTAATCTCTCTCTCTCTTCAACATCAAGGACCGACTAATAACATGCGCGTATGCGAATGCGTAGTACCAATACACATTCAGCTGAATTTCTCATGAATCGAGGTTACATGCATTGGGCCGCAGAGCACACCATTCCAGTTGGAGAGGGATCGCCCGCACACCCCTCTGCACCATTTCATACCGTCATGAAGCCTCGGCAGGGCCGCCGTGGCATTCAACACCTCTCCATTTGATTTCCCGCCGCTCCAAAAGACCTCGGTGGCACTCGCAGCTCGTGGCCAAACGATTGGATCCAAGTTCTCCGGCGATGATTGCTCAGACCACAAAGGTATCTGGTGTTGATGGTTCAGCGAGAGCCAGTGCGTACCATTTCTACTAAGAGACGTACAAGATAGAAGTAATCGGAAGGTTGGTGAATAACCCTGTAGCCTCTAGAAGTCACATTTTTGGCATCTTGGGAGGAGATCCAGACTCTATCCGGAGCTCAGGACACTGTATTCGACGAAAATTTAAGCACTCACACTGCAATGGTTGTGTTTGGTAGACTCGTGTTATGATTCAGGATCATATCTTCGAACCGAACGTCAGTAACATGTACCGTAAGACCAAAGAATGTCACCGCAGTCATTGTCTACCTTCCTTCACTATGGGCGTCTTCCCTTCACTCCTTATAATAGTGTGCAAAGCTTTCAAGAACCTGTCAAGTGCTCCATCAAAACTCAAACCTTGACTTTCGAGATCCGCTTGAGTTTGAGCATCCTGAAGGTAACAAGCGTCGTTCACTTCGTCCCTTCCCGTGCTGAATAGCGACGACCGGAAACGAGAAGATACCCCTCGAATAAGTTCAACAGAAAAATTGAGTGTTGCGGGCGTCGCAAGACGGCAGGAGGTTCTGAAGGAAATCAATTGGAGAAAAAGAGCGCAGAATGCAGGATACGTACCGTTTGCGAAGTCAGACCATGGAGATGCTTCGTAACAAGCACCATGTTCGGGATGTGAGTTTCCTATGGATGTTTCGTGACCAGGGGTATCGAGCTCCTGAGAGTTAAAGTCATACTTTATAGGAATGAGATGGAGGAATTCATATACCAACACCACGTCGACGCCTCTCTGCAAAGCCATATTAAACACGAAGGCCCCGTACAGTACATTAAGGGCAAAACTTACGGCTGCAGCGTAGCTTATTACCTCTTGCACATCATCTTCGGAGTATACTTGGCTCGAGGCATATGCACCTTCCCTGGACAGTTCTGGAAATGCGCTTACTTCCAGCGGAAAGCTTTGGCTATCAGCGACGTGCCAGTACAAGGTGTTGAGCTGCGTGTTGAGGATATAATTTGTTAGTAAGACAAACGAGCAAACCAAATGCATTCACCTTGACCCAGCTCATTCCATCCAAAGTTCTCTTGATGTCTGGCATTCTGTAGCTGGTGGGAAGTTAGACAGAGCGTCTAAAATGCAGGATACTAAATACAAGTTTCGAGCGGTATCGAGGCTGAGCCCTCTGTAGGCCTGTTCACCTTTTTTGTCAGATGGATGGTTATCAATGAATGGGAAGACTAGGAACATACAAAGGCTGGACTATCCTCCACGTGCAAGGGCATACCCACAGCATACGCTTGCCCTCCAAACGAGTACCAAAGCATTTCGAACGTGGTGAGGCCTCGAAACAGACCCAACGTGGAATTCGCCATCAACGTCGCCGAGCTTCCATCTGCTGGGATGTCTAGCACGTACGATTCGTTCGTACACTCTAAGCTTGCTAGCGCTTCCACCGATAACGTCTTTATACCTGAGCCAGAAGCGTTGCTGAGGATAAGATGCAGAGTTGTGAGTGTTGAAGACGAGTTGAAAAGGATACTATCAGATACTCCGCGACCGACGACCAAACGCCCCAGGTCATCGCCAAAGAGCCTGTCTTTTGCCCTTGAGATGGCGTCTGAAAGATAAGCATCCGTTACGCTTGAGGCAATTTCAAGATCCTTCGAGAGAAGTAAGATCTGATTGCCTGAGGAGACCAAACGCGGAATGGGCCAGATAGCGTATCCAGTATTGGCTGTCAAGGAACAGAGCAAGGCCATGCAGGTAAGTCGATAGTTCATCTGCATAGTCGGTTGTCGAGGTTGTCGTCGAAGAAGGATCAATCGCGCAAGAATGTCCTATGGCCACGAAGCAAAGGTCACATTCCATAATTCATTACCCCCTCCCCCCTTTCTACCACTAATAATGGTATCTTATCGTTTGCACACAGCAAAATCGAAGAGAAGCATCGCTGTGAGTGGTCACGATGGCCAAAACATTGCCTCTGCTTCCAACGGTCAAACAAACGAAATGCTTGGGGGGCTGATGAGGTACCATCGATGCGGGCAAATTGATCACTTTGGGAAGAAATGAAAGAGCTTCTTTGGGGAAGGCGTGGCGACGAACGCGGTCAAAAGTATAGAACAGCGGCGAAAGAATGTGAGTGGCAACTGTACCATTGATTCCTTAGTTTAAGCCATCTTCAGGAAGCGGAGATTCTTCTTTCGTAGGCGCCATTCTGGGCGACTCGGTGAGAAGGCCGATCATGATCTTGTTTTGCACCGACGAGGAAGTCTTCATTGTGCTTGCCTTACGAGCACTGTAGCTCACAATACTATCCCTCACGCGACTCAACACCTCGTCCCTTCTTTCCGCTGATAGGAAGTCGAAATATATCGAAGGCCGTTCCCGCAGATCAAGTACGAGGCCAAAAATATGTGGTACTTACCTTTTATTCCGTCGTGCGCCCGCGACTTTGCCAATAGGAAAGCTGTATTTTGTGTCAGTGAATGAGCATGTTGTCGTCCAATATCCAATAGTATGTTGAAATAATGAAGTAGCCTGTCGAGGCATGCTTTGAGTGATACGAGCCCGAGTATCTGCCAGAGTCCGGTGTTAAAAATGCGTTAACACGAAACATGAATTCTTACACTATAGGTCTGCTTCCTCGCCCAACGAAAGTGCATTTGGGATCGCGGCCTCTTTGTCGTCCTCGACCTTCCTCGATTCCATCCTGGTCCCCACAAAACTCAGCGCTCCGAAAGCTGCAACGACCTTCGACAACACCCTCTTCCGTGATTTCACCCGCATAGTCTGCATCCGTTCCCCTAGACTTCGCCCACTCGAGAAGCTCTCCAAGCCCTTCCTATCCGAATGGTGAACGACGATATCTGAGAAAGAGCTACACTGGCTGCGAGAATAAAGGGTGTTAAATTATCAGCAGTCGACTAAGATAAAGAGATGGATGGCGTACTTGAAACCCCTTTCTTTTCTTCTTCCAGCTAATCTGTCAAGTACGTTGCACGTTCATGCCTGTACATGTAAACAGCTCCTTGAAGCTCCCTCCTCCAGTCTCGGCTCTGCGAACCGAACAACATCGAGTGCATCAGACGCGCGTCCAATGTTACAGTGCATCGATTATACGGGTCCTCGGGAAGAACCTTTTCTACTGCCGATACTGTACAAACATTCGGGGTTTAGTATGTTATAAAATTGTGATGACGCAGACTTAGAACACACGTAGCAAAGATGCGATTGGCTTTATCCGATCCTCTCCTTTACTCGATGGGAAGAACGTGAGCATGACGTGCGACAACTCGAGCCAAACCCTTGACTTCCAGTGCAATCCTCGAATGTGGAAGGTCACAGGACTTTCCATGACGATATTTTGCCTCTGGGAAAAGAGGTCCGGGCGCGTCGACAGCAGGGACGCATGGAAGGTGAGACGGTGGGATGTGAGATGAATTATTCCTGATTCAATCCAAGGACAGATCAGTTTTCTGCGAACATCAGAGACTTAGCGAGCGTGCCTACCGAGGATTGGAATATCTCGTACATGTGCGTCGTCCACTTCCATTAGCAACTCTTCAGTGTCCCCCAGGCCGACACAGAGCAGGAGTGCGAGAGGTCCAAACTCGTCGATGAAGGTTTTGACGCTTTCTGACGGTGTTAATTGCGAAACGCCCGCACTGCTAAGTGGGAAGAAACCAGCATCCTGCGGCGAGTCGGCTTTTTGAGGTCTCAGAGAAGCACCATTCTCGTATCCTTCTGAAGTCTGGCCTTCCTCGTCGCTGGCCACAAATCCTGTTGGAGAGGAAGAGACTAAATTGTCCCCTTTCTCCATGAGATGTATACTTGCAAACCGTTGTGTTGCAGTCGGTTCCCGCGTGCTCGGTTTCTGTCCAATGTGGTCCAAAAGTGCGAGACGACCATGGTCGTCGGGAGCAAGAGGTGTTTCGCGCCTCGAACTCGCTTGCAGATCATGTTTTGCTTCCGCAGCCTATCTCATTTTGGCTATTCGCCTTCGATGCGCCTCGCTCTTCAATATTGGCAATCATTAAATTATATTTCATTTACTCTATGACACACGTATTCTATTTAATCTACGACTAATTACCATGTGCCTCGGCTCTTTTATTATTTCTTTCCACTCGATCTCGCGCTCTTC
>JAFREE010000280.1:0-19331 GCA_019400425.1 Hymenochaete sp. R1
TTGCTTGAACGGGCACAATTTTTATCTTCATTCTCATCAGCCCCGAGGCAGACAGTGTGTGAGTATTCCATATTCGATCAAAATAGACATTTTTGACAGAAAAACAAGCATTTTTGACTTTTTACGGACGAAACCAGTCCCTGGCCGGTTCGGGGACCAGGGCCGATTCCCCGTAGTGAGATCGATGCATCAAAAGGACTGCTCGCAGAGGTGAACTTCCTCACACAATCCGCAATTTCCCAAGGAGACGGTAGACGAAGCTTGGATGGCGATGATGATTTAAAGGATTCATTTATGACTAGTATTCAAAATGTGAGTCTCGTCTTCCGTTCAATGTTGCTGTCGATGTTAAGAAATCTGCCAGTGCTTGGATGTTCTTGAGCCTCAAGATGGGCGACGTTCAAAGCTTCTCGATATCCTTCTTCATTGCGCAAATGAACTTCGAACAATGCCGAGGAGTTTTATACTAGAAGGCTTAAGCCTCCGTGATAAGTTTGCCGCATTCGTAGGAGGATTTGGCGATGTTTGGAAAGCGTCATATAGAAGCCGTCTAGTTGCGTTGAAAGTTCCTCGTCTCACAGCTTCCATGGATGAGACCCGGCTACATAGGGTACGTGTAACTGTCTCACAGTAATACACAGTCAGCTTAATCAAGTTCAAGAATCTTTGTCAAGAAGCATTGCTTTGGAGGCAGCTTCATCATCCTAACATTCTTGAGTTTCTCGGTTTATGTACTTCATTATTCCCTTTCCCCTCGATTATTTCACCGTGGATGGAGAATGGGTCGGTTCTTCCGTTCGTTAAAGTCGCGCCCGAGATAGAGCGTATCCGCCTGGTTAGTGCTATCTGCCTCCGATATGATTTCGTTCGTTGACATGAGACTAGTTATATGAGATATCGCAAGCCATAGATTACCTACATTCGCATTCTCCGCCTATCGTTCATCAAGACATCCGATGCGTGAGTGGATAGTCGCGCTTCCTTGGTCTTCATCTGAGCGCAATTATTTCCCAGGCAAATGTCTTAATTGGCGATGACTATCGCGCGCTACTCGCAGATTTTGGGCTGTCACGGCTTGATAGCACGTTCTTCAATTCGTTTACTTCTTCTCTAGAACATGGTACCACGCGCTGGCGAGCACCTGAGCTTCTTTTTCCAGCGTCCGGATATCCTCAACCAACGCCCGCATCCGACGTATGGTCTTTTGGGATGCTGGCTCTGGAACTCTTCACTGAACGTCCACCGTTCCTCTCGACTGCACTGGACTCGGCCGTCGTTATCGATTTGTTCCACGGACGTTGCCCAGATAAACCGGGGAAAGCTCACGTCAAAAGTGACGAGTTCAGCAATGATTTGTGGGATATCATGCGACGCTGCTGGTCAAAAGATAGTTCGTTGCGTCCGACGTCTATTGATATCATTCACTACTTGGAGATTTTGTATGCACCGATACCGGGCAGGAAGAGCCCGGAACTTGTGGATGAGCTTTCGGTTCGTCCAAAGTACCACGTGCCCCAAAGAAGACGATCAACAAGACAAGCCCGTTTTGAAGGAATCCCCGTGGTATGCCGCGTTTTTCTTGTCTTCGTTCAAAGATTGTAAACGTTCATACGACACTCAATCAAATAAGAAACACTTGTTTACACCGATGTTTACACCGATGAATCAAATGACGCTCCGTCGACGAACTGAAGACAGACTAGTTGCAACTCACTCCCGAACAGCTTCACGTCGATTTGGACCAGATCTGAGCAACCTTATGAAGGGCGCTTGGACGCGCACGCGAATTGGCATCAAAGCGCTGCTTGCTTTCCGGCCTAAGGCCCGAAAGAAGAAAGAAGATTTCGAACTTGAGTCAAACTTTGACTATGTTCAGTTTGCCGGAGATGCTTCATCTCCGCCTTCGCGACCAAGCGAGGCCCCTGACGGGATGTTTTATTCGCGAACGGCATCTTTCAGTATTTCACCTCAGCCATCTATCATAGATCTAGCCACTCATGCACCACTGCCACGCTTCGATTCGATGTATGCATCACCCGAAGGTTCAATACTTGACTCTGTCCAGGAACATGGGACAATGAGAAGAATAGTAGGTCAACTTCACGGTTTCCTCATTTCCCGCCCTTTGGTTCTTATTGGTACTTTTCTTGACGGAATGCAAAAAGTCGATCGATCGCAACACACTCACGCAGGTATACGGCTCTTCAGACGTGGACAAGAAAGTCATCGAAGAAGCTCACGGCGTCACTCTTCGTTCAAATGACATCCACACTGAGTCACAGCCGCCTTACTACGATCCCACAATTAGCTCGGTTACGTGCACATTGACGATCTCTGGCGAAACGGAAGAGGCGGTTGAACGGGCCAGGGAGGAGGTTGAGAAGGTCAGTTGTTAACGTCTCGAGTCCATTGTGCTTAAGGCAGACCTTAATCCTTTTTTTTAATTCTGATACAGGTGATAGAGTTCTACCAGCGATTTGGAGAGGATGTAGAACGGATGAGAGCGAGTGTACCCTCGCAGCCAAGCATGGACACCAGAAGCGACGGCGAGGGTTATCTTTCTGAACCTAATGTACCCACTCTGGCCATTACCGTGAATGATAGCGAACCGTAAGATAGTACACGTATGCACGTGATTATGCGTCCAACAACGCCGACGAAGGGAAGCATCGGGTTGAATGTATTCTAATCTTGCTAAAATGATACTCGAGCTTTGACATTTCTTCTTTAGCCTGTATACAGTGGCTGCTTACAAACACGCCCGTGTGCGTACTCCATAAAGAATAATTAGTGGTCCAAAAGACCACCTATATTGTTTTTCCCTTTCTCTCTCTGCATGCCTTATTGCTATTCCAATTGCTCCATAATAAATCCATCCCCTTTCCAGGTCGAACGAAAAACTCCGGAACCATACCCTTCTACAAGTTAACGCAAGCTAACATCCAACTTCCGATATTACCGGACGACAGTCGACAGTCGACTCTGGAGCCTGGTCCAGCTCACGTAGCGTGCCCTCGTGTGCATCTCGTATCACCTGTGCAAGTATCAATATTGAGGTATAGTTCGTTCACCGAAATCGCATCGATCGAACGTATAGTCGTACACGTGCGTATCGAAGAATGGTAGGGTGGTGTGGTCTGGTAGTTGGGATAGGCTAGGTAGGTTTAGGATGGTCTCCGATGGGCGCCTGTGGTACCGGTGAAATCTACGTGCCTGATCTCTGCACATGGCACTTAAGTAGTGTTGGGACTCGAAGTCAACAAAGAGAAGTGAAAAAGAGATTAACCGGGTGAAAGTCATTGCGAGGACTCGGAGGACCCGTATATCAAATATGGGTGTCGATAGACCACCAGTATTTTTAGCATCGTCGTATCAGACGTTTACCCTGAAACCTCAGGCTGAGTTTGACTAATATCACACTGTCACGGAATGAAGACAAAAAAAGTATAACTTATAACTGGCAATGTCGATTCCCGTACTTCCATTACAATGTTCCATTCAATGGCACATCAAAAACAATGCATTGACACTATTTCAAACTTGTATTTGCATTTCGTGTTCAGGGATCATTCCGATCCAATTTGAAGCTGATGTTGAGGTGGAGGCAGAATGAGTCTGGGTAATGATTTTGGAGCGTTCATAAATATCAAAAACAAATCAAGGTCCGGAGGCAAAAAAAAAACAGCGCACCGATCATTGAAATGAATGAGAATTTGAAGATAATATTGGCATGTCATGTTATCTATGATACGTAGCAGAAATGTTTCCTTGACATCAAATCACCACCGAGTTCCGGAAGAAAAGGAAGAGAGCGAAAAAAACAACAGTGTAAACAGACGTGCAGGAGAGCCGGAATGATGATATGAACATAGTGAACGGGGGAGCAATGCGAGAGATGAGGCGGAGTGAGAGATAAGGAAAAGGAGACGAGCATACGGACCATACAGGAGAGAAATAATAAAGGATCGAGTGAGCGGGTTACACGACGTAAAGTTGCACCAAACAGACATGCGGGTGTTGTGTAGATCTACATAAAAGGGACGGAAAGCGAGTCCGGTAGCGGGTAGACGGCGGGAGACGGTTACAGCGCTCCTCGTTGGGATACAGTAAGAATGACGGAGGGAAGAGTGAAGGGACATTACATATATAGCTTTTTGCCGGTGAGAGTGGAGTGGAAAATGTTAAGTTCAGTTGAAGAACCTTGAGAAGCATGCCGGAATGCGCAATATGGTCACGAAGGAGCGGTGGAAGGAGGCAGATAATGATACCGAGAACCCCAAGCTAAGCTCACGTTCACATAGCTACCACGGGCATGGCAGGTACCCCTCCGCCGGCCCTCTTCAACCCGAGATTTCCTTTCGAGAGCCTTGGGACGAGACCATCAATCACGTCTGCGCCAAAGCTGTCGATGTTCATCGTATCCTCCGTCCGCATCATCTTACGTGCCCGGATGTGCGATAACACGCGCCTCTCCTCAGACGTCAACCGCGCGTCGAGAGCCGTCTCACCACCCTTACGTGCTAGGCTCGCGAGCACCTCAGGCGAAGTCTTCATCGCCTTCGCTTCAGCACTCATTGCCGGGTCGACCTCGCCGTTAGGCTTGACGTCCATTTTTTCAAGTTTGTCGAGGACCGCCGCACGATCTTCAGGGTTCGTGGGCTCGAAAGCGTGGGCGCAGAAATCGAGGGTCTCGGAGAGCTCGGCTTGGGAAAGCTGGGAGTTTGTCGAGATATCGGCAGTACCTTGGATAACTATTATATGCGCGGTTAGAACACCCCTTTTACGTAGATAAACAGACAAAATCGACTCACTGGGTCGGAACATAGCGAAGGCACGGTCAAAGTTGTCCTCGTTGAAGTCAGACAGGACAGGTTGCTCCTGGCGACGAATCTGCTTGTACGCGCTGAGCACGACAAGCAAGAAACGCGTGTACGCCGTGCCGACTTTAACCGAATGCCAGCGAGCAGCAGCCTCTTCGGTAATAAAACCTTCGTCCGCTCCGAATGAAGACGAGTCGCCCTTTGCAGAACGAATCGAAGCACAAATGGTGGCAGCGGCACTCAGGGCTCCCGTCAACGCCAAATGAACACCACTGGAGAAATATGGGTCGATGAAGCATCCAGCATCTCCGATGATGCGTGTGTAGGGACTGGCATAAGCGTGGGCACTGTAACTGTAGTCCGCCGCGTTGTGAATTTTGTCTGTCGGCGTTTCAAGCGTGGCGTTCTTGAGAAGGCCTTCGATGTATGGCGCGAGCGGTAACTGAGAACGATAGAAGCGTTCCGATGCAGACATTTGTTTTTCTTCTTCGTTTGCTGGAGGAGTATTCGCTAGCTGCTTCTTCTTGGAGGTAGCGATATCCTGGTTCTGAACAATACCGACCGAGGTGGTGCCATCGTGAAGGGGAATCAACCAGCACCAACCGCTCTCATCCTTGAGGGCTTCGAAGTAAGGACTGCCCTCACGTGGACCACCAACTGCGTACTTGCCGGCACCGCGCCAGTAAGCCCAGCAGGCGACGTTCTTGAGGCCCTGGTTGTATCGTCGGTTTTTGAGGTATTTGGTGGAAAGAATACCAAGACGGCCAGACGCATCGACAATGTAGGTGAATGAGATCTTGCCTGTAGCTCCGGAGTTTTTGTGGGTCCAGGTGGCAGAGACAGGGCGTTTTCCGAGGAAGGGAAGTTTGTGAGTCGCGTCAGCTTCGGAATCATTGGTGGCTGTGGTGTCTGCGGCGTTCTTCGATTCAGATTCCGAGAGATCGTAATCCTCGAATTGGATATCGGCCACCTTGACACCGTCAAACGCTTTTGCGCCAGACTTTGCTGCGTGTTTGAACATGAGATGGTCGCCCTCGGATCGAATAACGTTCCAGGCGTAGTTCTCGGGACCTCCAGCGGCAATGAAATCAGTATCTGTGTGAATTTCGATCGTGTCAGTCTCCGCAGGTGAAGAACAAAGAATAGAATGAAAGAAACATACAGCCTTCACGCTTTTGGCCGTTCAGTTTGAAAGCTGCGCCGACCTGAGAGATTAACAAGTACTGTCAGTGGATGCCACTCATATCATGATTGATATTGCCACACACCTTCTTCGTGAATCCATAGCGATCAAATTCACCGTCAAGTTCGATGAAACGGAGCAAATGACGCATGCTGGCAAGCATACTCTCGCCAACGTGGTAGCGGGGGAAGACATCTCCCTCAAGGATGACTGTATCGATGCCCTCACGAGCGAGAGCTGAGGCGGCGTACGAGCCAGCAGGGCCTCCACCGATGACGAGGACGGTGGCACGTTCAGGGATAGAAGGAGCAGTAGGGACTGGCATTGTGAGATGTTGTCGACGTTGAATACGGGATGCTGTTGTCGTTGTCGTTGTTGGGAATGTCGTCGACGCTAAGAATCAAGCTGTGGAGAGACGAGAGGGGGCTCGAAGGGCGATGGAGACCCGAATGAACGAGAGATAGAGCCATAATATAGCAATCCGGAAAAATGGAAATTGAGATTTACTGAATTTGGAAAAAAGATTGGGATTCAGTCTGGACGAGAGCTGGAGCGGTGTGTGGTGTGTTTGTGGGTGTGTGCTATACCGACTTGCGTTAGAAGCAGCAGGGACCTAGGAGAGAGCAAAAAACACACTTACCACAATTAGACTCCCGGTTGAGATCAAAACCAGCGTAACCCTTATTCAGGGTAATGATAATAAGTTCAGGGGCGCAAGTCTGTCACAGCAAACAAGCTTTCCGAATTGTTGGTGGGTACTTCTCCCGTTCCGTGACCGTCGATCACCCCATATCGGGAGCTTTTTCACCTGAAGAGGTAAAAGTACTGCCACGTGATGAACAAGCCAACAGTTCTAGTGTCTTGAAGTCTTCTCATCCACGTCATCGCTTTGAGTCGCTTTCAACTTCTTTCTCTGCTACACTCATATGATGTAAACATCGTATTAAAGAATGTGCCATTCTCGATAACTCGACGCAAAAATACAAGAGCTGGAGTTTTGATTTACCTCGCTATAGTCGCCAAGTTCGACTGGCACTGGTCGGTAACGAGATCAAAAAAGATCCGTGCAATCCAGACCTCATCCTTTCACCCCATCGCAGGCACACCTTCCGTATCCACCATCAAGCAGATATTCCGGAGTCTGCGCTTTATCTGCAGCCACCTTCCCGGTCCATAGTCATTTGGTCCATGAGCGTCGCACGCGATGAACACATGATAGCTTTGATATCCGTCTCTCCATTCACTCGAAACATCGACGCAAATAGCAACAACGTTTCTCATCTTATCATTTGCCATTCGAGACACTGTCATTCAAAGATTATGCCGGCCTCAAGCATGGGCGACCCTCTGCCGCGCAGGCTTCTTCAGTTACTCCAAATTTCTCGGCGACTTACGGTCTCCTGCTCATCCATTCAGTGAGTGTATCAGGTCAGACAACCTCGTCCCTCTTCGTGGCTGTATCGTACTGTCACTTCCTCTCACGCTCACTCTATCATCATTTTCAGCACTTCTTTCAGCGTTGCATCAACTACGAACCCGGTCTCTTATGGCCTTCTTCGCGAATGCGATGACTTTATGGGCGGGGGGACTCAAGCTTCTACTTTACAGCCCCTCAAGCCCCCAAGCTATGCCAAAGTTACACCTCAACTGCAACTAATTCAGTTCCTATTTTGAAAACGATCGCGGTGGACTCTCGGGTTCTCTTTCGTTGGGCTCGATCAGACTTCTTTCATGGCATACTCCTCGAAGAACTTCGTTGCATTGAGTCTTGCAGCGGCTTTGAATTCGCACTTTCATCCATGACCACTATCTCAACGCAACGCAACACCTCTTGCCGACATCCTGCTGACTCTATCCGCTCTCTCCGTGCTCAGTGGACCGCCGCGAAACCCGACGATTGCAAATTTGCTTTTTGTATCGGTTTTTCCTCGAGGGTCGATAAACGATTCAGGCTGGAGGAGACTTACCGAACACCGCTGAATGTCTAGCATTCATTCCAGACTTTCTGAAGTTGATCTCGATAGCATGAATGTATTGATTCTATTATCATCAAGAACGCCCCCGTCTACCAGCCCTTGTCCTCCGTGATTGACCTGCCCCCGCCCACGTATATCCTCCGAGAGTCGATGCTACAACGTCAGCGTGCTGACGCTTTCCGACCTGTCCGTGCTCCACCGCCCACCAGTCCCGATCCCATGATCATCCTCCCACCCAGCGGATGCAAAAGGCGCTACGGGTCATCTACCCCTTCCACACACACTCGGCGGCACTCGGCCTACTCGTACTCCAAATTCCCTCCCTCCTACGTTTTCTGAATTGTAACCTGGACTTTGCCTCCCTTCCACCCCGCCCATTTTAATGTCCTTTGACGCTGCCACCTTTATCCCGTACACACCGGACCCCGATGATCCCGAAACTCGCCCTTGAGGTGAACAGCCGCCAGTGGCCACGCTTGCCCAACCCTGCCGTCAGCGCGAAAATGTCATCCAAGTGTCTCTCGAGACGTGTTTTGCGTGTTGCATCCCCAACAAATGCGCTCAACCCCGCTCGATCCGCTCCGGCATTCCTTTATGCCTAGGGATCACCAGAGGCACCAGCTCGCGTTCGGCGATTTCCTCAACGTACATGTCCATGCCGGCCTCATATGGGCTTTCCCGCATCGTCCTGTTCTCTTTTGCATATCTCGAATGTAATGCTGCCTGCGAATGCAATTGAGACAGCGGGACGCTGGGGAGGCAAATGGCTCGAAGTTCTTCTCGACCACCCTTGTCGCAGCGCTCGGGCATTTCAGATTTGAATTTCTGATATTGCAGACAAGTTCCGACTTGGCTCGACTCGAGCTTTTCTTGTCTCTCTCCTTCATTCATTCGTACATTCTAATAAGCATCTCAATGCAAAGAGATAAATGAAGGAAGATGTATATTGTCACGCTTACCTTCGTGAGTTAAACCATAAATATTTCATCAATGAATATACACAACTAATAAACGCATAAACATTTTTAATCATAGTTATACTCGGAAAAAAAGCAATACTGAACTACGATAGCATTGAATCCAATATAATCTCCCGAATGAGGTTCCTTGCGCGTTTATTCTGTCAATTTGTCTTCCGACTTGTTCTTCTCGGACTGACGCTACCTTCCAAATACAATCCCTCTGTTAGGCGTCTATAAACAATGTCCGCCGTATACTCGCACACCACGATTGTGCGCTGTCTCGAGCGGTGAGTCGTGGGACTCAGACTCGCGCTTTGGAAAAGGAAGACAATCCCACCCCAACTCATCTTAGCGCTGCTTGTGTGGGGTAGAATTGTTGATATCAGAATACCAGTGCGTTCTTTCCTTCGTATCTAAGCGACTGGGTATCATCCGTATCCATCCCTCCCATGATCTTGCGTTCATTATCGCGGTGCGTAGTCAATCAAGACTTCTGAACATTCGAGTGCGTGAACATGATGATTTGTTTTGGGACTAGGCTTCTGGCATTCTCGATATATCATCGTGGAGATGTTGATGTCATATATTCGGAGATTGAGTGCTTAACGGCGTCAGTACCAACGTCAATACCAGTAGCAGCTCAGTTGCGAATTTCGAGTTCACAACCTGTTGCTAGTCACATTAGCAAGATAGGCCAGGGAGAAAACCACAACGGAAGTTTCTATTTCCCTTCCGTACCGACTACGTTATTTTCGTTCGCTCCATTCCGTATCGCATCGCATCATTGAAAAACTGTTCAGAATAAGCAGGAGTTAGAGGTAAAAATAGAGATACAGCGCAGCATATCGGAATGATAGCCTGCCAGTGGGAACATCATACGTGAGTTCGTAACTCAGTCGGTGACTTCCGCATCTATGACGCTATTTACGAGTCATGACGACCGCTTCATTATTTTATTTCTATTGCGATACTGATACTGGCTTTGCTGCGACTTAGAGGGTCCAGTACACGTCTCCCAAGTGACTCGTCCTCGTGAACTTCGAGCCATGGTCTGTACGGACCGAGGCGCTGAGTGAAATCGAGATCCACTCGATGTTCAAGCTACTCAGGCTGTCGGCGACTCGGACTCGGACTCGACTCACGAGTGCATCACTAACTAACGCTTCAAACTTCCAAGATCGAAAGGCTCCCAAAAAGCTCTTCTCTAGCACTCGTAATGTCCGAGTCGCTGACAGCCAGCGGGCGGAAAACTTCAATCCGAAGGACAACAACGGTAAGCCTGAGATCGAGCCCGTTCGTTCGATCTCCTCGCCTTTCAAGTTAATTTGTTTTGCTCTCCCCCTCTCCCTCCCTCTCTCTCTACATCTACATTCTTTCGATTCCTAAAAATAATGATACGTACATACATCGCTGATACATGCAAGACAAGATTAATCCACGACTCGGCGCGACGAGCTCGGAGAGCCGAGCTTGAATTCGATGTAGATCTGGGTTTTGCAGCGCTGGTTTCATGTATCCAACTTTGCGTGCGTTACTTTACTCATTATATTTTCTGATTCCTTCTATTTTTTATTTTTATTTTTAATCGTTTTTGGTATGTCACGGTAGTGGACGTATGTTGCAGCTGCAGTTGCGGTTGCGATTACAGCGGTGCAATACATGACATCAAAGTCAACCCAAACGATGTCAAACATCGCCACTGACAGTACTGACAGTACTACTGTGGTGCCCTTCAACTTGAAACTTGAAACTCGAATAGAATCCTTTGAACCAAATTCCTCGATCCATCTTAATAACAAACTCAACCATCACTTCCCACTAACTCAAAACTCCAGCTTCCAGGTTCGACAGACCGTCAAGACTTGCCTTGGAAAAACATCAAACAAGGTCGGGAAGTCACTGAAACGACGCATATCCGAGTCTGAGTCCGAGTCCGAGTCGCAGACTGAGGTCCAGGTCCGAGGGTATCGATAAGCTTACAAAGTACACTGTACACCGTACACCGTACACTGTTACTAGTACTGTATACTGTAGAATCAGGAACCGAACTCGACTCGACTCGACTCTGTCGAGATCTTGAACCCCGAGTGAGTCCCCGGGCGCGAGCTTGGAACGTCGTTGCGTGAGTAAATTAACCTGTAATCGTCTTTATTATTCACGATCACGATCCTGCTGTTTCATGCTTACTCGTATGCTTGTGCGCGGCCCGCCTTCAGGCTGAATGCGCGCTCGCTTGAGATCCTCGTCGACGACACTGTACTTGTATACAATATTCAAGTTCGTCGCTGGTCTTTACTTATGCGTGGGTGGGATTTGATCTCCGAGCCTTTCGTCTTTCGTGCAATGGCAGTGATCAGTGATCAGGAGATGGCACTGGCTCTGACGGGAGAAAGAATCAATCAAACTTGAAAGCAGGTACTACTGTAGTATCACAAACAAAAGCACAAAGCGCAAACACCTCACTGACAAAGCTGTACACGAGCCCGAGAGAAACCCAGATCGAGAAATCTTGTGGGAAGCGGAAGTACAAAATAAGGAAGGCCGGAGAGAAAGAAAGGGGGAGGTAGGGGGTTAGAGAGGTGAAGCCTGAGGGTACGGGTGGTGTCGGTGTTGGTGGCGTTCGCGGGCGGGTGGGCGGCCAGCGGCGGGCCAGGGACCCAGGGACCCAGGGCGTGGGGACTCCGATGCGCCAGTGCTTACGTTTCCGTTTAGGATGATTTTTTTTATAAACTTGTATGTGCTTTGGGGGGGGGGGGGGCATAGGTTCGGCGAAGCGCGGGAACGCGACGTGTTCACGTTCGAGTTCGAGATGATGGGACATTCGGGGACAATCGGGACAATCGGTGAGTACTGGTTTAAAAAAATGGAGTTGCAGTTGCAGAGGGACGTGGAGATGGAGATGGAGAGACGATCGAGAGTGCGTACCGCAAGACTGAGTTGTCGTACCGTACCGTACCACGTCCGCGGTGTGGCGCACTGCGTACTGCTTAAGCTCGAGCCTGAGCTTGAACTTGACCATCTCGTGTGCTTGTGCTTGTGTTTGTATTTGTATGATGATTGTGTTATCGTCTTCAAGTTGTTTGTTGGCTGTTAAGCTGGCAGCCCGAGTCCCTGTTTGACAGCCCGTTGCCTCCGGAGTCCGGAGTCAGGAGTTCAGCGGCTCAGCCTGCCAGTGAGTGCGCGTTGGTCAAGGTATCGAGGATTATCAGTGGCTGGGCAGATACGAGCATACACGTACGTACAGATGTACTGCCAGTGTACACGATCCCGAAACAGTACGCAGTACGCAGTCGGTACGCCGCACGCTGCGTTTGTTCCTCAAGACTCGATTCACGTCGGCCATGAACGAGCGCCGACTCCGGCCTCGCAGAAACGAGAAATTGCCAGTCTGAGTGCGTCCCGTCCCGTCCCACCGTCCTACCCGTCTATGGCGGCATGTACATGGTAACCGTGACGTCCGCTTGAAACGCCGTCAGTCGCCGGATGCAAGGCTTCAAGTTGAAGTCCTTAATTTACGGATCGAGGGCCGAGGCTTCTGGGCTGGCGTCTTTTTCACTGGTATTGGTGCTGGCGCTTGATTCTTGATCTGTCGTTTACCGCTGGTTGTTAGTCGCGTCGCTGGTCGTTCACGGTCCACTGTCCACTGTCCACTATTCACCACCAAGCCCGGGCCGTTATGGCGGAATCGAATCAAAATGATTGCGATTGCGACTCGGATTGGATTCGCAAGGAACGTCGGTGTCCTCCGTATCTGCATCTGCATCTGTATCTGCACCCGTATCTACATACCACTGAACACTGAACACTGAACACTGACCACTAACCACTAACCACTGAATGGTCTCAGGCTATCGATATCGGGATATCGAATATCAACTCCCAGTGCGCCCACGCGCGCAGAGTATGCCAATGATGCCAATGATGCTATGATGGTAACTGGTGATGACGACTCACGGTGCCGCGCCGCGACGGTGGGTGCGCCCGCGCGATAGACTATTGATATTAATAGAAGGTACTTCCGCTGTGCCAGTGTGTGTCATCTCGCTCCGCTGGCGAGATCAGACTCTTACTGATATGTTTTTTTACTGTCTGCACGATGCGCGAAACTTGTTAATGACGACAACACACCTGTGATGGGCCCAGGACCCCTCCTCCCTTAACATCATGATTGTCGTCACGCTCTCTACCAGTACCAGTGTCCGCGCTCGTAGCTCGTTCCGTGACCGCACCCACAACCAAACCAAACCAAAACCAAACCAAACCAAAACCAAACCAAACCAAATTTGAACTTGAACTTGACGGACCCCGACCTCGACCCCGACCCCAGTTCCGGGACTCCGATCCGACCAATCTCTATAGCTCGTAGCTCGTAGCTCGTAGCTCGTAGCTCGTAAGCTCGCGCTCGCGAACCTCCGAGTCAAGTCCAGTCCGAGATGAGGAGTACTAGTAGCTAGCTAGATACGGACTCCGGACTCGGACTCGGAGATGTGCGAGCCAGTCGCTGCTTTAGTAGTAGTAGCAGTAGTAGCAGTAGTAGTAGCAGTACGGCATCGTCCACTGGCACTCAGGCTGGGATTAAACGTCGACTGACATTCCGCCCTCTTTCTCTCTCTCCGATGTTCGCTCAGTCAGCTGGTTCGAGTCTTTTCAAGCTAAGCTTACGGTCAAGGAATGAACGAAAGGGGGTAGTTGAGGAGATAGGAGGTTGCTTACGCTAAACTAATGGTAGTCACTAGTCACTAGTCACTAGTGGTACTACTGGTACAGATAACATTCCAAAGTTTCTATCAGATCTCTCTTTTTTCTTTCGTTCGAGTCTTGGCTCGTAATAGCATGAGCACCGACGGATGAGGATAACCTGAGTGCGGCGTAGCGGATCGGAGTCAGAGTCGGACTCGGAGTCGGATTCACGGGTTCGAGTACTAGTACTGGTTACTAGCTACTAGTTTGGGTCCATAGGTTATTACTATTACTATTAGGTATGTCACGCAGAAGCATAAGCGCAGACGTACGTTTTGCGTGATTTCTCTTTTCGAATGGTTTCGCGATGTCGTAAATGGGGAGTTGGGAAGCGGGGGATGATGTACGGAGAGAGTAATGTCGCGTGTGCACTTAGAGGACCATTGTTGATAGGGCGAGTCGGAGTAGACCAGAAGGACGAGAAGTCCGGGGGCGGGGTTGGGTGGGATGTGTGTCTGGCGTTAGTAGAGAGAGAGGTAAAGAGGGAAAGAGTGCGGGAGTGAAAGAAAAGAGAAAAAAAGGCGTAGATCAGAGTTTGATTCAAGGGCGCTTTTCGGAAGTTCGGAGGTTGAAGGGAATAGACGCCGCGCCTCGAAGAAGAACACTGAACGGAACGGATACGGCATACCGGCTGATCGGCGAAGTTGGACGGCACCGACACCGAGCCGAATGTCTGTTTCCGCAGACGTCCCCACTCTTTACTTTTACTCTTTACGATTATTCGAGTACCAACTGGATTTGCGCTCTTTTTCTTTGGTGTGTCTCTATATCCTCCTGGCTGGCTGATCTGTGTTTTCTCCACCGGAAACTCCGATCGCCGTGCATACACCTCTCGTCAGCTGATCGACCTGGTACTAGTACTAGTCCTTAAGTCTCTCTTTAAAGACCAAAGGCTTTGAGTGTACTCTCCTTTCGTTCTAATCTCACCCAACCTTCCGTCCGGATTATTAGCCCGACCATTCCTCGACACCAAACTTATACACTAACAACTTCCAGTTAACTAAACCCACTTAAGACGGCCGGTGAAGACATCTATTAATATTGTTGCAACCACAACTCGAACCCATTCAAACCATGCCCTCCGTCTCTCCACCTCCACCTCCACTCTACGCAGGCATCGACCTCCTCGAAGCCCGCCAACTCGCCAACCTCATCACCTCCTCCCTCGCCAAACTCGAACACCAACACTCCGTCCAAGTCGCAGCACCCAGCTCAGCGACAAGCCCCGACAACCTACGCAATAGTAATGAAGACGCGCCAGTGGTGGACATGGACGCACGTACGCCCATGCTCACGATTGCGAGTGCGGCGGGTCAGCTGAGCGCGCTCGTTCGTCCGCCGAATGTCGTTGTTGCGGAGATCGCTGAAGGGGTACGTGCTATTCCGGTTTTTCTTGCTTTTTCGCGTTCCGTGTTCTGTGCGGTGCTGTTGGTGGACGCGTCGTTTCATTGGGGGGGAGGGGGGGGGAGGGGGAGGACGTCGTCGGCGTCATTTTTTTTACCCCGTTGAATCGCGTAGCTGACGGTCTTTTTCTCGTCTTTACCTCACCGGACACCCTTTTCTTTTTTACGCGTTCTCCGTCCTCCACTCGGTATACGCGACCCCCCTCCCCCCATCCACCGATACCGATCACGCACCCTCCATTGACACGCCCATACCCATGGACGTACTATATACACCAACCACCTCTCGACTGGAATCCGCAACGTTCAAACCCACCCCACTGACTCGGAACTGAGAATATTAATGGCGTTCGCGTGGACATCAACGGACCTAATAATAATTAATCCGCGTACCCCGATATGTCAACTCCGACGCACCCGTCCTTTCCGTCTCCTCCGTTCGGGATTGTGAATTTCAAATTGGGATCAATTGAATTGGAATGGAATGGATTGAATGGACGGGGACGGGGGACTACTCTGACTCTGACTCTGAACGTCCAATACTCAACTCAACGCTCCATCACATCACAACTCCCTCCTTCGAACCATCCATTTCTCGTCTCTCGCCTGTCGTTTCTCGTTCCTATGTGCATACATTAACATCAACACACAACATGAAAATCAACATCCCGCAGAGCACCCTCTCAACCGCCCTCGGCGTCCTCGTCGACGCCAACGTCCCCGAGATCATCCGCGGCCTCTCCCTGCTCGCCTCAGACGGATCCGACGGTACAGACAAATCAGATGGCACAGACGAAGGGCTCGCGAAGGACTCGCGGGGCGTCGCTGTGCGTGATATTGCGGCGCTTTGTGGGGTCGAGGCATCGAGATTGGGTACGTGTATTATTTGTTAGTGTGCTGGTCCTAAATCAGGGGTGTTTTTTTGTTGGGTTGGGTTGGGTTGTGATGAGATGAGATGAGAGTTTTGCTGACTTCGTTGGTGTTTACGCGCATATAGCCCGTCTCCTCCGCCTACTAGCAACCCACCACATCTTCCGCGAAGTCCCTCCTCTCCCCTCCCCACCTACTACTAACACCGCCCCGACCGTCCCCCAAGACCGCTTCGCCCACACGCGCACCAGCCTCGCCCTCGACTCCCGCGCACCCCTCGAGCAGATCCTCGTCCCCGGCGGAGCTCGGAACTTCGAGAGGATTAAGAGAGGGGAGGTGGTGGTGGTGGGTGGGAAGGAGACGTTCGTTGGGGAGGAGGGGTATGAGTGTGCGAGGGGACGGTGGGAGAGGAAGTTTGGGATGCCGGGGGAGGGGGCGGCGTTGGCTGCGTTGGTTAGTGAACTGTACGTGGATGTTTTCCTTTTTGGTTTTCGGTTTTTGTGGTTCTTACTTTACCTGTTTTTTTTTGGTTTGCTTTTTTGGTTGCGGTCCCTTGATGGCGTGACGTCTCCCCGATCTCTCCCCATCGTCGTCATCCCCCACCGTCCTCGTCGCGTAACCAGCACCGGAGAATCAATGTACAACCAATCCGGCCTCCGCGACGCCCTCCTCCCCCTCCCCTGCCCTGCCCACGCGCTCAAAAACTCCTCAACAAACGAATGCATAGACGGGAAAGACCACATCCGACGAAGGGACATGGAGGACCCCCTCAGGGCGCCGTTTAACTTCGCTAGAGCGGGTACGGGCACGGGCACGGGCACGGGGGTGCTTGGTGGGGTCTTGGACGTTGGTAGTAAAGAACGGGGGCGGTTTGTGGATGCGAAGGGAGGTCATGATCGTGATCATGGGGCGATGGGACAGTTGGGACAGGCGCAGAGCTCGCCTGTGAGTCCTACGTCGACGTTGATGGAGTCGGAGACGCTTGTGGGCTTGGACTCGGATGGGGAGAAAGAGGGGGAGAAGGGGTTGGATGGGGATGGTATTGGGATCTGTGGGGTCGGAAACTTGAAGGGAGGCTGGGTCGGGGTCGAGGATGTCAAGGATGTCAAGGTGGGTGTTGAGAAGGGTGTTGGAGTCGAAGTCGATTCGGCCACGGAGACTCATCTCATTACCACTACCACGAAGAACGTGAACTCGAAACTCGAGGCCGAAGACAAAGACGAAGACGAAGACGAGAGGGAAAGGGAAAGGGAAAGAGAAAGGGAGAGAGACCCGGCGAACTTGACGATGTACCAGTTCCAGCTCTTACCGGAGAACAAACACCTTCTGCACCGGTTCGGGAACGCGATGAAGGCGATGGGCGACTTTGCGCCGGGTGACGCTATTCTGAGAGGTACGTTTCGGTTCCGTCGTGGTGGCTTGTTCCTTCTCTGTCGTGTTGCTTATCTGGGTTTACGTCGGGGTCGTCGTGCTACGGGAACAGGGTTCGACTGGTCTGCATTGCCCGAAGGGAGCGTCGTGCTGGATGTAGGTGGAGGTGTGGGGAGCGCGTCGTTGCCCATCGTGCGCGCTAACCCGCACCTGAGGCTCGTCGTGCAGGATTCGGAGGACGTGAGCAAGAACGGGCCTGCTGTAAGTCTCCTCTTTTCCTTATAGAAAAAGAGAATAGGGTCCGATTCCGATTCCGATTCCGATGGATAACTTCTAACCCACCCTTGAACCCGCCTTGAACATGGAAATCGCAAAAACAGTATTGGAAGGTACATTACCCCGAGGCACTCGCCTCTACGCGCGTCGCCTTCCAAGCACACAACTTCTTCGAACCGCAGCCTTCGTTCGAGCATACCGTCCAAGACTTCAGGCTCTCCTCGTCCTCGTCCGGCCCATCAGCACCCGCAGCGATACTTATGCGCATGATCATGCACAACTGGCCCGACGCGGAGTGCGGGAGGATCCTGAGGCATGCGCGCGCTGTCGCGGGGGAGGAGACGAGGTTGGTCGTTGTGGATAGCGTTTTGGAGAGGGCTTGTAGAGTGGGGGCTGGGGCTGGTGTTGAAGTTGGGGTGGATCATATGACGAGTGGAAAGGCGCCGGAGCCTCTTTTGGCGAATTGGGGGACGGCGAATGGGTTGGCGTATAAGCTCGATTTGACGGTGAGTTGCTTTTCCGTTTTTCTCGACTGGGTGCGATCGTCTCTTCTCCTGTCTTGTCGTACCTCCCCCCCCCCCCCCCCATCAATCTCAATCTTTCTAACTACGAAATTCATCTTCATCTTCGATTTGACTTGACCCGTTCGAACTATTGCTCATCCTTCTCTTCCCCTCCCACCTCATCCCGCTCCATGGAACAGATGCTCTGCAACCACAATGCGTGCGAACGCACGCTCCCTGCGTTCGAGGCCTTGCTCGCTCAGAACGGCTGGGCGTTCGAGAGGCTGTATTCGGCGTGCGAGAGTTGGATGCCGCAGGTTGTTGCGAGGCCGGTTTGATTTGGGGTAGGGGGGATAAAAGGACGAGGGGACGTCCAGGTGGATGAACGGAGATGTTTGACGGTCCGAGGAAATGGCGTTTTGGAACTGGAGCCAATTCCGAATTCGAATCCAATGGCCAGTGGGAAGTGGGAAGTGGGAAGTGACATGGCGGCGCGGCAGCAACGAGTGGCGGATGCTGGAGTGGGTGCTGTATCTCGGATTCGGGACGTTCGATGTCAATGTCAATGTTATTATTACTAGTACTGTATTATCAATGCGCCGCGCTGACGCACCCTAACAAGCCTCTCACCCCTCCGTCTCTTTTCCCAAGACAAAAACAAAACAAAAACAAAAACGCTTAGTACGTCTTGTTCATATTCTTATGTTCGTTCGAGTCCGAGGAGCTGTAGCTGGTCGACTGTACCGTCAGAGTTCACGTCCACGTTTCACGGTCAAATGACAAGTTAGTCGATTGTCGATAATCTTCTACCAGTAGCGTACCAGTGCCAGTTCCGATTCATATAAGTTTTTATACACGTGAGACTTGTGAAGACTTGATCCTCTCAACGTTCACGTCCATGTCCATGTCCATCGGATCCGAGCGTTCCATCTTTTGCATTTCGCGATAAGCTTGCGCGGAACATTCTGTTTCAGAAAGCCAGAGAGGGCGTCTACGGTACTCTCTAGTAGGAGTGGATAGACACCCGATTTATTTTATCCTGCACACAACTTTCTTTTGATGTGAGATCTGGAAGAAAGAAAAAAACAAACAAACAGTGGTCGACGTTCGATAATGTTGGTACAGTAGTACCTCCGAATAAGCCGCCCCCTCGGTCAGAGTTTAGGGGCGGCTTATTCGGAGGCACGACTTATTGGCAGACATATGTAATAAAGATCGACGCCTATA
>JAFREE010000281.1:0-19249 GCA_019400425.1 Hymenochaete sp. R1
GTGCTAACCTCTTGAATCTCTGTCACGTGACCTCAATTTGTCAGACTCCTGATCACGTCTTGATCGGACTCTAACAGAGGGGAGGGAACGATGGCCAAAGGCATGGTTGTTGTAAAAGGTTGAGGAAGACGGAGTTCCTTTGTCTAATCGAGTGCGTTTTTCAGAGGCTCAGAGCCTTGAATGTTGAAAGCATGTCCCAGCCTTGATCCCATCTTTTCCGACCGCCCTGATCTAAATCCTTAGCCTCCTTCAAGGCTTGGCCTTTTGTCTTGCCTCCCTGGTAGAGCCATCTGAAATTTCCTCCGGGAGTCCAGAAAGCCACGGCTCGCCTTTCTTCTAAAACAGGATTCGTAAGCGGGCGGCTTGTATGCTTTATGGACCCAGATGGGAAAAAAATGAGATCTGACGGTTGCAATTCAATGATTAATTTTGGTTCCTTCATGAGCAGTTGTGCGGAAGTTTCATAATTGAACCGCCCGAAAACGCCAACACAACAGATGCCCCATGCCAGGTTTCGGAAATCCCTATGCCAAACCGTAACGGCGTTTGTACCCATGTTCAATGCAACTGAATCGAAAGGAGAGTTTGGGAAGTACTCTGGAACATTGATTCCCAGTGTCTCGAGGGCGATCCGCAGCCTCATTTGCTCGAACTTATAGAGCATCGAGAGCTTGGGGAAATATGTCGAAAAAACTCCTGTAGCGGAAGGTGAGGAAGGAAGGAAGGAAGGAAGTAGAAGAGCAAAATTTGTGGCTAACTCGCTACGTGGTTGGTGTATTTCTGCACTGCGTCGTGGCCCGAGAACTTGAGCAAAACCGAGATAATCTTATCCTTCTTTGAGTTCTTCTTCTCCCCATTGGAAGCCCGTAGTGATATCGGTGTCTGCGGTTGC
Organism: Hymenochaete sp. R1; assembly: GCA_019400425.1. Taxonomy (NCBI): domain Eukaryota; kingdom Fungi; phylum Basidiomycota; class Agaricomycetes; order Hymenochaetales; family Hymenochaetaceae; genus Hymenochaete; species Hymenochaete sp. R1. Next base: position 893 of record JAFREE010000281.1, read on the forward strand.
TTCAGCTTCAGACAGAACTTTTTTAACTGCAGAGAATACTCACCTTGGATCCCTGCCCAGAAGAGAAACCAAAGCATATACTAGGAAAGCTCCCTCTCTTGTGTTCAAATAGCTCGCCCTCACTCATGAGTTCCTCGAGCTGTTTGTGCGTATCTTGAAGCACCTTGTCTACCTCTGCACAAGTGCGAACCCAACCCGGAGGGTGAGAAGGCCTCACAGCAAAGACCATATCGTTTTGGTCTGTGAAAACTGTGGGTGTGCTACTAGAAAGGTGAGAGACGAATGACTATGAGACTGAATGCGCACTTAGGGTCTGATTTTGCATATAGGTAACCATCCTCTTCCAGAGCTGCAAGACTATCTGGAGAGGGCGGAGGAGGTTCCTTCTCTTCGGTCTTCTTTCCGAAAAATCCTTGCTTTGACCGAGGTAATGCATCAGACGTGATGTCTGTTTTGACTACGCTGGCCCCTGAGATTATTCTCTTGCCCACTTGCTCATAGTGGCGATTGTGATAAAGTATGCGTTTCTTAGCTTGCTTGTATCTTTTCTTCTCCTCGTCAGAATACGTCTTGGGTAGATTCAGGACTGCGGCTTTGTAAGCTGCCCTTTCTGCCGCTTTTCTTTCATTTCTTGATCTATTTTTCACTGCATTTGCATGCGCTTTAGAGATGCCCTTCTCCCTATCGATGGCCGTGTCTGCCGCATCGCTGACTGAGGTTGGATTCTGGTGAGAAAGACCTCTGTCGCTGGCAAGACCCTGAGGAGTTTTATGACCAAGAAGCGTCCACAAATCCTCAGGTCCATGCTTGAGAAGCGCGTCTCTCACCTTTCCTAACGCATCGAATCGACCGTCGTACTGTGCCCTGTTGTCTGCCTCGAATATGCTTTCCGGTGTCGTATTTATTGCTATCCCACAATCTCCAGAGTTTTGTTTTGCGTAGGCTACAAAATCGAAAGTTGGGACGCTGCACACCTTTGACTGCGGATGAATTTGAAGTAAGCAAAGCACGAAGGAAATGTCTTTAAGCTGCGCTCACAGCGAGCTTTTGCAAGTACACATGTTCGTATTCAAGCTCCATGCTAGTCAGATTTTCCCAGAGGTGTGTGCGGAGATGGAAGTGTAAAGACGTTTGTCCAAAGTATTCGAGGCGGGAAGACAAAGGGATATTAAGAAAAGAGAGAAGAATGTGAAGAAGTGAGAAGCAAAGAAGCGCACAGCCGCGGGTGACGAGCTCGGACCTTTTCCCGCTCGCACTGTCGCAGCACTAGTCCTTCCTTCCGTTTCATTCATTCAACGACCCAGCTGCGTCTTCAATAAGCACACAATGGAACGCTAACGTCCGGATTGGGGCACATTATCTCCCTTCACGCGGTTCAAGCGCCATGAGCCACTATCATGAACACAGACAGACCGTTCGTCCGTTTTCTTTTCAGGTTCCCAGAATTAAGCCTGCTTTACAATTCACCTGCATGTGCTACCAAAGGCTCCGCGCACAAGGCCTTTTAAACGCACTTCTATGCAAAAGCAACAATGAAACTGTTGACTGGGCAAAAAATGGCCTTTATTCCGCAAATAAAGCCGTTACTTTACATTTGCACCCCCGACCCCTCCTGGCTTCAAAGGCACCGGTCCTCTTTAGCATTTCATGACAGATGGGCTCGGATTCATTCACAACGCTGCTCAAAGCGTCTTTCTGAGCATAATGGGACGGTATTATCCAGCTCGAAGCAGTAGGAGTTCTTAAAGGAAGCAATTTCAACATGACAGCTACAATTAGCCCCATCTAGTCGGTACAGGCCTACAATTCCCTCCGTGGTTCCTCATTTTCTGTCTTAAACGCGCTTTTCATGCCTGTAGTCGGTTCGACACAATTACAACGCCTCGGGCGAACATCCGCTGCCCTCCAGAGCCCCTACCTCCTCAGATTGTCGGTTGCAACCTCGACCGTCAGCGGTTCTGTGGAAAGACGTGACGGAAATCCCCCCAGAGATGCTCAACCTCCGGTAACGTGCAGCGCTTCTTTAATTCTGTCGTTTCCTCTCAACATAGAACATGTTCCTCCAGGAACAAAACATGATTGGGGCGAGAGTCTACCATTTCCAGCCCAGTTGTCCCGAAATGAAGGAAATCAACCCCTCCTCGCTCGCGGAGCTTCCCAATGTCACTCGCCCTATCCTCGAAGCCGAAGTCGGTGTGTTTCGTAGCAAAACCCACGCAATACGATGCACCGTTGCTTTATCCAGGAGGACTGTCACTTTTGCAATAATTATAGGCTTTGACAGGGTGCGACTACGCAAGGGAAGCAAGTGCATATGCAGTCTAACGTACGGCAAAAGAATAACTTTCCCGGGTACCATGGCAGTGGTGGAAGTGGATGGATTCAAAGGCCGCACCGTTTCTAGAGAAAATTATAAAGCAGCAGACCGAGCAGCTGTCTCGTACGTTCCCTTTGCTCTTGCCTTGTGCTTCTTTTATATTTATTTACCTTGCAGAATCGCCGCCATGTTCGAAAAGAAAGCCCCAATTTCCCGACTTGCGAACATTTTGGTTTCAGATTATCCCCCAGAGGTGTCTCGTCTCTGTCCATCTCGAATGTGAGCACCGCACTAGCTCCCCTCCCCTAAGAATATGTGTTGTTGATAGACCTGTGCTTCATTGTTCATCCCGTTTTTATTAATTTTCGTTCTTCGAGGCCACGTAAAACAAACTTATAAAACAAATGGAATTGTAGCTTCCAAATGTGAAGTCACTTGTTTCTCCTTTTCTGCAACGCCTTTCTTTTCATACTTGAGCCACCAATTTGATAACCTCTGTCCTCCCCTTCCGAGAACACTTATATGTAGGTTTTCATGAAACCATTCCGCCTTTCACAGCCCACGTGTCTTTAAGGAACATTCAAGAGGGGTTGAGGAAGTCAAATGGTGCCTTTTTCCATTGTTTATTCTCTTGCAAGTCAATTCCTTACGACACGAGGAGAATGAGTCCCACCGCGGGGCTAATAATGCACGCCAAAGTCCCAGGAGTCAGCGGCGCTGGTTGTGCAACACCAACGACCATCAATTTGGAAAATAAAAGATATACCAGACAGAGGACGGAAGGCTGCCGGCCGGCGGAACGGTGAAGTGAGCCACATTGCCCTTAATATATAAGCGCACGGATTTAACTTGAAGTCAAAGGCAGCTCTCATTATAACCTCTGAAGCGCCTCTACCGCTCAGTGCGGCGCTCACCCATGTACCCTCTACTTATGCCGGAAGCTCTCTCTACCAGTGACCGTGATCTCGACTCTGATGGAAGCGAATCAAGCTCTGAACATTGGTCATCTGACAAAGCAAACGATCAACTGGTAAGTGTCGTATTGCCGCAAAATTTTGAGATTCTCATTTTTCGCAGGGTATAGAGCTTCTTCGGGACCAGTTCGAGAAACTCCAGGTTGAGAATAGGATGCTGAGGAACGACTTGGACAGAGCCAGGGAGGACACGCTCGTGTATCGCGAAGTAAGCACACTTATTACTTTCATCCAAGATACGAGCAGCTCTCATTCTAAAATTAGGACGCAATCACTGCAAGGCGTTGTCTGTCGTCATCCCGTTGGCAGAATGGTTCTCATTCGACATCAATCACGTCTAACCCCAAGGGTTTAGAAACAGCTGCCACTGGCAGTGGCAGTAAAGGCTCCCGCCTCAAGCTTTCTGGTCTGTGATATCGGAAATTGCTCATACCTACACCTCTAACCTGACATTGACATAGATGACTTGGTGGACGACGAAGGTGCACCGGCGCAATGGTCTCCAGACTGGCAGGCGCCCAGGCCCGTCCGCGCATCAGCAAGGAAACAAGGAAAGCTACTCGATGAAAAGCACGCACTGGATGCAAAGGATGCTACTCCGACCCGTTTGTCAGCAAGAATGAGCGCAGCATGTACGTGAATCAAAAGCATTCCTCACGTTCGCTTTGACTTCTGAGCATCTGACTTGAAAAAATAAACTGATACATTCAAGATCCCACACAAACGTTAGGCGACTTTAGGGCTGCAGTACCTCCACCGGTGTCCCGCAAAAGGTTGGATCTTGCAGCTCCTCTCTCATTTAAAGTTCCAGAGCCTCAGAATGCCAGCCTGAGTGTCCAGGTACTAGGCAGATCCATGACAGGAATATCGCATAATGCCTGGACTGGCAAATGTGTGTGTTCTTCAACTTGATCATGCCCGTTGTATTCAATTTTCATCTTTGTAGACATTGTTCGCCCTTTCACTGGTATCAAACCAAATCGTAAAAGTTTGTGCCAGGCTTTGAGCCGTTGCGGTTGGAATGAGACTGGGTTCAAAGGTGTAATGGTATGTGACGTTCATCGCCATACGCTTCTTGCTTTATCTTGGTCTTAGTGTTTTCGACGAGTGCAGACCACCGTCGTGGAAAATGTGGAACGATTCTTAAACACCTCTGCATGCATCAGCAACCAGAATACAAAGGCTCTTGAAGCCTTAAATGCACAAGTCTGTCGATTCGTTGTCTGTCTCGGACTTTTAAAGTCTTGATACTAAGTCCCATTCAGGTTCAAAAAGCTCACCCGCAGGTTCCATTCCATGCTTATGAAGGTTCATGGGTCCTTAAAACCATGGTCATGACGGCGTTAGTTGAGGCAAGGCGCGCAAAATGAAAGTACTAATCCCACAGTCACGGTACGCCACTAATTTTGCAATGTGTTGATGTGAAGAATTCGGAAGATTCGAACTGTGTTATAGTAGATTGTTCTGTTCCAATACTTATGATTTTTAAACTTGAGTTTTGGCCTTTTGGTGTTACAATGTGGGGCAACCAACTTCAAGTTGAAAGGCGCTTCAAGTTGTGCCATTGGAACGACCTGGGTGAGCAGAAACACCGTGAAAGCTCCCTTAAAGGACAGAATCACGGTGTCAAAGGGAGATTCAGCCCAGAGGTCGCAAAGAAAGAACACTACGAACACTTACCACTAGTAGCCTAGTACACCAGGAGAAACAGACCCGAGGCATGTATTCCTTGGAAGGAACCATGACCTCGGCTCACATTCATTTTGCAGTGTTCTTTCTCAATGTCAATCAAAAACTCAATTAGTAATCCTAATGAGAAGTTGGGACTGGTAAAGTGGGCTGCTTCGGTAAAGGCACAAAGGCCACCGGCGCGACTGGTGCCTGAGACCGGTACTAGTGGACCAGAAGCGTGAGGAGAACTTGAAGGCCCACTGGCACACACGAGGCGTACTTCGTTTGCAGTTGGCACGGGCGCCTTTGTGAGGGCGACCGTCGCATGGAACTTAAAGGGAGATGCATGTGTTCAAAGAACCAGGGCTACTTAAATGGCCTTCGCATCTTCGCCCCAACATGCTTCTATGTTTCTGCCAGTGTACTCAACTTGAAATCTCACGAAGCAGTCAACAACCAGACTGCGCGTCTTTCACCCTTTCAAAGACTCAAAGTTGAGCTGTGCTAGACATGCTTACAACCCAAGTCCTTGCCCTCCCTTCCTCAGACACTAAGTCTGCAGCTGTTCCTATCCAAAAAGGTCTGAGCAGGTCAGATTACTTCCGGATCAGTCTCCAGGTCCTCAGTTCCATATCCGGTGCAGGCTACGACATCTACGACCCGGCGGCATTGGCGCTGTTATCCTCAAGATTCATAGAACACCTTCACCATGACACCACAAATGACCTTTGCCGGGTTTGCCCTTATCGGTTTCTCACAATACCATCCTCTTTGAACAACGTAATGGACCAGTTTCGGGCCTACCAGGTAGACTTCAATCCAAACAAATGTAAGTTACGTGTTGAATCTGGCGTTTGATGAGCAAATTGTAGTGGCTAACCGCAATCATATTGTTCAACCTACAGTGCATCATCTTTATTTGGTGCTCCTAATCTGTATGCGATCAGTTTGCCTTTCCGCTGGGCTCCAGGACTCGGATACGTTTGGCTGGTCATTTTGGATTGAAAATGGGAATAAGCATTGTGTGGCCCTAGGGTCTAACCCGTTGAATTTAGTAGACTTTGCATATCTTTTCTCCCTACTCCATCTTCCCCATTCTCCTTCCAAAGTCGAAAACATCTCTCATTTCTTCTCTCAATTAATGACCCCAGGCTGCTTGTAAAGTAATCACCAGCTGTCAATAGATTCCTGAACGCGATTTCCAGTGTTCTTACCATGCGACATCATTTTTTGACTGCGCACAGGCATTCGCAGTCATTCGAACCCTTGGCTCGGAAGCTAAGATTGCAGAAACGTGCATTGTAGCTCTTTGGCAGCCATGAATCCTTCCAGTTTAAAACAAATTTAAGATCTTACATAAATATCAAGGCAGACAGAGTAAAAAATGCTATATCTGGACTGGAGAAGCTGGATAAAAATCTAATTGATAAGCACCATAATCGATCAAAATCTTGGCCAGCGCCTTTGAAGAACACCATGTTCTCTTCAAAGCTCTAAAACTGAAGACAGTATCCGGGCACATACAAAGCGAAGATGCTCATTGTTTTTTTTCTCGCAATGAAGCATCCTTGGTGGTGGGGTCGCTCTTTTGACGCTTACGGATTTCATCTTGAGCCTGGGACCTTGAATGAAGCTTCGACTCAAGACAGAGGAGGGAAACTTGGCCCATGAGCCTTGCTTATCACGACTCTGTTCTCTTTCTCTTTTCATCCTTTGTGAGTGCGAGCTGCCTCATGCGTTGCCTACAAGGTCCCATTCTAAAGCAATTGGCAGTTCGGGATTCGGGGGTGCAATAGCCTCTTTTGTTGATAAACAAGGGACTCAAACCCAATTCTTGCTCATTGTAAGATCGCCATGGCTCTTTATGATGCACCAAAGGCAAAGTAGAGGAAAAGAGCAGAGGGGTTGGGTGGGGGAGTACTCGCGGTATAAAAGGCATGATGCAAACAAACCAATTAACACCATCATTTCTTTGTCTGTTCCACTCCTTTTTTGGTGCTCCCGCTTGCCAGTGTTCATCTTCAAACAATGCAGGTGAGATTTTCATAGCACTATCTTATCGCATGATTTGACATGAAAGTGTTAAGACTGCAGCGAGACTTTTCAGCTATGTTATGCCAGCATCGCCAAAGTCATTTTCACAACCTGTGAAAGAAGACCCTTGGTTCTCGACAAAGCTGATTGAAATCGAGGTGAGGTAGGGCTGTTGTGTGATGGAGGACTAGAAGCACTTACCCACTTTCGGCAACCTCAAAAAACTGCAGTGTCAAGGCTATGTGTTCCGTGTTGATATTTGTCCATTCGCACTGAACCCCGTATTCCGAGATATGTTCTCAAGTCAAAGCTCTCAGAGACTCAAGCTAGATGGTGTTCCCTCTCACGAGTTCAGATCGTTGTTAAAGGTAATGTTTCCGCCGTAAGTGAGCAATTGTTCTGGGAGCTTGTCAAACGCTCACCTCAAATTGAAGCGCTATTGGGACCCCTGAGAGGGATATTTCAGACATTGACCTTGAGTGGGCACTGAAGTGGTCGGTTTTTTGGGGATTTACATCAGTCTATGAAAAGGCGCTGAGCAATCTAGATGGCATGGGGCTTACTTCCGCTAGAAAGATCGAGCTTGCTCAAAAGTACGGTGTGGAATGCTGGGGGTCGCCTGAGATTCAACGTCTCCTCAATCGCCCTGCCTGCTTGTCGCTACAGGAAGGGCAGCAGGTCGGGGTGGAGGTCCTTGTCCGGATGCTGGAGCTCAAATGGGACAAGGATACCGACGTATCAGCAGTGAGTGTGCTTGTATTATGTTTGTTTGCGATGCTACCCTGACTCTCTATACAGCATCAGCATACTGCAGATGAAATGGAAATTGATCCCCCGCTTGCCGAATTCATCTGGCCGCGTCTATCTCTCGAGGACGCAAGGCCGCCTCCCCGTGTATTTGCAGCTGAAGGTCAGGAGCATAAATCACATGGAGATGATGGGGAGGCCCGTGAAGATGAGACCGTGATGACAGGGATGCTAGAAGGGGAAGCCTTGCTTGATTAAGTCGATTTTGAATGCATTTTTTTTAATTCAATAAAAAGAACCTTTCTTCGATGTTTGTTTATTTGTTTGTTTGTTTGTTTGCGTACAACATCTATCTTTCCGATGTTCACGTGCCCCGTTGCAAGGAGTCCCCGGGATCCAGGGCTTCGCTTAATGTACCACTCGCAGATCTGGAGCCTCCGGATTTCTCAAAGAATGACCACTCGTCGCTCGAGCCACTGGCCTTGTAACCCGGGCCACGGGGTGGGGTTTAAAAGAAAATTAAATTCATATCAAACGGCGAGCCATTTACCTCTGATTTTAAATTACCTCAAGCCTAAATGCGAGGCTCTGACTCTGCACTTGGTTCCAACAAACGGGCGTCGCGTCCTTTGAGAGCCGCTCCCTACCGCGTTGAAAGAAACAACGGTCGCATGGAATCAAACCAGCAAGAGAGTAGCCTTGTGGAAGAAGACGGCTTGCAGTTGACCCGATTGATCGTAAGTTAACAAAACCCTCCCACCAATAATGTTTCCAGAAACCGAAGAGTTCCTATTCCATTCCAGGATAGCGTTGCATTAAATCAAGAAATAACCAACCTGAAAGCTGAGTTGGAAAGATACAAGGGAGAAGCTCACCAGAAAAGGAAAGTAAGTCAGAGACCCGTTTTCCACAACCGGACAAGATTGAGCCAGACCCATCTTTATCTTTCCTTTTAAAAGGATGCAGACCTCATGTGCCGGCTGCTGGGGGAAGCAAGGGATGAAACCGATGTCAACGTAGCAAAATTTCTGGCCGAAAAGGAGCGGAACAGCTTGCTTGAGGCCGAACTTAAGAATCTAAGGGAGCTGACCGTCGGTTCCAGGGTTGAAAATGTACGTTCTTTGGATTCAAAATGTTCCTCCACCACCAACTGTAAGAATTTTACTGAGGCGCAAGCCATCTGAATGTTTACAGGTGCCGCTTGAAATTGCATGCGTGATTTGCAACGACAATATAGCATCTACCCCTGCAATGTGAGCCAGTTATTCCTATCTGCAAGCTATCTGAGCTCACCTTGCAACCGCGCAGATTACCGTGTTCCCACATCTTTTGTAAAGTTTGCATCCACGATTGGATCAAGGAGTCTTATGAAAAGCACGTCGAGGCGCACAAACAGTTCCTAGAGAGCTTTGAGGATACCGTGCCTGAAGAGGTCATAGAATCCCTCGGCAACCCGGTTGTTTTTGTTCGAGCCTTGGAATCTGTGGCCGATTGGAAGATGAAAAGACCAAGCCCAAGATACACATGCCCTACCTGTCGAAAAGAAATGGAGACAGCACCTATAGATTGCCTTCCCTTGGTAGACTTTGTGAGACGCCTAGGGCCTTTGGAACGAGGGCTTGAGGAGAGTGCACTTGGGACTGACCCATGGAGCGGGTTTTTTGCACCGTTTATGAGCAAGAACACCCCTTTTCACGTAGGACCCTTCAGCATTGGGATATTTTTGGATTCTGAGGAGTCAGAATGAATTGTAGTAGATGGAAGAAAAACGTACCAATGATATGTCAGTGTCTAGGAAAGAGTTGGAATACTGGTGAAGGTGTATTTGGGCCCGGGTAAATTTCCCCCAGAGTTCTCTCTAAATTTGATTAATATTAAAATCAATATATATATTAATACCAATTAACTGCGGGAGCGTTCACGTGCTTTTTCGTGGCTCAGCGTTATACATGATTACACGGTGAGACTGGTGGGACCAGTCCTAGTACCAGTGCCTTTGTTTGAGCCCCGCTCATGCTGCGGGCGAGCATCTCCTTATGCAACCGGGACATAAGCTCTTTCTCATCCAAATTATTGCCTGCTCTTCTCCCAACAAACTTAGTTTCGAAACGACTACTGGGAATATATTAGCAGAGTAAGGGACCAAAACCCCAGACTCTACTCTGAAGATTGCATTGTCAGAAAAGAACAGACCGCCTAGTGGATCCTGAACGAACATGCTTCGAGTAAAACAACCAAAACGAGCAAGACCTGATCAATTCCACAAGACTGATGACGCTAGAAACCCGGTGGGTGTTTCAGAAATCTGCTGCCATTGGCGGAGCTGACTCTTGCGATTCCTATAAAGCGTCGTCGTCGACTTGATGATGAGCGTGGTCTATTAGAGCAGTTTGAAAAACGGAAAATTAGTTTTGAAGAGGCTGTTAACAACCGTTACAAAGCAACAGAAGTCATGCGAGAAGGACCTGAGCGAGCCCAGGAACTTCTCCTCTTCTACGGAAAGGAAGCAGTATTCTTTGAAGACGCTGCTTCCAAATGTCAAACTTTCAGCGAAGATGCCGCCGACATCCTTGTGTTCATCAGGGGTCAAGTTGAGCAATGGAACAAGTTCCTTAAGGCCCATGCTGCCTCCTCATGCTCTGGCAGTCATGAAAGAACTTCTCTGAGTCATCCTTTTTGCAGCTGCAAGTTCCCTGAAGTGTCTGTCGGTAAGTCTGCTCTGTTCAATGCAATGGCGAAATTTATCCTCTTTTCAACAGAAGGTTCCGGCTCTTGCCAGCCTAGGAGTAAAAGGCAAGAGCTTTTGGGCAAAATCCTCCTTCAAATCATCGGTTGGGAGGACATGGGCGGTTTCTCTCGCGCAGTATCAGATCACATTTTAAAGTCGATGCGCTCTATTTGTGACTTACTGGTTTCCTTTGCTGTCGAAAACAGCGGCGGTCAAATGAGCACGGAACTTCAAGAACTTAGCCAAGGAATACCAGAAAACGTTGACACGCTTCACAAGATTCTTGATGTTGGAAGCCCCTTCGATGTTTATCCCACCTGTCTAACCTGTTGCGCCATCCACTCCTGCCCCCCAACAGGTTCAGATGCAAAGAATGGTTCCATACGGCGCTTCTCTCATCCCAACATCTGTGGGGTGGATCCTTTATCCGGAATAGCCGGAAAGCCCTGTAACCAGCGCTTGACCGCTGAAAGTGTTGGCCAGTTTTGTCATCAGCCCATGGAAAAATTTCTGGCCCGATTTCTTAGCCTGCCGCTCTTGGAAGACGTTGCAGAACGTTTTTTCACCAAGGCAAGGGATCCTGGCCATATGATCAATGCATATGACGGGGCATTCATTCCCGATCTCATGAAGGTCCTTGACAAGGTTTCGCTTCCCAAGTCGCTGCAGCCACTGCGTTTGTTTTTTTCCATGAGCTTCGATTTTTTCAACCCGCTAGGAAATAAGCAAGCAGGGAAGCACTGTTCAGTGAGCGTCATCCAGCTTGCTTGTCTCAACCTCCCTCCTGACGAGAGATACAAACCGACCAATTTGTATCTTGCTGCCGTAATACCTGGGCCAAAGGAGGTCGATGTGGAACAGATTCACCCTTACTTGAGGTTCGTAATTGAGGATCTTTTAAAGTTGAGCAAGGGGATGTTCTTCACAACAACTGCCAAGCACCCTGAAGGTCGTCTTGTCCAGGCGTTTTTAGGTCCAATCTGCTGCGATCTTCCTGCTGCGCGGAAGCTTTGTGGTTTCAAGAGCCACGCCTCTCATCAACTTTGTCATAAATGCAAGTTAGAAGGAGATAAAACAGGACTTAACGCAGGCCCGAATAGTGATGTGGACTTAGAGGCTCGCTTAAAAGAGCGTCGCAAATTAACACTGGTGCATGAAGAAAGGGATTGCGATGCTCTGCGACGTCATGCCTTCGATCACTTAAACGCAACAACCAGGAAAGAAAAAGATGCAATTTCACAAGAATTTGGGGTCCGTTGGTCCGAGTTAAACCGTTTGGCAGATGACATGCTCGCGCTTTACAACCCAAACCGCCAAATTGTGGTGGACCCTATGCACAACCTCCACCTTGGCCTGAACCAGCACCACATTCGACGCTTGTGGTGCCTTGAAGACGATATGGTGCAGAGACTCTCAGCCCCACTTGGTGACGAATGGCGATCAAAGCAAGCAAGCGTGCTAGAAGAGCTGCAAAGGTCTTTGATGCGCACCTTGTCTGTTGACAACAGCGCGTTTGCCAAAGCAGATAAACCTCTTCTTTTGCAGATTGCAAAAGCCAACGATATAATTGTATCGGAAGAGCTGAAAAAGGAAGAGCTGTTGCGAGCTATTCGTGATTGGGTGAGTAGAATTCAACGCCGCAAAATGGGCAATCTTACAAACATTTCTGCTTCTCCAGGGAAGCTCCGCGGACTTGACATTGATGCGACTTCCAACAGTTGACGCAATAGAACAATCTGTGCGTCTCAGGGTAAAGCGTAAGAGTGATTTTGCAGAATATCACCTTGAAGCGCTGCGTAAAGACATGCAAGACATTGTTCTCCCTTCCCATGTTCAAATGCCCCCTCGAAACTTTGGTAGCCCATCCCATGGAAAGCTTAAAGCTGACAACTGGAAGGTCCTTTGCACCATCATCATCCCAGTGACGTTTATACAGTTGCTCACCGCAAGAAATGAAGGTCCCAGGATGCAGAGCCTGCTTCAGCACTTCATGCTTTTATCTAATGCCACTCACATTGCCAGCCAACGTATTCAAACGGAAGAAAGCATCAGACGCTTCAAGAACAGTATTTCCGATTACGTGAAGGGAGTCCCGGACCTGTTTGAGTCTGAGCATGCTTTGGTCCCAAACCATCACATGGCACTACACCTTGCAGAGTGCTTCTACAACTTTGGCCCTGTTCATTCTTGGTGGGCCTATCCCTCCGAAAGGCTTAACGGGTTGTTACAAAACATGAATACCAATTATATAGCCAGTGAGCCTCTTACATATAACTGAAATTCTGAGGACTGACTCTGGACAAGATTGCTTTCCAAGGACTTATATGGAGAAATATCTGAGGAAAGGCAATGCATCAATTATCTCTCAACGGCTTGCTGTCCCTTGTAGTCAAGCCGCGGCGCAAAAAAACAGCAAGTTGGCTGTCACGCCTTTCAAGCCAAAGGTCGTTGGAAGATGCGAGATCAACAGCGCACCTTTTACCTGCGCTAACTATCGTGACAAGGAGGGTAAAGAAGGCAGGTCGAGAGACAGCTTCGTTATGCTGAAACTCGATACAAATTATGCGGTGGGCCAGATTTGCTCAATCTGTCAGAGTGAATCAGGGATTTCCTTTACAGTAAGGTTATTCAAATGTCTATGCCCCGATTACGAAAGGCAGGATAAATTCAGAGAAATGACTCAAGGAAGAATGTGGCTTGTTAGCAGCAATTTCGAGGAAAACGCCAGGGCGATTTCTCAGGCCGATGTTGTAAGAAAGGTCGGGATCTATCCAGTGCAAAAAGACTTGTGGTTTCCTGGAGAGTTTTTGCTAATAATAGACACAGATGCGTAGTTCGACTTCTGTGTCAATGTGTATAACTGTTTACTGTCGCTTTTTTCTGCCTGTTTGGGCGACCTGAACGGACTTGCGAGCAGCCTCACCCAGAGTCACCCTGAAAGGTGGATTCGGATTTGAGCGTTCAAAAGTCGTGTTTTTTGGTGATGAATCTGCTATAATTGTATCTATAGTTTACACCATGCTCAACTTTGGGAGATCAAGGCAGGTTAATGTTGAGAACGTGCTGTTGGTTGACACCAGAGTCATCGTCCTCTTCGATTTGAAGGCCTGTACCAAAAAAAGAAATTTGGTGATCAGGTGACCTATTTACTTTCTAACTCTTGACTCTTCGACTACCCTCGGAAGTAATTTTGCTAAACTGCAAGTCAAGGCTTCTTTCACGACATAAATTCTTGGTTATAATCTTGTTTTGTACGCATAAAATAGTTTCTTTTTGGCTGTAGCTTGCAAACAGCCTTCTAGCACTCATTTCCAAGGTATGCACAGCTTTGGTTTCTAATTGTGATGTTTTCTGACACTCTTTCTAACTTTCTAATCCCGGGGTTTTATTTCCATTCCCTTTTTTCAATATTCACTCTTCAACATCAAGTTATATCGCCAAGAACTTGTCTATTCAGCGCCGCTATGCATACGACAGTCCCAGCTCCTGACAATCGGTTCAATGACACGCCTGAGAGCAACGCCGAGGACTTCTGGGGCCACAACGGTGCCCCGTGGATACGCTGGGGACGCAATAACCCTTATAAAATGGGCGAAGAATGGCAGGCTGGTATTGCAGAAGAGATTGCAATTAGGGGGGTTATAATGCTCGCGGATGAGACGCGAGAAATGTGCAAAGACCTTTATAAGGTCACTATTTGGTAAGTCAGTTTTAAATTCGTATATTTAAAGGCTAATTGAAACGATTTCAAGTGGTCGCATTCATTGGACGGTGAATGATCCTCGCGTCCATCTCACGGTGTTTCTCCAGGCGCGAGATAGTTACGGATCAAATTACGACTTGGCATGGATTCATCTGCCAGTTGATTTTACGGTCGAAGGTATTGTAAGTTGCCTTTTATTCTTTCTTTTATTTCTATGACTAACTCAGCAACAGCGCGCCCACTATATGGATATGACGTGGACGTGGGTCGGTGATTTTGTGTCAGAGGGACGGTCTGACGGCGTATTGAGGGAGAAAGTGAGGGATTGGGTCGACCCCCTGCCTGCGCGCCATGTTTAACAGGCGCTTGCTTATCTTTATTTTATAATTTAAAAGGTTGTTGTATGCTCAAAACTCGAATTTTGTATGACTCATCTTTTCCTCCGAAAGGATAAGTATTAAAAACTCTCCGCATCCAACATAAATTAATCATGCAAATTTGTAGCACCAAGCATAGAGTCCCAAAGAAAATGTGTGCGTAATTTACTCTTCTTTTTGCATCCTATTGCTACCTTACTATTTTATATCCAGTTTCTCTATTCTTTCCAAACCTTTTCAAACAATCAATTGGGTGCGTGTAAATGTTCCATACTGGATTCTCCTGCCCATGGTGCTGGATCCTCAGAGGCAACTGCCTCTGGAGATGGATGGCGTATGCATATAAGCAGAAACCTGACAGGATGAAAAATTGACCGGCAAGGTGTGTCAGTAAACAACGTCATATCTAATGCTTAAAAGAACTTATCTTTTTTTTTTTTACTTCTGCCAGTAAGTGACCCGGATTGTCCGGACTGTAGCTCAATACAAAACGAATACAAGACTTTGCAGTTACAATGAGCACAGACAACATTCAGAATTTAGGGTACGGATTGGACCAGTCCCTTACCACCTGCATATCGCGTCCACCGGCACACTCAACGGTCCCTAGATCGCCTGCCCAAGTCCAGGTCATGCTGTCAAAGTCTGCGTCCTGATGAAAATGATTCAGAAAAACCGAACCAAGAGATGAGAGGAGGAAAAAGGCGCACCGTCCAACCATTTCCCCGCTCGGTAACAGGTATGTGGAGCGTTGCGATACTTTCGAAGCCCCCGCGCAGCGTTATGCGTTTCTCGCTGCTCATAAGGCGCACGGTGAGGTGCTGCTTCTTGTCTGCACCGTAGGACAAGTGCGCCTTGCCGCTGAAAAGAATGAAGTTAAACGCAAACGCAATTGCTATTGGGATAAGAGCTCACCAGATTTCGACTTGGTACAGGTGTCCGAGAAACGGTTTGCACTTTTTTGCAAGGCATATAACCGCTTCTATCGCGATCGACTCCGCATTGCTCGCAAAACGCTTCTGGAGCGGACTCGAATCGTACGCTGCGGATGCGGATCCCCAGCGAATCCACGGCGCTTCTTCACGTACCCAGAGATCGCGCGGGGAGCTCGAAAGCCTTGGATCGGAACTGGCGTTGCGTCCGATCTTTGGGTGGTAGCGGGAATTCTTGAGAGTCTCTTTGCGAGGCATTGTCGAGTGGGATTTGGGAATAAGCTTATAATGTTAGAATGATGGTGTGAGGAGCGCGTTTACAGGCCAATTAAGCGTTAGAGCAGATATTTGAGAGATAGTAAGAGTAAATGTGCAGTAAAAGAAGAAGAGATTGAGCAAGCAAGCCTGCGCCGGTCGATGTGATCGCCACGTTTCACGTGACCTTTGATTTCCTTTCTTTGGTCTTTGTCAAACTCGTACACAAGTGCAAACATTCCCGATTAATTGACGGCATTTGGTGCTGTTTGTCCAATGGCGTTACGTGACTCTCATTGACGCGTGGCTTGTGACAGGCCGTGGCCGCTGGCTTTTTTTTCATCTTCTCTCTTTTTACCTTCCCTCGTTCCTCACCCTCAACGACTGCGAAAGCCCGACCCAAAGGGCGCCCTCGTCCTCGTGTCGTAGCTGGCGAAAGCCGCGTCAGCCCCAAGTGTTGACTTGTGGTCGACCCGGGTTGATGACGACCATGGGCGTCGAGGTCGGGCTTTCAACTTGGTCAGAGCCCCTCACCCTCTCCTCCTTCTCTCCTTTTCTCCTTCTCTTCGGCGTTCGAGTTTTAACGGGTGGATTACGCTTGGTGAGTTCTTTTTTTTCTTATTTAGTCTAACGGTTGTTATAAATTAACATATGCTTCAGTTTAAAGCCGCTTTTACGAACGTGGACGCCAAGTTCGTAAAAGTGGCAGACAAGGAATGCGAGTCGGCGAGCAGCGACCTCAAGAAATGGTTCAAGAAACTTTCCGTGGGTCTCTCTGCTGCACCATGACCGTCACTGTCCCCTTATGCCGAATGAACGCGCTCTCTGTTCTCTTGCTTTGCTGCATTGCGAAACTGGCTTGATGGGGGAATGGAATTGGAACTGGGTGTCTGCGTTCGCGGTGGATAATCTAGAAAGACGAAAGGGCGCATGACTCCAAGGTTGCATCAGCGAATACAAAGATAAAGCAAGCAGGTCCGTCCCCCCCACACTCATAACTCTCGCGCATCTCCATACACGTACACATACACTCATACCATTTTCAACTATATTCCCCATCTACATACCGTTATCCCCTGTGCCCTCCTTGGTCTTCCATGTGTGTGATGTAAGAATAGGCGAGCTATTCGAGAAGAGAGCCAAGAAGGACCTCGGCGCCGCAGAGGCACACACGCGCTACCTCGAGCTCCTCAGCGCCGTAGGCCCCGAAACGGCAGAAGAGAAACAGTACGTCTTCTCTCCCCCTCCCCCCCTTCCTCACCCACGCCAAACGAAATCTAACATACCCGCTCCCTCGCTCGGCACCTCGCAGCTCACACGCCCTCTCCACGACCCAATCCCACACAACGGTCATCACAGCCGTCGCCCTCTCCATCGCGTGCACCGCAGACGCGGAGTGGGCGCGGTGCGCGGGTGTGCGGGGGTGGTTGGGCGGATTGGGGAGTGTAGGGCGTATTTGGAGGGCGGGTGGGGGTTGCCGATTCCGGGTCCGGTTCTGGATCCTGGAATGAATGTGGGTGAGGCGGCGGCGGCGGGAGTGGGGGTAGGGGTAGGGAGGGGAGAGGGAGAAGGGAGGGGACTCGGAGGGACGAGGGTGGACGAGATGGGCGTGAGGGTGTCCGGTTCTCAGACCCAAAACCAAAACCAGAACCAGAACCAGAACCAGAGTCAGAGTCAGAACCAGAACGGACCGACCTCAACCTCGACATCGACATCAACATCCCTACCCGCCCGAACCCGAGCCGGCGGGCCAAACCCACCCCCGCTGAGCTCCTACTTTCCCCACCCCCACCTACACCCTCACCAAAACCCGACGGCTCTAGAGAAGTTCAACGCGGACTCTGTGAGGAGCATCGAGAGTCTGTCGAGTTTCCCCAGTCCGCCGAGTCATTTCCCGTTGCCTGGGATGGGCGTGGGTGGGGGCGGGGGTATGGGTGTAGGTGTAGGTGTAGGGATGGAACGGCAGGACGAAAGGGTGAATGGGAGAGAGAACGAGGGAGCGAACGAGAACGAGAACGATAAGAAAGAGAAGGAGAAAGAGAGGAGGCCGGGCGTGTTAACGGTAGCGTCCTCAGAGGCGGTAGAGAACGTCAGCGTCGGGAGGGCTGACGGCGGCGGCGGCAGCAATGGCGGGACATCGACGCATCCAGATCTCCACGTCGTCGGGAACGCGAACTTGAGGGACCGTTCAGACCGAGACGGTGACGGCGACAATGACACCAATACTAACAATGGCAGAGACACCATCAAACCCCTCCGACCTCCCGAGTCGCCTTCTTCTACCTCTGCATCAGCGTCGGTAGGGCATAGGAGACGGGATAGTTGGCAAACGGGCGTGGGGGTGGGTGTGGGGGTGGGTGAGCTCGGTCAAGGCCAAGCGCAGGGACAGGGACAGGGACAGGAGAGAAGGGCGAGCGGGGGTGGGGTCGAGAGGTCTGAGAGCCGGTTGAGTACGGGGAGCCTTGTTGCGAGTATGAGGGATAAGTGGGGCCGGGGATCCCTCACTACTATCTTCTCCATCTCCATCTGCGGGAAACATCACATCGTTGACACCGTAATAGCATTAATAATACCAATTAAACATTTGTGTATGAGGCATGATCTAGTAAGTTCTGAGTG
>JAFREE010000282.1:0-19196 GCA_019400425.1 Hymenochaete sp. R1
AAGATACATACTTTAGCCACAAGTGCACGAGGTTCGATGGTGTACTGTTGAAGCGGCTTCCTAACAGATTTCCCGTATGCGAAAGCTGTCACCTGAAACATCATAAGTAAAACATACACAAAGAAAGAAGAAATGATACTCACTCTATCACCTTTTGCCAGATCAGTTACTCCTTCACCCACCCAAGCGATGATGCCTGCTCCCGCGAGACCAAGGACGTGAGGGTACGAACTGGCTTGAAGAAGGAACCCATAATCGGTCTGGTAGACGTCGACAGGGCTGAGTGCAGCAAACTTCATCTCAATGAGCACTTCCCCATGTCCTGGGGTTGGTGTACTCAATTGGACTTGTTCAACCTTGCCCAATGCAGTTGTTGCGACGCCAGTATGGAAGCTCATGATGAGTGAAGAATAGTAGTAAGGATTGAGAAGAAAGCTGATCTGTTCTGTTGACTATTTACTGCGCTTCAACCATGCTTTATATAGATTTTTTGAAGCGACATTGATATCTCAGATTGAGAGACTTCGAATAGAGATCAATCGATCGATGACCAAGAACGCCACCTCTCCTTTGTCATTTCAACCAAAGCACGCAATGAAAGTAGTCTCTTACCTTGTCGCTTAAACCTAAGGGTCAAACCATTTAGAAAGGAACAATTGATGGATGACCAAGAACATCTTCCCTACTTCATAAGCAGGACACGTGATGTAGCCCTTTCTGTTTCGGGTGTGAGACACTGCAATGAGAAACGTCAGTCATCAACAACTGAATCGCGTGTGGGTTGGCATTGCCACTGATGAATAGAGAAGGAAAGAGGTCCAATGAACAAGATAGCTTGGAATCTTACTCACTGAAGGCACTGGAATATCTTGCTCCGGGATATTGATAGATTAAATAAGGGTTTTTCCATCAATATAATGTTTACAGCGAAGGAAAGCATATCGATATTATGGATGGCACTTTGCTCTTCCTGATGTGAAAATATGACATTCAAAGAGACTATCCATTTATCCAACACACGAAGAGCGTTAGGCAGTCCTTATACACACAGATATGGCAGTAATCACACTCACTTAATCAAGACATAATGCAAAATGCACCGTTTCCTTTACTCGTCCTATCACTACCGTCAATCACCTCCGCAAATACAACGACCATCCACACGGTCCACTTCTTCCGTTCAGCACGTCGACGTCGAGATATAACGCTTCCAGCCATCCAAGCATGCCAAGGATATTCAACACTTATCTTTCCTCCTTCATCATCATCATCATCATCATCATCAATTTCAGGTGGTCTCATGCGCCAAAATGGATTGTGTTCGAATAACGTGGGTAATACCACCTTTCGAGCTCGAGATTCTTGGTGTGCAGTGGGATGCGTTGCTACCCAATCGATGTCTTCAACACATTGTAAATATCCAGCGTCACTTCCAGGGTTAGATAAACATGCTCGAATGACGCAAGGAGCTTTGAGTGGTGTCATATGCGAGGTACGGTAGCGGGTCGGCTCTTTGGAGAACACTGGTATCGACCCAGGCATCGAAGCATCGAAATGCACGTGTGCAAGTTCAACCACTCTTTCGTATTCCGAATCATCTCGTAATCGAACCTGAAAGCCGTCGAGATGGAGATCCGCTGTTCAAGGGGGAAATTCAACTTTCTGTAAAAATCAGGAAATAACAGTAAAACAATCCCACGCTGAGCATCCATAGACTCATTCCTAGAGATCTGACACGGGTTCCATGAAAAGATATAGTCGCGGGTAATGCAAGGGAAGAATGCAGGAAGAATATTAAATGCTACCATATCCGAACAATTTGTCACACTCGACGGTCTCAACCTCACAAACACAGTACACTCATCCCCACTGCGTACTAATCCCTCGGGGCAATCCACGAGCATGGAAGTCACGCAGTCAGGAGAATCAGTGATACACGTTCGTTCGATGAGTTCCGTGGTAGATGTCAACCATCCAAGTTTACCGTGTAAAACTTTAACGGCTTCACTTTCATCTGATGTGAAAACATAGGAAGCATTGGGAGGAAGCACGACGAGGGATATAATGTATCCAGCTATATCGATGACATCCGTCTCCCAAGCAAATGTTGGTTTAGAAGAGATAGAAAAGACGAGTTTTGTATTTTCTATACTTGCCCTGACTGGAGAAGAGACAAAAGATTGATGAAGGACTGTCGCATGTTTTGGCTCATTCATTGAAATGAAAGCCAAATCCTATCAATGAAGTGACATTTAGTTTCAGCAATTTGACAGATAGAATGTCGTTCTGACCCATTTATCTCTACTGAGAAAGTGACCAGAAGCAATATTCAATGCTGATTCATCGCTGATTTTGTATTTGACGAATCCATCGACATCGACCATGAAGTAATACAAGCCTTTACTCGAGACTGCAGGTAGAATGATCAGTAAGGGAATTAGAGGAGAAAATTCAACCTTACTTGGAGAAGAAACACTCGTAATGATTTCATCATTCCTGTCTCCATTAAAATCTTGACATAGGATATCAAGAATAGACGCTCCTGGCCCGAAGTC
Source organism: Hymenochaete sp. R1 (assembly GCA_019400425.1). Lineage (NCBI taxonomy): Eukaryota > Fungi > Basidiomycota > Agaricomycetes > Hymenochaetales > Hymenochaetaceae > Hymenochaete > Hymenochaete sp. R1. The sequence goes on from JAFREE010000282.1 coordinate 2,556, forward strand.
CTCCAGTAAAGTTACCCTCCATAGAGTGTCTCGAAATTTGCATCCACGGTTCGGTGCATCTTTCAAAAGAAGGTATATAGGACTGCCTTGATTGGCCTAGATTATGATTAGCAGAGTGAAGGTTTAATCGGAGAATCGCATACCTCGCAACACGCAATGTAGCCGTGAACATCTGACCCAAGTCGTCCTATACATATCTTACCCGGATGAAAGGGAAGTTCTTCCTTCACTAATAATGGTTTATGCTGCCATCGAGTCCCTTGAAACCATACCACAGACAATCCTTCGTGGCTGGAAATGATAATATCGTCCAATTCTCCCTTTGATCCTTTGATGGTGATACATCCTTGAATGGCAGTAAATACTGAATCCATAGCGAGCGTGATTAGCCAAGGTTGTTGAACATGCACGTTCCGAGGTCTGGTGAAAATCACCAATGGAGTATGAGAGTTCCGTCGAATGGATATGGCAATCGTGAGGAGTTGAAGAGAGAAAGTATTCGTGAAATGTCCCGCTTCAAGGAATTCATCAGCGAATCATGGTAGATCGATGGACAGCGAGTCACCTTTGATGACATTGACACCGGGATAATGACCAATGGTACGACAGGTCCAGTCACCTTCGTCCGTTCCAAAGTTTTCTAGCCACATGACTCGATTATTGTGTGATGATTCTCTTGGACTAGCCGTTACTACAACTGAAGAGAAATCATTCGAGTAAGTTCTTCATCTTTTGTTCATTGTAACTCACGGTCAGAGAATCCATTATTGGTGATATCTATGGCAGTAACGGAAGAGGCATGTATGCGAGATTGAATATCGACAGGTTGCCATTTATACAGTGTCTCCTCGTCAACTATCCTTCGCATCATTGGCATCAATGGAAACTCAAAATCACAGATTCAAAAGCTTACCCTTCGTCGAAATCTATATTCCGTGGGTTTCTATATAGATTTATTGTTGGTGAAGCATCCAACAGACTACAAAGGATAAGATCGTCTAATCGCTTCTTCTTGACTTGCGATGAGAAACTGATGATTGATGTTGGAGAGGCATTAGATGGTCTAGATATCTTCTGCTCGGTAAATAGAGGTAGAGAGTGTTCGATCATCGAACTGAGTTATCGACATGGAGGTTGGAGGTTGAAAGGAAAGCCGTCCATCCGGCTGGCTACAGACATCGAAGTGATCGACGCGCCTCTTTTGTCTTCTTCGAAACGAAACCGAAGTCGGACTTGTTTCTCTTTGCCTCTCACTCTCCTCATGGATCCTTTCGAAAATATGAATCACCAAATTACAATTCCATTGACACAAAAACTACATCTATGAAGACACAGTGCTTCAACATCTGCTACCTCTGCACGAGCATACAATCTTTACATGAACCAGGGAGCCTCATACCCCCCGATACAAACTATTTTACTAGCCTGGGATCCAAGTACGTCAAGCATGCCTATTGCGAAGGCCATCGTAGAGAGTATTGGTTATGAACTATGGGTTTGCAGTCCGCGACGGGGTTGTCGAGGATGGAATGGGTTGAGAGATGGATTGTTGGGAGTATGAAGGAGCTTCGATACGTGGTGGGATCACTCCAGTTCGGGAGTCTCAGAGAGAAGGAACATGTCAGCCTAAGGTCTATGGATGAGGCTGACAGATGACATACCTTTCCTCGATGCCACTTCGACGGCGTATTCATATCCTTCGATCAATCTTCGCGCGCCTTTCCATGACGCAGATGCAAGTGGATGTCCACAGTGGGCTGGATTATCCAAGCCATAGAGCAGGTGAGCCTTTGAGGGTTGACGCGAAAGGCTGACCGCCATTGTAAGTTGGTGGGGAGAGAGAAATCGCAAGCAGGCTTCACGAGGTCGTGGGATGTACACACACGAAGAACTCGATGGTTGGTTGACTAGGAAGCGGCTGACATGCAGGTGGCACGACGCGTAACTGGGTTGTCGATAGAGCAAGACTGTCGAAGGACCTAACAGTTATGCTCGTAGCTACACGGTATGCCGGGGGTGTCATCCACGATGGATCGGACGACGATGGCTACTACTATCCTGGAGCTTCTTGAGTGACGGACTATGAGTGTTCGCAACTGGACCCATAAGGGAGACCTCGACCAGACGCATGAGGGTAGGTGCGCGACTTGGCCATTAGAGGAAACCCTTTGGTGGGAGCAGATGCAAGTCAGAAGACAAGAGAGCGGCGAGGGATTCAAGATGCAGTTGGTCAGTTCTTATACACTTGAAAGAGTCAGCCCTTTGGAGTCCTCTTTTGGAATGTAGCTAGCGAGCCAAATAGAGCCAAATGTTAGCCTCACTCTTATTTTGAAGTTGCTTCAAATGTTTGTTGGAATCTCATTTTGGCTTGCATGACGACATGTGATTCATTTATTGAATTGTATATGTATATGGCTAAAAATCGATCCCAACACCATAGTTGATAAAATTGACATTTATGAAAACGATACAACTTGATTACATCGCATTCGATCGATCAAAAGTCAATCTTTATGACAGCCTTCTCACCACCCATTTTATTGCTCCGAAGGAGGTCTAAACCATACTCGGCTCTCTCCAGCATCGTACCTTCCTTCAGTATACGTAGTGGGTTCGCGCAGAGAAGTCCGTCTTGGAGGAGCTGTGGAAGAATTTTCGGCATGAAATTGTCTCTTGCAATCGGATCCTAGAATTCGGCATATGCTCAGAAGAAAAGACTGTTAGAAACAGCCGAAGAACTGAACATACCTCTCGACTACGGAAGGTATATACCGGTATAAGTCGCGCATGAGGCAGCGTTTTCTGGATCCAGTCTTGCAACTGCGAGTGCATGGCGCTTTCGGTCCCATTCACAGTACTGTTCCCTTCTTTGACCGGCATAAGAATGGTCACCCGGGCTTGTTTTGCCACCGACGCTGCGTATGCCTCTAAGCTCGGTCTCGCTGCAATGCAATCCACGACAATGGAAACGCCTGTTCCACCTGTAGCCTCGAGGATCCTCTGAGCAAGGGCTGAATCATGGTAGTCGATGCACACTTTCGCGCCTATCGAAGCAAGGAACTCGTGATGACGAGAAGAGGCAGTGATGATGATGTTTTCGTAGCCTGCCAGCCTGAGCATTTGAACGAAATACTGTCCCGATGAGGAACCAGCACCATACACAAGGATGGGTGCGTTGGCTTCTTCTGGAGGTGATGCGGCAGGAAATCTATGAGACGACGGAAGTGGAAGACCTAGGACGTGCGAACTGAATAGCGTGTACATGGCGGTTTGATAATTATCCGGCATGGATGCTGCATCATCAAAAGAGATAGAGTCAGGTATCTGAAATGTGGTGGTTATCAGGAGATAGATTGACAGTTATGTAGCCCTACGGACTTTAGCTACAAATGCACGCGAGACTATGCAATACTGTTGCAGCGGCTTGAAGATCGAGGCCCCATACGTGAAAGCCGCTACCTTCAAGAATCCATGAATGAGGCGCAAATAAAATCAAAGGATAAAGTACTCACCCTGTCGCCTTTTGCTAGATCGATTACCCCTTCGCCGACCGACTCGATAAATCCCGCACCGGCAAAACCAAGGACATATGGGTACGAACTGGCTTGTAAATGGAATCCATAGTCCACTTGATATGCGTCAACGGGACTCAACGCAGCGAACTTCATTTCGACGCGCACTTCGCCATGTCCAGGAGCTGGCGTAGTTACTTGGATTTGGTCAATCTTGCCCAGGCCGGTGGTTGCAATTCCATTGTGCAAAGTCATCACGTCCAATGGCACCAGTTACTAGTATGAAGTGCAAGTAGCGTTATGCTCATGATTGATTTGAACTACATGTTCGGAATTATATACAACCTTTGAGACAATGGATGACGATGACATGGCGTTCTCAGTGTTCTCTGACTAAGAGAAGCGAAACGTCGATTACCAAGATCCTTCTTCTGATGGTACTAATCAGAGTACGCAATCAACATTCGCATAATTTCTTTCATCACAGGCTAGTATTGAAGACAGAAGTTTATGTCATCGGCGGAACAGGCGATTTGCGAGGGGCTGGCGGCTAGGTTCAAAGAGCGGAAGTAGATGGAGTTGCTGAGAGAGGATACTATAGGCGCTCCAATTCAAAGGTCTCGTCCAGCTTTGCGGACTCAGCACTCACCCCTTGATGATGACGATGTCCCACAGGAGCGGGCAAACGTGGATATAGCATGACACCTGAGGAGGCTCGAGTTCATGAATTTCTGTGCCTTGAAAACGGGACCGCCGAGCGTAATGGCATAGTGATAGGAGAGCGTGGTCGATGACGGTAATTAATGAGCGTGCGGGTACAAGTTGGCGATGTGTGAATGTTGGCTGAGAGTTACTCGAAGACGCTATGATTTTCTCACGGTAGACAAGACAAGACAAGGACGTCGTTGGTGAACATGGCGGTGTATCGCATTTATCTCGTTCCATAGCCTTCCAATGCAGAGGGGTAAAAAAAAGAGAGAAAGTGGTTGTGGGAGATAAAGGATTGAAAGAACGCAGAATAACGTATGATTCATACTCGACCGACCCACGGCAGATAGGGTGCTACAGGCCAGGGGCGTGGGCATGGGCGGTCACGGCTGCGACTTCTTTTGCAAAGAAGGAACAGCATTATGGCAAGAGAGGGAGAGGGCTTTGAATGTTACCGTCGAAAGACTGCGAAGGATATACGAGAATTGATCAGTGAGCAACTTCGCAACCCCCTTCCGTGCTATTTGCGCTCTTGAATAAGAAAATCGCTCGAGGCTGTCGTGAATTCAAACATAATAATATACATGAATGATGTTGAAGGCGCACATGCAGAAGGTATTGTGGAGAAGGAAGGAAATATCACACCATCGTTCGGCTCCAAGAAAACGCTAGCTTTGTGACTCGCAGGAGAAAACTCCAGTCATGATTATCTACCAGATATGGGGGAACTTCGGTCTGAAGTCGACACTTAGGTCCACACACGCCAGGTTATCATCATCGAGTGTGTAAGCATCAACACTGACCTGGAACTTGGCTGTTGCAGACATATTTAGAGCGTAGCAAAAGAAGCACATAAAACGAGACAAACCACGGGGAACCTCCTTCGGAAGTTCAACTGTTTGTTCAACGGTGTACGAACCCTTCTCAACCGGGCATTGCACGTCCGTATCGGCTTTCCGACTTAAAAATGGAGTCAAATCCCAGTTTCTCTGCTCCATCTTGTTACAAACTTACGCCTCATCACACAAGTCAAACTGCTTCTGGAGGAGTTTGATGACACCAATCTTGACCGTCACATCAGCGTATGCACCTTCCTAAATAATCTCATCAAGGATAGCTCGTACGACATAGAAGTAACAGTCATACCTCGATACGTTCTTGAGCAATGGCCTTCACCGTGACGGTCATATTCTCACCAGGCTTGGGAGGGTCTGGAGACACGAGGATGTCTTCAATCTGAATAGGGTCAGAGTCCAATCCTGTTTAATATTATCTTAATCGTCAGCAATCGTGACAACTTTGCTTATGTGTTGATGAAACGTACCACAGCTCGTCCACTCCCAACCTTCTTTCGTCTTGATCGGACCGGAGCCTGCAAGCTCTTGCTGAGCATTTTCCTGTAGAACTGAGGCACCGAGGGCAAAAAGCGGCGAGACAGCTAAGAGAAGGAATGGCAATAGCTTCATGATCGTTTCGTCGTAGGCTTCCCCTGGATTGTCGTGAATATCGTCGTTGGTGTTAAAGACGAGGACGAGGACAGGTCCAGATTCGACAGGAGTCGACTGGTCCTGGTCTGACGCGCTTCCTGTTGGGAGCAAGCTAAATTACGTAGTACATTCCCACGCTGCCTTTCACCGCCTCTCTGGGCGCGCCGCAGTCATCATCTACCTGCTCGCTCTTCATTGTTGACCATCATCTCTGGGTCGCCTGTTTACTTTCGCTTGACTGTCGGCTCCTGGAAGAGCTCAAAAGAATTCTTCATTATCAGTCTAAATCTTGTTTGAACGCATCGACTATCCGTTTTACTCAATTTCGCCTTGCCACCAACGTTTCGTAGTCACCCATGAAGCCTCGAGACTACTGCTGCTGCGCTATCCCAGTGATAAATGTCGGTATATACACTGCTCTCGTAGAGCAATTCGTATTAGCTTTACTAGTTGCTATTCTCGCTCTCGCGACTCCTGACAGTGAGTATCGCATTGTCAGATACCGCATGCGGACCTTTGCTAACGAAATTATTTGAATCTCATTCGTAGTCGTGGGTGCATCTGTACCTGGGTATGGCAAAGTCATCCTTGCTATCATCTGTTTTGTTGCATGTGGACTGCAATTATTCGGGTTTTGGGGTGTGATCAAGGTAAGTATTATGCACAAACTGTCTTCGTGGCGCGTTTGCTCATGTTCTCTTCACCCTTACAGGAGAAGATCGTCATGTTCAGAAGATATCTCACGTTACACATCCTGGTTACTGTAGCGGCCTTTGCAGTTGCTTTGACTTGGATCATTATTTCGGCTTCAAAACACAATACGGTCGTTGCGGACTGCAAAGATGATTTCTTCTCAAATTCTACGAGCGGTTCCTCCTCCAGTCTTGATGAGGGTGATACGCTATGTAATATTTTTGCATGGGTCGATATTGGCCTCATGGGCGGGCTCTGGGTGGTACTCGCCATCATGCAGGTTTGTGGCTCATTCATTATCAATATTTCTATGACTCACACTAATTTACTCTTGATAGCTCTACCTTTATACCGTTCTTTCGGGTTACAGCACAGGACAACAGCACGACCACGATCAGTACAAGTCAATCTATTCTGGCAACGGATTTGAGAGTGGTATTCCACTGACGAACCGTAACGATCCGTGGGATGCTCGACCTTCACTAGACGAAGACGCAACGCCGCTAGCTGGTCGCGGCCACTCGCGGAACGAAAGCGATGCAAGTGTTTCAACGGTCTTGGCAGAGAAGCAACAGCAAGAGGCACGCTCCATTTACTCCGAAAGAGATTCATCCGACGCATATCCTCCTCGGCGGCAGAACACGTACGCCTCTAACAATGTCCCGCAGCCTTCGTCAGCGTATACGCAGGAGCCTCAGCCTACACCATATGGCTTCTCAAATAACTACCACTACGGAGGTTCGGGATATCAGGATGGCGTCGGGAGGCCCCCAAATACGCAAGCACATCCTGGTACGTCCGTGTAACCCCGACCCGCGAACCCGTCTCTCATGATCAAGCGTCTATAGATTCCTAAACGATTTCTTTTATTTTGCAGCTGAAGGAATGTTCGGCCGCAAAACTTCTCGGCTACAAAAAGTGGACCGCCGAGAATATGAATTTTAATGCCTAGCTAAACGGACTATTTTCATTGTCAATCTTGATCTTGCCTGAATATGCCCTTTGTTTTGTAGCGTACAATGTTTTCATGCCTACGCTAATTTATACGGACACTTCATCATTCACTTCACATTAATAGCGATGCATCGTCTGCCATGTCATCGTTCATCAGTTGTAGCAGCCGCATAGATGAGATATGTGTACTTGTGCGGATGGTCGGTCGTACATGTGGTATGGGCCCAAACAAAAGCCAAGAATGCCTGAGCACTACGTCCCGCAATAAAATTACAACGATGCAATAGAATGCAAAAGGAGACAGTACAAAAGCATGGGAACAAGAAAAATGGGAGAAGAAATGAGTATCCAGGTTGACTACGCGTCATCCGTCATGATTGCAATGAATTCTTGTTCGTTGATTTCCCCATCTTGGTCGAGGTCAAATTCGTCAATCATCGCTTGTCTAGTAGTAATGGTGCACTGTTAGTGGCTGAAAGAAACACACTATCCTGAAAGTAAACTCACAATTCCTCGTCGTCCAATTTGTCCCCAAGATCACGAGCCACTCTTCGTAAATTTCGTAGGCTGATCTTCCCCGTGTTGTCGTCGTCGAACAATTGAAAAGCGCGTTTAATTTCATCCAACGGATCCCGAGCAAGTATTCTCTCCGCCACTATAGTTCCAGAACATACCAATCATGCATATCAAGAGAACAAAACGCGTTCCGTCAGCACACTTTCTACTCCAGACCTGAAACGACACAGGCCACGAGCAAGAAACGACGAAGAACGCACTAATCTTCGCAAAATCCTCATATTCCATCAGCCCATGCCCCGTCTTATCATGGTCCCGTAAAATCTTCAACACTTCCGCCTTCTTGAGGTCGAAACCGAGTGCGCGCATGGCGACTTTGAGCTCGTGATAATCGAGACACCGGTCCTTGTCTGTGTCGAACAGCTCGAAGGCCTCTTTAATTTCTTGCTTCTGCTCATCTGAGAGCTCAGGGCGCGCGTGCGTTCTACGCTTGGCCTTAGATGCGGCGGAGTACATGGTCGAATGACGAAGTTTGGAGAAGGCAAATGGCCGGACAGATGGGAGTTGTGGATGAGAGTTGAGTTTGTGTGGCCGTCGCGTGTGGGTGTTCGCGTCTCTGGCCATGGTGCTTGTACTTGTTTACGCGTTCAAGATTCGGGTGCACATGCACAAACCAGTATTATAATATTATGCTCACAAACTAAGAGACAAAACGGCACAATGTAGGCGACAGAAAGAGTCAGGTATTCATGAGAGTCCATTTGTTGGAGCCTGTACTGTAGATCATAATCCGATAAACCAAGATATAAGAAAATAAATTAATATCCCTAAAGAAAGACTGCGATAAGTATCATTGGATTTTCTTCCTCGTTTTCATTTCCTTTCGCAGAGTCTATTAGACTTATACTCAGTGGAGCTTCTTGTATAATTATAGAATGACTTCACCTTCTCAACGATGTGGGCCACCATTTTTTTCTTGAAGAAATGGAACAAGCGTTCAATGTCGGACAACATGAACGCCGGAATGACCACGACCATCACTGGTATCGCTAACTCCCAGAAGCTGAATAGAGTACGTCAGAGATACCCTTTCAGGATAATACAACGAGAGGAGAGTATACTCACAAGAGATCAGAGTTGTTGTTCACGGACCACATGCTTGTGAAGTTCATCCCCTGTATCAATGAAATTATTGTTGTTTCTGAGTAAATAGAGAAATACGACGTACAAAGTAGCCAGTAAGTAAGGTGAGAGGAAGGAAGATTATCGTCGTCAGTGTCAAGCGGCGCCTAGCGAGGCAAACGGTAAGTCAGTAATTAAGGTTTACGAAAACAGGATATTTACTTACATTACTTCGTTCATCTCATATGATGACATCTGCGATTCAATCAGCAACCACCTTCTTGAAGAATGAGACATTTCGTACGTTAAAGGTGTAATTGATCAAGTTCTCCGAGACGCTAGAGAACATGTCCATGCTACTGAGAATGTAGTCGATGTGGTCGTGAACGTCTGCTAAATAAATCTTCGCTTTGTGGCTCATGAATCCCTGGACCTTCGTCACCGCCTCTCCTGACGCAGAATCAATGAGAGCAGCACAGCGGTCGACGTCGTATCTTCTCAGCCCATAAACTAGGGTCTTGATGGGCTCAAGCGTCCTCTTGTGTAAAGTAAGGTCTCCTGAGATAATGTGCACTTCAGAAACATCAATCATCTTTCATTCAAGTTGAGAAAGAGGAAGTCTGCTCTCACAGTGGCGAACTGTCTTGACTTTAGGTTTGATAAGAACATCATGTTCGAGCTTCAGGATTCTGTTCTGGTACTCGTCCACAACCTCGAACGCTTGGTCAACGACTAAAGGACGGTCAGCGACAAAACTGTGAATAGACGATTGACGTACTCAAGTCAAGCAAGCTCTGAACAAGTAACGAGGGATCAGCCGTTGTTCTTAAGCCTGTGTCCCTCTGCCTTAATCGATTGGCAATGGGCACTGTGAAGTCCACGTCGGGTCTTGCGTTAATCGATATTACAGTGCCTTTTCGACTGTCAGTTCATGGACCATTTGAGTCGTTTCCTGAGGTTCACTGACCATCACGGAAAAGAAAAATGAAGAACGGAATGGTTTCCACCGGTACGCGCTCACCGCGTTTCAGCTGCTCGATGGTAAGGGACTCTGCAGCTTGCTTCCTCCGCTACAAAAGCCATGAGCCAAGTACTAAGGAAAGTGCTTTTAATACTCACTGAACGCAATGCGGTTGTCTTTGGTTTTCTTCCTCTCCGCGTCCTACCCATCTCGATATCGTCAGACTCTCCGAGTTTGCTCGGTGAGAACTTCGAACCAGCGAGAGTCCTCTCTTCGTCTTCACTCATCCAACTTCCGCTTCTCACCTGACCTTCGTCATCTGACCCTTCCATGGCGTCGGGGCTGGATGAACGAGGCAATCGCGTTATAGTAGGCGCTACGGTCTCGCCATTGCCCTCCTCGTGACCAAGCGTATGCCTAACAATGCGTATGAATAGATGCTTGAGGTAGTAATCCGCCTTCGACCTTGAGTTTCGATCCCTTTGGTGTAGAACATCCTCCAGTGCTAAAGGATGAATATCTTGAAGATTGTCAAAAGAAGATACGAGAGCAATCAAGCCTTTGTTATCACTCACCATATTTCAATGCAAGCATACTGATTACATCCCAGCTAATCCCTCCAATATTGAACCATCGCACCTTCACCCACGGCTCCCTCACACTCGCTCTCTCGTCCGACATGAACTCGACAAACCCGCGATTCTCCATCCTCCCAACACTCGACCTCACCGAACTATAATCAATCATCTCAATCGTGCATTTTTGTCTGATGTGACCATAATTCAGAAAGGCACTAGATCGGCGCGGGTCGATACCAGGCTCGGAACCTACACCGCCGAGTTTGAGTGCGCTCGAGCCTCGGTTCATGTGTATGATTTTGCGGACGGAAGTACGGAAACGTTCTTTTGGATGAAGACTTGGTCGGGGTCTGGCGGACGAGCTTGCGATTGTATTGGAACGGATGGGTACGGCAGGTACTGATGCTGCTGGGAGCTGCATCGAGTGTTGGTTGAACAGGACGCTTGGTGAAGAGGTCGATGGCAACCCATCTGGGGCTGAGGTAGCTGTACCACTCGAATACGGGTCTTGAGAGTTTGGAGTCGCTGAAGGAGGGACATCTGGGTTTCCTCCTCTTGTAAGCTCTATCGCTGGGTCTTCGTTGGTCGCGTGTGTTGTTCTGGCTGGGGACGAGGGGCTGATAAACTCTGGGTCGTCGACGTCCGAAAGGTCAGGTGTCAAAGAACGACCTTCAGAGTCGCTGAAGCTATTTTCCCGCGGCATCCTCTAGTGCCAAGAGAATCAGTAAATGTACGGAAAGGAAAAGACAGAGTGATGTAAGTCGAGAAAAGGTTCGCTGGCGGCGGTCGTTTTATAACAAAATCCAACTTGAACCAAGACTTCAAGCTACTGTTACCCGCGTCCACAAAACGCCGTGCAATGATAGGCGATATCAGGCACAAGTAGAAACGAAGCGCTTGAATTTTAGAAAAAAAAAGGTAGAAATGCAGTGATAAAAAGATAGTGTAGTAGAGATGAAGGTGCTAAGGAATCATGGGCGTGCGTGCAAGAAGACGTTCATCTCCAGCAAGGCAAGGCAGTCAATGCCGGAGCTAAAAATAACATCATGACCATTTTCAAGCGCGGCTATGATCACCACTACTACCAGTCGTCAACGACCCTCATCTGTAGCATCGGAGTGTTGTGATGCGAGTCGGATTTATACTCTCAGAAAAAAGGACCAAGACGTTATATGTGTATGCTAGCACACAAACATTTAAAATTGCTTTAAGGCTAAATTAGGACGAATGGTAACATTCAGTAAAATCCAGTGCGTATGGAGGGCTTAAAAATGGGTAACGGATGTGCCTGCAAAATTGTCAATATCAAGTTCTAAACGATTCTAATCGTAGCTTACTTCGGTATTGAAGACATATTCTGATGGTACGAAAGGTCAGTTTCACGTCTGCGTCCTATTAAGGTATTCTTACTTGATAACGGCAGCACATCCGCGTCCGAAAAGAGGAGATAAAGATATTTCAGGGTTTCGCTCTGAAGCACACAAAAGATCAGAAATTATTCGAAAGAGAAGATTTGAAGCGCTTACGAGGAAAAAGGTCTCCATCTTATCTTCCGTCTCGACTGGCATGGCATCGACATTAAGGATCGAAACGTATCCACCGGACTTGACTCTGCAATGTGTTTGAATGGCACGGAATATACGCCAGCCGTGTTCCCTATAAATATCGTCTCCGGTTAAACGGTATGCGATGAAGAGAGATTCGACAGTCTCAGGTCTAAGTGTTGTAAACATAAAATTTGTTCGCCAGGAATCAATTATGCATACCGTAAAATGTATCGCGCATCTAGCGGCGGAGGTGCACCAGGACTGAAAACAAGCAACATCAGCTCCGAGTCAACCTTGTTTGAGAATCTCGCACTTACTTCGCTCCCTTGATATACCAATCCTTTGGAGCTCCCATGATCTCCTGATCCACTCCGTCATCCTTGACTCTAAAGTGGACGATTTCGGGTGCTAAGCCGCTGTTCAATCACAACGAAACGATTTCAGTGTCTAAATTACCATATAGTGAGAGATGTCTACTGACGTCTTGGTCCTATGCGTATGCATACAGGTACGAATGAGCTCGACGCCTACGCGCCAATCGCGCTTCCCTTCGGGCGTCAGCTCCGACGGATGAGGCGGGATTGACACCTCGTCAACTAGCGCGCGAGATGTTGCTGCTCCTAGCATCAACGAGCCCCCCAAGAAGCATACGAGATGATCCTGCTTCGGGATGCGGCGCCACATCCTGGACCAATAAAACGTCATTAAAAAAACGAATATTTTTTTCAAAAATGCTGGCAAATAACACACATGTCTCCACCTTGCCGACGTTCTGGTATGAGCTCAGCGGTGTAAGTCAGCCCCGTTGCCAGGCTATATTGGATGAGGTGGTCGTTGACCGCGTCCATAGACTCCTTATACATCTATAATACTATTCAGTACAAATCGGATTTATAATATATGGGGGTGCTTACTGTGTTATAGACGTCCTCTGTCCGGTCCTAATAAGAATAAGTTATGCGTCTTCCCTCTCAAATCATGCCTCACAGTCTGTAGATATTGTTTTCTTTTGGCAGGCCATTGAGCGGGACTGGTGAAAACTTGTCTGCGATAGTCGACTTACAAAAGGTACTCATAAAAAGAGTCTCCCCTGGAGCCGAGACGAATATCGAAGGGAACAAACATGCCACTCTGGGGACTATGCAATGAGTTCAATGAGCGTGGGATCACTGGCAAAAAGAATCAGGACCGTACTCCATGAATATAGTCGCAATCGGCGGTGTCAGCTTATTTTTGCGAACTACGGACATAACCTACGCCATGTTAGACAAAATGTTGGCTCTAAAAATAAAACGTACCTTCTCGGCTGCCTTCCAGTACTGATCATCCTCAGTCAATTCACTAAGGTATCGAAACTCCAATTGTAGAGTCGTCGCTTCCGCTGTGCTAACCCATCCGTTGTTATCAAAGTCTGGAACACCCTTGCGTTGAGCTAAATTTACGCCCGATAATGGGAGTCCGAACGGCGTGTCGAATACGGGCATCATTCGGTCTGCAAGGTCGACGGCTTTGTTAAGGAAGAGTTTGTCGCCTCCTGAGAGGTGATACGCGGAGAGAAGGCCACCTAATATACGGATAGTTGTCTGTAGAAGTGATTTAGAGCTACAAAGTACTGGAGAACATCATTCAAGGTTCAATCACACACCTCGAAGGTACTGAAAGTAGCATCTTTGTCAAACGAAAGCTTCTCATCAATCCACTTTCGCGCGCGAGCAACCTCGTCGTCAAGTCCCATGATCATCATCGTGTCAAGCGCATCGACAACAGTGTAGCCTATACCGCCAGCGGTAGTCAAGTTAGTGCCTTCATGGCTAACGGGATGATATTCGTCGGCACCCATAGCGTCGCGTTCTGTAGAAATTGAAGCGTTTAATAGGGCGTCCAGCCGTTGGCTTTAAACGAGTCGTACCGTATGCGTGCCATGCGTGCTAGGGTCATTAGCATCAGTGAATGGCAAATATGTCTAGTGAAGAGAGTACGCATACCTTATAAGCATCTAATATTGCATCCTTTTTTAAAGTATCCTCACGGAACGTCGCCGGCGAAGAACTCGACACACCATGCAATGTGCTATCCTTAAAATCAAACCAGGGCTCAAACACAACTCTCAACACGTCTCTAAACTGGGGCAGCATAAGCACACATCCAATTCTTCAGTTTTTACAGGCAAACCATATACGCGCCGCCAGCAGCGACTAGGACCAATACAAACTGAAGTAAGTAGGAACTGCTCAGGCCCGAGCCTGACTTGGCGGCTGGAGATTTTGTCGATTTTTCGGGAGCCCTCTGGCTTTGAGACTGAGAATTATCTGAGTCGGCATTTTGCTTTTTTCGTTGTCGAGGTGGATTGGCCATGGCGAAGGTCTTGAAACTCAGAAGATGAGTTTAAAGCCAAAGTGTGCCTTCATGGCGAAGTCGACGCGACGGACAGGTGGCACGTACGTCGATCGCTTGCCTTAGATAGGTCCGATAACCTCGGAATAGATCGGGACCGGATGTCGCGTGCCGTCGGGCGTACACATCGCCGAGAGAGAGGAGGCCATATCGAGCGTGCACGCTCCGAGAGGTGCATCTTTAACTCACCTTCAACTCAGCCTTCATTGACATTGACCCAACCTTACTTCGAATACAATTATCTTTGCTGCAGAACACACACGATGACTATCGAAGTCTTATCTCTTCCAGTTCCGCCCACCGTTGACAAATCGAAGTTTAGCTCTGATTTTGGAAGAGAGATCAAGGGTGTGAAAGCTGGAGAGCTTACACCGGTGGAATTCGAGAAAATTCACGATTTGCTTTACAAGGTCGGCTCATTCGTTGCTGAGAACCGTTGCGAATTACTGATGCGTGGCCCGAAAGCATGGGGCTTTGCTATTCCGAGATACAGACCTCACTCCAGAGCAGCAGTACGCTCTCACGAAGGTAAGGGGCTCAATATATTTGCTCCACCTCTTCTTCAATATAATGGCTTTTTACTCATGAAAAAAAAGGCATTCGACCCACAGAGCGAGAGCTATGGACATGGGAACAACAAGACAGGCTCCGAGAAGAAGTCCGTCCTTCATCCTGATCTCAAGACCATCCCCCGCGTTCCGCAAGTGCAGCTTATCGGAAATGGCACTGTATATAACCATGAAGGACTCGCTGAGGCCATGCTCAAACATCCTTCGCACACAACCTTCCATAAATCTCGTCTCTCTGAAGAGGTCGATAAAGAAGGTCGTATTTGTACGCGATTCTATCGCTGGCATATCGATGCAGCGCTCTACGACTTGTCACCACCCAAGGTGACCACTTTGTATGGAATTAATGTGCCAGAGGGAAAGCAACAGGTGGTAAAATATGATGATGGAACTAATGATGAGCTTCTGGTGCCGTTGGGGACGACTGCGTTTGTGGATGGCAAGACGATGTTCGATATTTTACCGCCGGACTTGAAGAGCTTGGCCGTTCGAAGTCGGGTGCGGTATTCCCCCCATCCATATGTCTGGATGGCCCGTAAGTTCATTTCCAAAACCTTAACCGACATTCACTAATAAAACTACTCTGTAATACAGCTGCGCGAGCACTTCCGACAGGTTTGGGCATCGAATCAGACGGACTCGAACTCCCGCCTGATCAATTGCCTGCATGGGAGGAAAGCAAAGTCAGGACCTTTCCCGTGGTGAGTCTCCCCCATTCGAGCAAGTATTCGGAGAAAGAGACTGAACTCCGACAAACAAGCTCTGGAAGAACCCGGTCACCAACAACCTTCATTTTGAGGTTCACCCATGCGCAGCGGCGGAGCTATTAGTTGATCCTCTTCCATCAGGTGCTACTCGAGACGGTGCTCTCTATCCAGATGGCGCGCATCTGAAGGACCTGAAGCTAGTCCGAGAGCTCTTATACAAGATGCAACGTCCGGCAATTGCACCGTCTTTAATCTATCCGCATGATTGGCGTCCGAAGGATCTTGTGCTGTTCCATAATCGTGGCGTGCTTCATACGGTCGTAGGTGCGTTTACGAATGAGCAAGTGCGTGCGTTCCATCAGTGCAACCTGGCCGCGTCCGATGACCCCACTGGACCGAACGAGGAGGATGTGAAGCGATGGGCATAAGCTATGCTACGAATGGCTTGGATAATCGGTAAATCACGGCGTGTGATTTCATCTCATTACTTTTGTCAGCATGTTCAGGAAATTTGTACGAGTTGCAGTTGTTCAACCTGGGAGATGTAGTTGGTCGATGAGTCGAATACGTATCATGAGATGGCTATATGCACTGGCTGTCAACGGATGAGCGAAACACGGATGCAGCCTAAATGCTTTAATAATTTGCTCATATAATTACAGTGAGATACTGTTAGCCTGTAATCATCCACACCTTTACTCAGTACTTGTGCAAACAACACAAAGGTGTATGCTGCGGTTATCGCCGTAGCTGGAGCCGACTCGGACAAACGGGATTTGCATTGATTACATAACTTTTTCTGGCATCATCAGGAAACGAGGACACCGGCAAATCGCGCGGATTAATTTCCGTATCCGTCACCGTTTCCATCACCGTTTCCATCACCGGCTCGG
>JAFREE010000283.1:0-18994 GCA_019400425.1 Hymenochaete sp. R1
AAGAGCTTCCATCAAGTGAGCAAGACACCGACAAGCCAAGAGTTGGGCTTCCAGGTTCTCATCTCCAGGTAACGGAGACCCACCAGCACTCGCACTCAGCGCCACAGCAAGTGCCTCGTCCTCCCAATACCATTTGCCGTTGTCCTCAAACCCATCCTGCGCCGCCTCGCCTCCCGTCGCACCAAAGGTCCTCATAAGTTCCCACACAAAGCTCTCTACCGGGAACGACTCCGCCAACTAGTCCTCTGTGGCGAAGCTCAGGAGGTCGTTGAGTTCTAGTAAGGCAATGAGCCTCGCCGTCGAGGTTGCAGGCGCCTTGATATCGTTCAGCAGCGGCCGGAGCTCAGTAGTCACTTGAACCATGTAGCCGCCCAAGCCACCGAAGTCGAGTATTGCGAAGGCTTTGTTGGCCTTGTGAGAATGCCCGGGTCTACCACTAGATGGAGCTGCAGATGCAGGCAGGTTCTCTGATTGGTCTTCGTTGTCAGCATCCTCATCAACATTGAGGGAGAGTACTCCGTGTTGTCGTTTACCTCTCACTTATCTTATCTTTGTCGATCAACTTGACATTGTCTTGGTATAGTTGCTAAATAAGGGGTTTAGCTTATGTTTGTCACGTCTCGTTTAAATAATTAAGGGAATAAAAATTATGTAATGCAATGAGCCATTTTAAGTAGCACCGAGATTGCCGGAGCACAGCATAAGTAGAGGATCCGGAATTTCTGCATTCAACTTCTGGATACAGATTTCAAAAAACCTCGGCTAACCCGAGTTCAGTTTTCAACATACGGATTTCCAGCATCTGAGTACGGATCCGAATAAAGGGGCCAAAAACATTCAATATGTGGCGCATGGTCGGTAATCAAGATTCAAGTAAGTTTAATTTGGACTTGCATTTCAAACTCGCGCGATTGGTAATACTTGTGCATCATCTTCAACGAGCTTTTATTGGTAAGATTCGTTATTAATGATGTATTCGGTATATGATCAATGCAGGAAGTTAGAAAGCTTTGATTGCATATTTCGAGGATGATAATGTGCTGCTCTCACCTTAATCTTATTCTGAGTATTGCTGGGATCCCAAAAATATCACTGTTCCTGTCCAGCTGGTGTGAATTCAGAATTGTTGTCGACAACCTGAAGCCGCGCCTTTCCTTTCTACCCGCATCATGATCCCAGACCATTCCTCCCCGTGGTACCTCGATGACCCATCGAACCAAGCAAAAAAGAAAGTTCTCAAGATCAATTGTGGGGTTTCCCCGCATCATTAGCATCACGGCAATATGGTCCGTCGGCACCGTCCGTTTGTGGAAGAAGACATGCACATGCACCAATCGATCCTCTGTGCTGGTCGAATCATCCCTGTGAAATCTCGGCGTGACCCTTTGCCAGCTGGCGCTGGCAACTGCTCCTGCTCTCGTCCCATCTTGTCCGTCGCTTCTGCGTCCTGATTTCGCAGTAAGTTGAGCCATACCCTTCAACATGGGTTGGCTAGTGTCTGTGAGGCCGACGCCAGCGGCGTCTCTGAGTCTCTGTCGTGACTGGCTGCGCGCTCCGATCGCGTCTCGATATCGTATGCGTTCACGCTTTCATTCATAGTCGAGTATACATTGACGACACCCTTCGCAGTTCTTGTATCTGAGAGCCGTCGATTTTATCACCCAACGCAAAGACTACTGGAGGAGCAAACGTCCTCAAAAGTCAATGGTGCGTCTCTGACTTGCGTTGCATTCCATCGATCTTGATTTCGTATCGTGCTTTCCCCCTAGCTGTACCGTATTCATCCCTCACAGTCGGCGTCCCGCGAGAATCGTTCACAAATGAACGTCGGGTAGCCCTGACGCCCCAGAACACCTCACTACTCCTCAAGAAAGGCTTCGGACGCGTGCTCGTCGAACAAGGCGCCGGAGCCCAAGCCCAGTTCACGGACGATGCATATGCAAATGCCGGTGCTACGCTCGTTCCTCTCAACTCGGTATGGAACGAGTCAGACATACTCTTGAAAGTTCGAGCACCATCCATTGGTAATGGCAGTGAAGTTGAAAAAATGAAGGAGAAATCGGCGGTCATCTCGTTCTTGTACCCGGCGCAGAACAAGTCTGTCGTCGAAGCAATTGCAGCTCGCGGGTCGACTGCATTTGCGATGGATATGATCCCTCGGATTTCTCGTGCGCAGGTTTTTGATGCATTAAGGTCTGCCTCGGCTCTCCTTACTGCAATTGAAATTTCCTGAGACCCTATTTTTAGTTCAATGGCAAACATCGCCGGATACAAAGCTGTCTTGGAGGCCTCCAATCACTTTGGCAGATTTTTAACTGGACAAGTGACCGCAGCTGGGTATGTAAGCTCGCGATTAGAGTCTAATCTGGATGCTAACATAATTTCGCTACAGAAAGGTGGGTATACATTTACATATCGTATATATTTGGCTTGCGTCCAAAATTAAATATGAAACGTTTAGATACCTCCGTGCAAGGTTCTCGTCATCGGTGCAGGCGTGGCTGGTTTAAGTGCGATCGCAACGGTACGATCCCTCATAATGATGTACATTTGATGTATTCTAATAAACCGAGTAAAGGCTCGCAGGCTCGGTGCAATTGTCCGAGGCTTTGACACTCGATCTGTCGCTCGCGAGCAAGTCGAGTCCCTCGGTGCTGAGTTCCTTGAAATATCAATCAAGGAAGAAGGCGCAGCTGCTGGTGGATATGCCAAAGAGATGTCCAAAGAGTTCCACGACGCTGAAATGAAGCTCTTCCTCGAGCAATGCATGGACGTTGATATTGTCATTACGACTGCTTTGATCCCTGGTAAACCTGCTCCAAAGTTGATCACCAGTGAGGTAAAGTTTATGGATTTTCTTGTATTCGCGCCGCGACATCGGTTGATTATTGTGCTTGATCTTTGAATTAGATGGTTGCTGCGATGAAACCGGGCTCTGTAATTGTGGACTTGGCCGCTGAAGCTGGAGGTAATTGCGAGGCTACGATTCCCGGACAACTTGCTTTCCAGAACGGCGTTACTGTTATCGGTAGGTTTTTCTTCTTGAGTTGATATTTCAGTCCCTGAGCATTTCCAAAGGCTACACCGATCTACCCTCTCGTCTGCCCACACAATCCTCAACTCTGTACTCAAACAATATCACCAAGTTCCTCCTCTCCATGACTCCTGCGGATAAGCATTTCGGCATCGACCTCTCCGATGAAGTCGTGCGTGGCTCTATCGTGTCGCATCTCGGGCAAATCATCCCTCCCGCTCCCAGGCCTGCTCCTCCACCTGCTCCTGTGGCTCCTTCCCAAGCAGCCGCCGACGCACGTAAAGAAGAAGCACTTGCCATCACGCCATGGCAGAGAGCAACAAGGGATGTCGCAACAGTCACGGCTGGCATGGGCGGTGCTCTGGCTTTAGGGAAATACACGGACCCATCGTTCATGAGCAACGTGTTCACTTTCGGACTCGCAGGTCTTATTGGGTACCGTGTAGTGTGGGGTGTATCTCCCGCTCTGCACAGTCCGTTGATGAGCGTGACGAACGCTATATCGGGAATGGTAGGTGTTGGTGGATTGTTCGTCATGGGTGGGGGATATGTCCCGGAAACCATCCCGCAAGTCCTCGGGGCGCTTTCAGTTCTTCTTGCGTTTGTAAACGTCACAGGTGGATTTGTAATTACCAAGCGTATGCTGGATATGTTCAAACGTGAGCGCCCTGATTTATCTCCAGAATCATTTAGCTCAACTGACATACAGGTCCGACCGATCCTCCTGAGTATCCTTGGCTCTATGCTGTACCCGCAGTACTATTTGGAGGAGGATACGTCGCTGCGGTATCAACGGGAATGGCTGGACTCGTGCAGGCTGGGTACCTTGTCAGTAGCGTGCTCTGTATCAGTAAGTTGATAATGAATCATAACGTTCATGAGTATTACTTACATTTGTGCACAGGCTCTCTTTCTGGACTGGCCTCCCAAGCAACTGCCCGTCAGGGTAACATCCTAGGTGTTTTGGGTGTCAGCTCCGGTATTCTTGCGTCTTTGGCAGCAGTTGGGTTTTCTCCGGAGGTTTTGACCCAGTTTGCTGGCCTTGCAGGGGTCGGAAGCATTATAGGTAAGCTGATCATCCGTTGTAATTGCACCCGTGCTTATGATCTCATTATACCTAACTTGAAGGTGCTTTAATTGGAAGACGTATCACACCAACAGAGCTTCCTCAAATGGTAGCGGCGTTGCACTCTGTCGTTGGTCTGGCCGCTGTCTTGACTAGCATCGGAAGCGTCCTCGGCGACGTCAGCCACATTTCAACTCTACACCTCGTCACCGCATACCTTGGAGTCCTCATTGGAGGCGTCACCTTCACCGGATCCATCGTCGCTTTCCTCAAGCTCGCAGGACGCATGTCAAGCCGTCCCCTCATCCTTCCCGGCAGACACCTCGTCAACTCAACGCTTCTGGGTGCGAATTTGGCGACAATGGGGGCGTTCGTCACGATGGCGCCTGGAGTGCCTATGGTCGCGGCGGGATGCTTAGCTGCGAATACAGTGCTGAGCTTCCTGAAGGGATTCACCACGACATCTGCGATAGGAGGAGCCGACATGCCTGTTGTCATTACGGTGCTAAACGCTTACTCGGGTTTCGCCCTCGTCGCGGAAGGCTTCATGCTTGATAACCCCCTGCTGACTACCGTCGGCTCGCTGATTGGCGTCAGCGGTTCCATCCTATCGTACATCATGTGCGTAGCGATGAACCGTTCCTTAACGAACGTCCTTTTCGGCGGTATCGCAGCGCCAGCCCAGTCAGACTACAAGATTGAAGGACAGATCACCAAAACGTCCGTGGATGAGACGGTGGAGGCGTTATCTAATGCGGAGAACGTGATCCTTGTGGTTGGATATGGGATGGCTGTTGCGAAGGCGCAGTATGCTATTTCGGAGATCACGAAGATGCTGCGCTCGAAGGGAATCAACGTACGGTTTGCTATCCACCCTGTTGCTGGGCGCATGCCTGGCCAGTGCAATGTTCTCCTGGCCGAAGCTTCTGTTCCATACGATAGTGAGTTTCTTGAGCCTCAAAACACTTATTCTCTTCATCAGAAGCCTGTATATGTGCTAATCCTAACTCACAGTCGTTCTCGAAATGGACGAAATCAACGATGACTTTAGCGACACCGACGTCACCCTTGTCATTGGAGCCAACGATACCGTGAACCCAATCGCTCTAGAGCCAGGCAGTGCTATTGCAGGCATGCCCGTATTGCACGCCTGGAAGAGCAAGCAAGTGATCGTGATGAAGCGCGGGATGGCGTCAGGGTATGCAGACGTACCGAACCCGATGTTTTACATGCCTGGGACGAAAATGCTGTTCGGTGATGCGAAAGATACATGCGATGGTACGTTTTCAGCCAATTTTGATGATGGAAGGACTTAAGTGACTGAGCATGATTGGGAACTTCTTTAATAGCTATCAAGCGGGGTCTGGAGACTCGCAACTGAGCTTTGATGTTTCGGTTTCACTCGTTTTACGATCTCTATGATTTGCTTTCCGTGTATTGTCCCTGTAGACTAGATTTTATTCGCCCTCTTTCAGCGTGCCAAAAGTAGGACACTTTGGACATGTAAAATAATTCCAAAAGTTATCGTTTTTCTTTTTCCCTGCTTCATCTCGACGTTTGCAATAGCGGCCAATTGATTGGGTTCGATGGCTTTGCGTCGTTGAAAGTATCATTGACACTTTTCGCGTATTACCGTTGCGGAAAGTATGTTTATTGATATTCAAGTTGGGGAAAAGGATGGAAACAAATTTTACGTTGGTACAGGCTACATCGGAAGTCGAAACAAATCAAACAATGAAATATAAATAAGCGAGGCGAACGACCTAACCTTAAGGCTTAGAGGAAGCACTTTGGAATTAAACCAATTTTTCTCCAAAAACGAACACAAACCGACTGAAAGTACAGAATACAAAAAGTCCGAAGAATCAAGACACGGTGAAAATAAGAGTTTTCCAATCATTCAACAGGTGCTTCCCCTTTCGCTATTTCCAAGTTAGAGAAACTCCGTTACGGGACTATGTGCACGAAACCTATTGCCCCCACAAAACGAGGGGTTAAAAAAGAGATGCAATTTCAACCACTGCTATCAACTCATCAAAATGCGCTAGTCAACACGTACCGATCGCGATTATGAATAGGCTCCACGACAGTCACGCTCGGCACCCGAGACCGCATCCACTTTAGGATGTCCGTACCGATGAGAGCACAATCGTGCAGCTCGAATGACTTGAGCCGCGCGGGCGTGTTGGCGGTCAAGACAGGTGGTGGAGGCGGCAGAGGAGGTGTCGTTTCAGGGTCTTCGACACCACCGAAAGGTAAGGTAGGAACCATGACCCATGGAAGCTGGTTTGGCCCACCCGGCAGGGGTGGTACGCCGTTCGCTCCAGCTCCAGGGGTGCCAGCACCTGTACCAGGCACATATAATGGTGCATGGCCATTCGCTCCTGCTAGACGTGGGTTGCGAGCTTGGATGAGGATAACGAGCTTCGATGCTGTATCGTGTTGCGCGTAACAACTCTTAAACGCCAGGTGCTCGAGCCGCGGTGCAAGCCACGTGTTGGTTTCGTCACTCACGCGTCCGAGATCTTCAAGGACAAAATCGAGGAGAGTGTTACCAAGCTTCAGAGTTTTGAGGTGAGCCATGTTGGTGAGGAAATTCCAGGGATGAGGACCAATCGGTGGCGGTTCATGATAGAAGGTATTGAGGCCTGAGCTATGATATGAGATTGCGAGATAGTTGATAGGAGGATTGAGGGAACGCGCGATAAGAGGGGCGACTATTTCCTCAGGACCATCCCGGTCAATATTAATGGTCAAGGACTCAAGGGCGGGCGTAGTAAGCGCCTCGACGAAAGATTGCATCGAAAACGATCCGTTGACGGACAAAACCTTCAAGTGGTTTAAACGGGTGGCCTCCAAAGGCAGTACCGCGCTTGTTGCATTTGAACAGCTGAGCGTTAATTTTTCGAGGAGAGGGTTTGCTGAGACCAAAAAAAGCAATCGGTCTAATGTGAGACTATTGGGGTGCGCATGCAATCCTGGTGAAGCATGTGATTTGAGATCAAGGAAGCGTAGACTTGATGTGGTGAGGAGAGGTGTATTCCATCGAAAGGGGACGCATTGTAAGGTGACGGATTGAAGTTTGGGACCAACGGTTCTTCGCTCGGACATTGGTAGCCACGTCGACCAATCTTCCCAGTACAAATCGTTATCGCACCTCAGATGCTCCGCTGATGACACTTCAAAATGCTCCAAGAGAGGGGCATCCCCTAATATCATATTCAAAGTCAGGCAAGGTCAATACATGCAATAAAGTATCACATACTAGCAATATTCCTCAGAGCCGAAAGTGATTCAAATTGTCGGTTGAAACGAAAAACAAATCGCTTCCAACGATGCATTTGAGCGACAAGGTAAAACATAGTGATGTGACCCCAAGACGAATTGACGGCGGAAGGCGCGAACTTCTTCCTTGCGTTCCTGTGTATGTTCGCGGCAATGTGCAAGACAGAATGGAGTTGATCTGCAGGTAACTCTGGGATGTCATTTTGTGCTCCCGTGGTGGGGACTATTTCAGGGAGGGCATTCAGGGGCAACACAGGTGGACTCGGTGTCGCTGGCAGCGGCGGAGAAGGTGGTAGTTCTTCGCCTGCCAACCAGAGAGGTGGAGACCCGTGTCGCTTGCGACGCTTGTAAATTGGCTGGGCATGTAGGTATATCTCAATGTCCAAGGGGACTTTGGAACCAGAGCGCTCCAGCCAAAGTCGAATAGGCTCCGGAGATGAATCAGGAGTAGTGACAACACGAATCTAACAATAAAGCCAATAAAGACATGATGATTAAGTTGGTCTGAAGCATAGACAAGAATTACGCACCTTTGACCAGAGCTTGGGCATATTTAGAGCTATCCTTCGCCATGAAACGCAGACTGCGGTGAGCCTCCAGGCACAACAAGGAACATCCTCGAAGTTTGCTTGAAAAATATGCCGCATTAAGTCGTCCGGTAATCTTCGCATGGGAGAGAGGAATTCTTTAGTGGCCTTGACATCTTCTGCAGCCATGTTTTTCTCTTTTTCAAGTAGGCTGATGGCAAGCTTTGATTCTTCTATCACCAGCTCCAGTGCTCGCTGTGCATCTGCGATTCGGGTCTCCAGATTGTTGACGACCTTCTCCTGCTCTTGAAGTTTGAGCCGACCGACCGCCAGCTGAGCATTTGTCGGATTATGCGCCATCGTGTAGAAATTCTCTAAGCGTGTGAGAGAACCTCGTGCGTTACAATGTGGCCGTCGGAGAGAAAGGGACAAAAGATGGTGGTGACCGTCAATGAACGTTGAGATTCCAAATTGAGCCTCCGAATGTCACGGGACTTGCATCACAGCCACAAGCGCTGATCGTAAAACGCACCTCCGCTTCTTCTTTTCAACCTACCAGTACTGTGTGCCTCAACGTGATGAAGATGCGTTCACGAGCTCTGCTATGAAACTAAATCAGTCAGTTGGTAGCTTGATCATTTGCTTGTGCCAGTCGCGATACTAGTTGCCCAATGCAGCTTTCGTGGCCATGCACCGATTCACGGCTCAACAAATAAGTGAGAAGGACAAATTCCTGTCGGCATTCAAGAGATCCGAGCCAACGGAGAGCTGTTCTGCTGACCCATGATAATGCCTGGGTTGATGGTGCAGTATAGACCTCGGTATCCCATTTGACCTCGCTTATCTGACGTCCTCTGGCTGTTTCCACCATGTCGACTCACTTGTCTGAGGAGCTTGCGAAGACTGCTACTCCTGTACAAGTGGTTACACCTTTCGGCCCTTTGAAGGGTGGTAGAGTACAGAATGGAGCGGCTGTCTTTCTCGGTACGTATCATATCTCTTTTCAGCGCACAGATAAGGTTGCTCACATCGACTCGTGATGCTGACAGAGGTTCCTTACGCCCTACCGCCGAGACGGTTTGAAGATCCGGTTCCCTTACATGCTCAGCACAAGTATGAAGATAAAAGTTACATTTATGAAACAGCATGTATGCCGCAGTTTTGATTGCTTTTCAGGGGATGGAGCTGATTCTTTCTCAGACGCTGTCCAGCCTTCGAACGATGGTCAAGCTGCAGGTATTATCGAATATTACCTTTGTTCTATTATCTGACATTTGTTTCTCTTATTCTTGGATAGGAATACCCGCTCATGATAAGCTTGGGTACGGGCGGCCTACGGAAAACCCGTAAGAGCTTCGTTGCTTCTCTATGGTCGATAAGGGTCATCTCAAGCAAGTAAACGGGCCAACCCAGTTTATTTCTGAACATAGTATCGCCACCATCTTTCAGTCCTAGGTCCCCGTCCCAGCTTCCCGTGAGAGTTTATATTCATGGAGGGTGAGTGAATTCCATTCTATTTATACTGGTATCGGTCTAACTTTATCTCAGATTCCTCCAGTTTGGTTCTCCCCATACTATCAGTGCTCAAGCACAATACATCTCTGCGGCCCGAAATGAGGTTCATGTGAATATCGGGTATCGACTGTCTGCATTTGGTTTTCTCGCCAGCAGTAAACCAAGATTAGCTGGTAACTTTGGGTTCAAAGATCAGTGGCTTGCTTTAGAATGGATTCGTTCGAATATCAAAAGTTTTGGGGGTCAGCCCATTCACTTCTCATTCAAATGCTGGCCTAATACCGTGAACTAGGTGATCCAAATAATATTACAATCACGGGAATTTCGGCTGGTGCGCCACATTTTCAATTTACTAGGATCGCCGTATCATCCAGTTGTTCATATACAATCTTTAGGTGCACATTCCGTCCACCAGATATTGCACCATGCATCTCATTTGCCAAGTGGTGAACGCGCACCCTTCCAACGAGCGATTCTACAATCTAACGCCATGATGTGAGCTGAGCATATCCATTTATTCGGCTGAAAGGATATTGAGAAAGTATACACCTATAGTATCACGCCAAAGACTGCAGAGGAGCTTCAAGAACAGTTCGATGGCTTATGCCGAATGCTTTCGATAATGCCGTCCAGTCCTAACGCACTCGATACTCTGAAAGACCCAAAGAAGGTTTCTTGGGAAGCCATTACGAAGGCCATTGAAAGTTCTTCTTCGATTGGAACTTTCCGAGGGTGTCTCGACGGTGACTGGCTCCCGCTATCTCCGGATCCAATGGTCTGGCAACGTACAGGCGGACTTGCTGCTGGACTCAAGCGGGTTGGTGTGAATTCCATCGTTGTTGGTGACCTCAGCGAAGAATGGTATTTGTATGCCATTGCGCATCCCATCACATGCCCTACGAACGTGCGGGAGAACTTGTTGCGATATTACCCATCACATCGCGTCGATGATTTGCTCAAGCTGTACCAGCCGTCCCTCAGCGACAAATCGAGCCAAGAAGAGTGTTTCAAGAGATTCGGTGAGGCTTTGAGTGCTGGACAGGTTCATGTACCGGTACGAGTGCTTGCACGGGACCTAAAAGCCGCAAATTATCCTGTCTTGCGTTACGCGATCCATTGGACTCCGCCATCCGTACGTGCGTTGGCAAAAGGTACTCTTGAAACTTCACTCTGTTGCATTTTTTGCTCATAGAATACACAGGCTACGTCACTCATGCCACCGATCAAGTCCTTTGGCATTATCGAGAGACAGCTCTCACGGTCGAAGAAAGGAAGGTTGCACTTGCATGGTTGAGAGCTATCGATGAAGAGGTTAGCAAACTTGAAAATTCAGGTGATAAGCCTATGGAGGGCGAAGTTTCTCGAGCGTTTTTCCTTCATGAAGATAAATCTATGGGCTGGGATGTGGATAATCGATTTGATGAATTCATGCGATTTATGGAAGTATTGGAGTAGAAATTTCAATCCGCTCTACTAGTACTACACTATCGCTAGAAACTAGTGTTAGCTGTACCAATAGTATAGGAACCATTATGTCATATTGTATATAGATGTCTTTTGGGGCGGGTTGTTCCATGCCGTTTCAGTGGACTGACTCAGAAAATGTCGGGTAAAGCAGCCGGTAAAGCAAGTTGCTGCGAGTAACGGGTGAAACGGTCACATGACCGTGAGCAAATCGCTAATAACAAACAACGCGCCAGTGGTACGTTTTGTACCTTCCTCGATCAACTCGCTTTCCTCTTACTTTCTACCATGTTTTCATCATTCACGTCTGACAAGCAACTAGTCGGGACATCAACTCCGACCAAAGGTTATTTGGCCTTCCCAGCTGGAAGTAGGCTAACCTCGGAACAAAAGCTCCAGCTTGACCGTGAACTACGACTCTCGCAACAGGGCGAACGACAGAAGCGAGCTCACGACGAGCAGAATAGTAAGGAACAGTCGCAAAAACGGCATGAAACACACCAGAAAGCTTGGCGGGAATATCAAAGACGCGAAGAGGAACGACAACGGCTCGTCGAGGAGCGTGAACGAGCTGAAGCACTCATTGGTGAAAAGCACTGGGTACGCCAAGGCGGGATGCTGCGTGATGCGAACGGGAAACGGGATCCACAACGCACGGAGGAAGTTCGAAAAATAGTAGAGAAGGAAGACAAAGAACGTAGAATCATCGAACGGTGGTTAGCATACGAACAAAGATGGGCGTCGCTGTCAGTAGGCCACGATCGAGAGCTTTCCTTCGGTAGCATACCATGGCCTCATGTTTCACCGCCAAGAAACGCCTCAGATCTTCGTGATGTTCAGAGGATCGGCGAATTCTTGTTTGAGAGTCTAGGAATCATGGGGAACTCGACATCGCGGAAAGAACGTATTCGCAGCTCACTTCTACGCTGGCATCCGGATAAACTGGTTTCCATCGTGGCTCGCGTAAAGGACGACGACGTAGAGAGTGTCAGAGATGGAATTGATGCAGTTGTAATGGGGCTCATGAAACTTCAAGAGGAGGATAAGGCACGGTCGTAAAGTTGCATTTGTGCGCATGAAAACATTTCACTTCGAGTATGCCGCTGACCTTTGCTTCTTAGTATTTATATAAATGCTGTTAGAATTTTTTATGACTTCTAGTGACCGCAAGGACATTTTCGACTCTTGGGCTAGCAAATGATACCACTTGAAGACGTTGACCTTCCGTTGATCGAGAGCAAAGACACGGTTCTAGGTAAATCAATTCGCATCATTCGATTAATCAGGTGATATCGTTGCTTGTTAACTTTGCTTTCTTTTGCACAATACACATTTTCGCAATAAGTATCTTTAACGGAACAGCAAATGAAGATCGGGGAAACAGGCCCACTCACTCTTCGCTCCTAACCTCTCATACCCCTCCCATACCTTGCCAAGTACACTGGTGTGCGCACCGCACCCCTTGTCTTCAATATGTTGCCCTCCGAACATGGAACTGAACCCCATTATCGACCTGAACGCTCTCAGAATCTCAGCACTTCTAATACGCACCCGAAAAAGCGTTCAGCTGCGGATGCCGACATTCTTGCTCCCAGCGAATCGCCAGGTCCCCAATCTAGGAAGGGGAAGCGCCGAAAAAAGATGGCGGGTAACCCCGTTCCACAATTTAACACCGATATCTACGCATTGCCTGAGGTCTTGAATGTGTTGCAGTCTCGCGATTCCGCTGGTCTTTTGCAGGTTATCGACTACGATTTTATCGAATTCGATAAATACAGGAGCGTTCCTGCGGATCAAAAGAAAATGACCGATACTGTCTGTAAAGTATTTAGTCGATACCAAGGCGAGCTCAAGGATCGGCTTCTTGAAGGCCTTGCTGTCCAGGTCAACCTTCTATACCGCAGCTTCCTCACTCTGAACGGCCACATGTTCCGATATATATACCCGCTCGGGGAATTCAAAGCAAGCGAATTTTTGAACAACGACAAACAGCCTGGCTGGGAGTCTCGTAGAGATCGCCTACGTGCTAAACTCCTTAAATACATGGATGCACTCGAAGCAGCTCTCGATACTGCATCCAAATTGGTCGGAGGCGAGCCTTTCGGTGAATTACGGGACATGGCCTCTGATGCCATGGTGGGCTTGAAGACGGACTTGTCGCAATATAAAATGGAGAACGGTGTTCGTACCCTGGGTCTTGGAGTCATGCAAAGTCGTTGGGACGCCAAGCTCGAGATACAGGCTGCTTTGCAGGCACTCAAGAAACCCGGTGAGAATAATCCAGATCTAGACGGGAAACTTAAGAAAGCGGACCAAGACGTACGTAACCTCAAATCGAACCACAACGAAGAACTCGTTAGGGACTGGAAACCATCCGAAGCTCTTATCGGACTTTTGGACATTCGAGAAAAGCTTGCGGACATTCTTACGGTGAAGTTCCAAAGCATTTCAGGGTCTACTACCGAAGAAACCCATGAAAAACAGATGCTCCGACTTCGCATAAAGACATTGGTCAAAGACTTTGAAGAAAGGTGTAAGTTATGAATTCTTAGTACAGGGTTCCCTTCTATTTTGCTGCCCGTCCTCACAGTCTTCCCTCCTTTTTTCTTACATTCTTTCTTCGCCGAAGCTACAATTAAAACGCATAAGCACTTTTGAAGCAATCGCCGCGGTGAATCTGATCTGTTTTACATTTACACATCATATTATTACTCGCACCGGGAGCATCTCGTATTCATTCTACTATTTCCCCTTTCATTCTATCTCTGTCCAGTGAGACGCTTGAGCCTTTCTCCTGTAATGTTTATGTAATAACTTTGCTTACACAATTTTAATTTGTGTGCCTCAGCCGTCTCGTTGGTATCCGATTGATCGGCTTCCTCTCTCGCATGATGCTTTATTTACGCACACCACTCTCCATCGTTCATGCCATGACATTATTATTATACTTCAACTTTTCTCGAAGCCAATGTCTTTGGTATGTTCCATATTCAAGCTTCCCGTCGACTACGCACTCTGATATCAGTCGAATAGGACCCAGCTGGTGCCAAGGAAATGACCAGCCCATAACAACTCAAATCACCATCGACTAAGACGATTTTGCAAGAGGTGCGCAAATCGCTGAAGCCACAATGGCATCAATAATACGACAACCGTCGAATGACTTCAAATTATCTATTTTGTACTTCTCACAGATACAATATATGCTTGGTGCTCGGTAAGCTTACAAATTTGCATCTTACGGCATCGACGTCAATATCCATGAAGAGTTTGCTCGCGCAAGGTCGATAAGATCTACTTGACTCTCGAAAGTTTGTCTGTGCATCATAAATGAGTACACTTACAGTTTATACTACTTGGTTCTTTGCCTCTGCAGCACAGGTATGCATCCCTCCTCTCCTCTTAAATCTGCACTTATTTCTTCTCTCACATCAAGTCAACAATATCCAAGGCCCTACCCTCTAAATTCTTCAATCTCTCATGAGTGGCAGTAAAGGCAAATCCAAATACATTCCCGCTGATGATGCCTCTGGAAAGTCGGACAGTCCTGGGCGCGGTTCTGGAAAGAGAACTGCAACGGTTGCCCTAGGTACCACTGACCCTCACGCGTCTCAGGACACAACGATTCAAGGCTCGTCTGCGACGAAGCGTACTAGGATTGGTCAAGCGCCTGAAGAGGAGACGGATTCTGATAATGCGCAGTCAACTCAACCTTCTCGTGACCAACCCGCACCACAGTCTCCCCAGCTTCCGGGTGCTCAGGCTGCCAGTGGAAACCCTTCAAGTTTCTCGTCGAAAGGCCGCAATAAGGTAGATTCTTTTTTCGCACACGCCATCTACCAGGAGCCGGAGCTTCTGACGTATCTCATGGAGAAGGACCGACAAGGTTGCCTTCCGGTCCTGAATTATGCCTTTGACACGTATGATCGTTCGGAGAATTCCTCAGTACGGTCCAAAATGTCATCAGATATCACCAGCAAATATGGCGAATATAAGGGCTTCGACCTATCTAATGCACTTTTGGAAGGTCTTGCAGATCAGGTCAGCCTCATGTATCGGAGCTTTCTCACACAGAATGGGTATATGACACGGTATATGTACCCAGATGATAATTTTAACGCATGGGATCCAGACAAGTTACGAGGCGATCGCACAGCTCAGATATGGAAACATCGTAGGAGCGGTGTCCGTACTGATCTCTTACTATGTATGAAGAGGCTTGAAAAAGCCCTAAATACCGCCTCACAGGCGGAGAAG
This sequence comes from Hymenochaete sp. R1, assembly GCA_019400425.1. Lineage (NCBI taxonomy): Eukaryota > Fungi > Basidiomycota > Agaricomycetes > Hymenochaetales > Hymenochaetaceae > Hymenochaete > Hymenochaete sp. R1. Next base: position 15,149 of record JAFREE010000283.1, read on the forward strand.
AACCAATCGCAGTCTTATGTGGAACTCCAGGCCTCGGTTTTACAAGCTCATAACGATATAATCAAAGATCTTTGTCAGGCTCTACTAGGCAGTGACAGCCGCAAAATAAGTCGCGGAATCCTTCAGAGTCGCTTTGATCGCAAGGAAGAGATAGTGAGGAATAAAACAGAGGAGATTCAACGCAATCCACATGATGAAAACGAGGAGCTTTTTAGGGAGTTGAAATCGGCACGAAACACCCTGGACAAATACAGTCGTCAATACAAGATGACAGATAACGATTCGTGGAAGCCTTCTGTAGCGCTCTTGGATCTTCTGTCTATTAAGGAGAAGCTGGCTGCGATTCTCCAAGAGAAGCTCCGTAGTCTGCAAGCTGAGATTTTGTCTCGAAAAAAGATGTCTCTTACTCACATTATGAAAGGATCTACGACCTCTGAGAAGGGAGGCACGGCAGACGACCCGAACCAAGAGCGGACCGCTCTCCAACCCCTCCTTGACGAAGAGTCCATGCTAAAATTGCGTATCAAGATGCTAGTGGGCCAGAACTCCGAAGAGACGTGAATGATGGCAGTTGTTAGTCGTCAACGTGACCGCAACTCCAATCCCTTGCCACGCCCATTCCCTCCTCTCTTGACATCCTTTATTAAATTCTCCAAGATCAATTCTCCGTGTTATTTCTTTCGATAATAGCTGGTCCTGTATCGTATATGAAACTGATTATTACAAAATCGTCTACCTTATCTATAGAATAAGTTATGCGGGTCATCCGTCAAAAACATCATGGTTGAGCTCAATGCCAAATGTGCTTTTTGCAATCTGCCTCATTGCCTTCTCTAGGTCATCTTCCATGCCACTTCCTAGCCCCAACCGTTGCCGAACGCGACTAGTCAAAAACACTGCATCACTGGACAACAAGACGAATCGGAAGACCATATGCCGGAAAAAGTTTTTGACACGCGAGGTGAAAGACAATCCTGGGTCATCCACGAGCGATCGAGATGCCCACAAGCCCATGATCTTGATTCGATTCACAGGTGACCCGTAGAACTGGTTGTCTCCTTGAAGAATCCGTATCGTGCGTCCGAGAAAAAGTAGCTCTCGCGGCCAGAGTTGTTCGTCGCCGAGAATATCCCTGAAGCCCTTCTGCATGCGCTGCTGCACCGCAAACGCCCGCTCGCTTTCATCTACCTTCAACGAGGAAGTGAAAACTGTACGTTGGTCGCCGTACGGTCTCATGAGAGTGGTACTCGCGAATGCGTCTCTATCGCGTACGCCCCATTGAGCTGCGATTTGACCAAGTGTTGCGTTGTCGAATGCGAGAAGTGCTTTCCAAAATGTTGCGTAGTCTCTTCGGAAGGAAGGTGAGAGATTGATATATAAGCCGTGGTCAAGGAGGACAACCTGGGGAGGGCCGCTCGGACGCGCGGGATGTCGGCGCACAATGATATTGCCAGGGTGAGGGTCACAATGCAAATCGCCCCATTGGAAGATTTGAGCCGAAAACAGATCGACAACGGATTTCATGACATCTGCGACCGGAACGTTCTGTGCTTTCATGGATTCCTTGTCGGAGAAACGAACACCGTCAATCCATTCTGCTGTCATCACTTTCTTCGTGGTGAGAGTCCAATCCACGGCGGGGACGTATATTCGACCACGAAGTTTCGTGTCTTTTTCGATGGAAGCAGCGCAACGTTCCGCATTTTGGGCTTCATTCGTAAAGTCGGTTTCCAGGAGCAATCGTTGCGTGAAGTAAGGAACCATCGGGTATAGTGGTATGTCGAAGAAGTAGTCGTAGAGGTACATCACCGCCTTGAATGCCCACAGATCCCAGTTGACCTGCTGAGCGATCTGTTTCTTCTGCACTTTCACCGCGACCCGCCGACCGTCTGGCAACGTTGCGTAATGAACTTGAGCTATGCTAGCGCTTGCTCGAGCCTTATGCTCGATATCGCCAAACACCTCTTCCGGATCCCTGCCTCCCAACTCCGACCGAAGTACTTTCTCCACATCTTTCCACTCGTTCTGAGGTGCATCGTCGAGCATGCGAGAAAAACGCTTCTGGAACTCGGGCGGCAATATAGCGGTCTGCAAAGCTATCGCCTGGCCAATTTTGAGGTAAAGTCCGCCATTCTTGCATAGAACGTTGTAGATACGTTCTGCATTGCGTGCATGGAGGTCCGCGATAGAGTTCGCCAACGGTGGCCGCTCTGTGAAGTTGATTTTATAGTCCGCTGCGATCACCGCGCCATAGCCGAAAGTCCTGAGTGTTCTTGACAGCGAAGACGCATTGAACTGGTCATCGGCAACGTAAATGGCACCTCCACCAGCGACGAGATAAGCTGTTCGTCTCAAACGGGCGAAACGAGCCGTCGGACGCGGGCTGAGGCGTAGCGTTCTAAACATTGAGCATGATGAAGGAGTGTGAAGGAAAGAGTGTGTCTGGATAAAATAGCGCGGCCGAAGGCTGACGTCGTGTCCTCGGCGCTTTGTCATGCCGCGTCCGAGAAACGCGCACATACCTTTAATGGAAGGTCCGTCGACTTGAGATCCCGCTGGCTTCGACTTTGGAGATCAACGATGACGACCATCACTTACTGGCAGACCTAGTGGGGGTGGGCAAGCCGCGCTTGCGTTTTCTGCGCGAATTTGAGAGTGTCGATCGTCCGAAAAGGAAATTTTCGGCCTCAAACTCTTATAGAGGAGGGCCGACATAACTTTCCGCACTCGTTTTCTCGGTCTACATAACATATTAAATTAAGCAGCAGTAGTAAAAAATGTAGATATACACGAAATAAAGAAGCCCTCAAGAGGGATTTTTGAATTTTTGAGTTTGAGCTGAGATATGGCATATATAAGGGTCGAAACATGCCATATCTCGAGTAATATTGAGAAAATAAAAAATCCGTCTTGGACGTTTGTTAATACGACGGAGTGAAGCCTACATTCAAAATTTCAGGGTAAGTTTCTTTGTGTAACGTCGAGAAAACGGGAACGGAAGAAAGGAGGGAAGAAAGGAGGGGATGAGCTAGGAATGGGAAGGGAGCGGGCATGTGACTGGAGCGACGGAGTGTGCGTCGTTGCGCATACACACCAAGTTTGCATGCTAACTTACCTTTATTTTTACTAACTTTCGTCTTTTTTTACTAATTTCTACTCAAAAAGTAAGGAAACATCAGAAATGGATCGCGAGGTGTTCAGGAAACTCACATGGTGCGCAAATAGTGTCCAGAATGACAGGGAAAAGGTCGAGTTTGGCCAAGGAACAGAAAGCAGTCGCTGCTGCAAGAGCTCGCGCCATTCGACATTCTGGATCTTCTGTGAGGTCTTGCTGCCCTGTGGACGCCCCTAACGTCCTGCTCGCGCCCGGAAAGCCCTCTAGGAGGCTAACAAGAACCGCAAAAGCGCGCGAATGCGACTTGGAGACTCGCATTGAGTCGCTCTGCAGCGAGAACTCCTCACTTTGGTCTGCGCTCGACTCTGAGATGGAAGAGCTTCAAGAGCTCGCAAATAGAATTAATGAGGAAGAAAAATGCAGGAAAGAACAACAAACCGAATTGAAAAGGATAAAACGAAGCCGATACCTTGCTGTCTGGAACCTGAATGCTGCGCGTGAGCGCAGTTCCTTGCTCTCGTCCTCCAACCTCTCTGCACGCCGCGAGTGCACTCGCCTCTTGCTCCATAACAAAGAACTGAAGACCGAAAACAAGAAACTCAGAAGAGAGAACCAAAAACTCATAAATAAAAACAAAGAATTACTTACCACGTCGCTGTTAGAGTCCGATCAAGACGTTGATCAGGAGTCTGACAAATCAGGGTCACGTGACAGCGACCTGAGGTTACAAG
>JAFREE010000284.1:0-18856 GCA_019400425.1 Hymenochaete sp. R1
CGATCACCCTCGAGTATATGATACATATCGGCTGGGTTAACCCACAAAAGTATGATACACATTAGCAAGGACTAGTGGGATGGGAAAGGGAGGGAAAGGGAGGGAGGGGAAAGGGAAGAGAAGAGAAGAGAAGAGAAGAAAGGACGTACAAGCCACCCAGCATGGAACCTCAGAATAGCAGGTAACGTCTTCCCTTCGTCGTCGTCCTCTTTCTCTTCCTCCTCTTCCTCCTTAGAGAAACCACCTCCAGTCCTCGTCGCCCTCTGAGAACCAACAACGCCCACGGGAACGAAGACGTCCAGCAGGATAGGGTGTCCGTCGACGACCTTGTACGTATGCGTCGAGATGGAGAAGTTTTTGAACTTGTCTTCGCCGGCGGTGGGGGTAGGGGGAGGGGCGGACGACATGCTTGGTGCTGGTACTACTGTAGTAGGAGCGAGAGGTGGGCAACGCCTTCCCTATCGTCGACGTCGTTCTTACTTACGCATATATATGTGTGTATGTGTACGTGCGAATGTATGTGCGAGATCCTATTGCTCTAGGTACTGTCCCCGTGTCTCATGACTATACGGTGAGAACCCCGTTCCCCGTTCCCCCGCGTTTTTGAATGTGGGATTCAAGGTGCGGTGAGAAAGTCTCTCTGCGGTGGATAAGTGTTGATTTCTCCTTTTTCAAAAGCATGAGATACGGAATCTGGTCCGAATGAGATGAGACGAGACGGGCGTCTACGTAGGAGCGAGCGAGCGAGTGAGTGAATGAATGAGTTGATCCAATGATCGGAGCTCGACTTACGTGCATGAAGCCCTCCAAATACTCTTTTTTTGAAACTTTCATTCTAGCTTTGAGAATCCACTGGCAGGTCCTTAGATGAGCGGAACGTGGAGAACGAGCGCGACAAGGATCAGATCTACTGTAGTCTGTAGAGTACCAGTCGGCGGGAAAAGACGATCCGAACGGCATTGCACCGATTCGAGCTCGCATTCGATTTTTTTTTTTAAAAAAAATAGAATAGAATAGAATATATGTATATGTATGCTTTGCGTCGTAGATAGCTTTAGATTCAAGTTGATTCGAGCAGGAGACAACAGTCGAGCAGCCCAGCAGTCCAGAACAGTCTAGCAATCCAGAACGGTCGAGTGTGATGCGGGAGAAGCAGCGAAGTAACTCCGTAAAGGGCATGTATCGATCAAAGGGTAAAAGGCCAAAGGCCAAAGAAGAAGAAAAGGAATATCAATGATGTCCATTGAGAACGAGGAGAGAAAGGCAGAAAAGCCGATCGATACACGCGTGGATGACGAACAAAGGAAAGGATGGAATTTGAAAGGGAGAAAGGGATTACATAATGTTGGTTGATCGACGTTGTGAATGAAAGTACGCCACATGCCTATATTTGAATTTTGAATATTATTTGAATATTAATATACACGCCACCGAGAACAAATAAATAGGCCCATCTCTCTCCTCTCCTCCCTTCTTCTTTGGCTTTCCGACTCTTGAGCATAACACTTCCCTTTCACTCATCTCTCCCCATCCTTTGTGTCGTCGTTTTATTACTTTCATCTCCTTTGAACTGCCTCGCCATCTCATTCAAGTTTTTCTTGCATTCCATACTCATACCCCCATCCACCTTACTGAGTTACTCTGCACTCTGCACCTCTGCGCGCCAGAGCGGTGTCCAAGTATGCGCCCTCGTAAGTTTGCTCCTTTCTCTCTCCCTTTCCCGATTCTCATGTTTTAAAACATGTTTTATGCTCCCATTTTTATTTGTTGCATCTCTCGCATGTCTCAAGACATCAAACATCTCCATTCATGCTCCAGATCCGTCTCCCTTTCAAATTCAAACTCAACTTCAACTTCAACAACGTGTTCCACCCCGTCCAACTCGCCCACCGTCCTCTCTGTTCGCGTTTCAGAACCGACCGCGGTGCTACCGTTTCGGTATGGGAGGAAGAAAAGACGCTTAGCCGGCGTTTTGTCTGAGGGGTCGTCTGTCACTGTGTCGTCTCAGTCTTCTCCCAGCTCCGTCGCGTCCAGCCTCACCTGCTGCGGTCCCCAACCCATCCTCGAACCATCCCTCCAGTACTCAAAATTCTCGCCTTCGAGCACGACCCTGCACCTGACCGAGGACATGGACGTGGACGTGGACTGCCCAGCAATCTATACCCGCGACCGCCCCGACGAGCGACGCGGCCTCCTCGTCCGACAAACGTCAGCGTCAGCCTACTCTGACGTTTCCTCCTCCCAAACGATGGCTGACGATATCGATCCTGATGAGATAGCCATGACGCAGCCTAACGCTCTCAAGCTCGATGGAATCGCGTCCGACGTAGGAACGACATCGCCATCGTCTCTCAAAGTATCGACGACGGCTGACATCCTCGCGCGAGCACGCGCGCCATCGGACTCGTCGCCACCAGCTTCGAGCGTGACCGTCTCGTCCTCGTCTTCTTCCGTCCATTCGTCGTTCTCCGTGACCAACAAGGTCACTCCTTCCAACCGGAAACAGGCCGCCTCTCGCCCAAACGTTGGTGGCATCGCGCCAGTACCAGTACCAGTACCAGCCCCGATCCCCGCCCCCACCCGCTCCCGTTCCTCCGGCAGCACACCAAGCACCAACAGCACCAGCACAAACACCACCACCCTCCGCCCCCTCGGCCCCGTCCACCTCGAACTCGACTACCACAACGCCCGCGCCTCCCTCTCCACAGCCGTCGCCATCGCCGCCCACGCCCTCTTCTCCTTCTCCTCCCCCATCCGACACCCCACGCACGAACTCCGACGCCCGCACCCCCCCGCGTCCGCCCTCCCGCTCCTTCGGACCCACCCCGCGGTGGTGAAGGCGTCGAGGGCGGTGGATGAGGCGGATGGGGCGCTGGAGGAGGCGTTGGCGAGGGGGGAGAGGTGGGAGAATACGGGGGTGCCGGGGAGGTGGAGGTGGGGGAGTGGGGATGCGGTGTTGGAGGCGTGTAGGGAGTGGGCGTATTTGGAGCCGGTGGAGAAGATTGAGGTTGTTGGTGAGGGGATGGGGAGAAGGAGGGGGTTGAGGCGGAGGGTGACGGAGACCGATGCGGGAGAAGCTGGCCGGGGACAGAAAGAGGGCTTGGTGAGGACGAGGGGACAGAAGAGGAAGGAGAGGGAAGAGCCATCGGCGACGGCGGCGGTGGTGGTGGTGGGAGGTGCGATCGAAGGAGACGGCGACGACGAAGCTTCAGACGTCGATGCCGATGTCGACATGGACCCCCCAATCCCAATCCCAGCCTCCTTCATCGAACCGGAACCGACGCCCACGAGTACGGCATGCATCCTAAGTGCGCCCACCCCTGCCCCCGCCCCGGTCGTGGATCCAGCATCCACATCCACATCGACCGTGCTCCCGACCTTGACCCCGACCCCAACACCGGCTCCAGAGACCCAAAAACGCAAACGCGGCCGGCCGCGCAAACATCCTCTTCCTCTTCCGGGCCCGTCCCCGCCTGCATTCACAACCACAACCACAACCACGACGCAACACTCGTCCACGTCCACGAACACCTCCCGATCGGCATCGTCCACACTAGTACTTCCACCCAACCCACTCCCACTCCCAACATCAATCCCCGAACTAAAGAAACCCCTCGACCTCCCTACCGAATCTCTCTCTTCCCCTCTTCCTCCAACTAAAACTCCAACTCCAGCTCCAACTCCGACTCCGACCTCGACCCCGGCCCCGACTTCGACTTCGACGACTCCCCCCAAGCGCCCACGCGGCCGACCGAGGAAACGTCGTCTTCTCCAGGCCCGAGCGCCAGCGCCAGCTCCGACGCAGCCGCTCTTATTGTCGCTCTCGCTCTCACATTCCTACATCTCGGGCATCACTTCGACGCGAGTTGGGAGCTCGAGCTCGAGCGTCGGTCCGGTTCCGGTTCCGAGTTTGGGGTCGCGTGAGCGGGACGTCGGAGATGGGAACGGGGACGGGAGACGGTCGAAGAGGGTTCGGGTTGGGGTTTCGTATCGGGAGTGAGGGGGCCGTCAAAGTCCTCCATCTCTAACTACATCCTCCAACCTCTAATCTCTAATCTTTTACCTCTTATTTTTTCGAGCTCTTGGTTAGATAGATATAATGGTCTACGGTCTAGGGTTTACGACTCTTTTCTTTTCTTCCTCCGTTCACGTTCACGTTCGCGTTCACGTTCGTAGTGTAACGTTTCACGGCCCACCTGCACCCTCACATTCACGCTCACGCGACACCCACTGGCACGTCCTCTCTCCTTCGTACCACCCTCGACACTTCTGGTCCTACTACTCCTCCCCTCCCCACATCTAGTTTCCTTTCATGAAGCATACCACACGACACGAGACATTTGCACGTACATTTGCACTTGCACTACCCAGTACCCAATTCCCATCATCGAACATTCGCACATTCGCATATTCTCGTATTCTCATAACAGCAATCTATCACCTACGCACTACGCACTACGCATGGATAATCGTCTTCTGTACTTTTGTATCAGACATTTGTTTCTCTCCTTCCTCTCCTTCTCCGTTCAGCCTCACACTTCCCATTTGTATATAGTATTTCGTTGTTTCCGTTCTTCATTAGCATTAGTATTGGCACTAGCATTAGCCACACGTCGATTCTATCTGTCACTTGTACCACAGTATTATAGTACCAGTAGATTATCAATTGCATCGGCTTAAAAAGATATAAAAGACGTGTTCCTATATCTCTCTATTTCTGAACCTCCTATGCACATGCCCATGCATGACACAGTTCAGTACGACGTCCAATCGAATCGTCACACTTCGAACGAGCACAAACACAAACCCTCGAACAAGCACAGTCGATTTCATCCATCACATCGACCTCCAAATAAGCATGCCCTAATACCAAGCATGGACTCTGAAGGGCATCACTAGTACTATTCAGAGATCGTATTGTATTGATATCGCAACACCGCTCACTCAGCAGCACAGGATTCCAGCCAATCGCTTCCATACATGCACTATGACATCTAGTCGGCGACTAGTATATTCCCGCCCATCCCTTCCCATGACGCAGGTTCTCCCAGTCGATCCGAACCGGATGGTCTTCGTCCCTCGTCGAGATACAGAAAAGCGCAAGGGTAGTCACCGCAGCTCGATAGTTCGACGGGACCCAAAACAACAACGCCCCCTCCTCCGACTTGACCCACCCATCGTCGGAAATCGCCACCGGGACCTTCAAGTTGTCGGGACCCGCAACTTGAACTCTGCATCCACCGTGACATGTATTTGATTCCGGTCCCCACGCAAACGCCTCTGCGTCCCATACGCGAATGGCGCCTTCGTAGCACCCAAGAACGAGTCGAGAGCCGTCGTGAGAGACCATCAAGCGATCGGACTGGAGAATGCGGCCGGTGTGCAATGGATGTCCTATCGAGCCGCCTTTGATGGGATCCCAAGCTCGAATAGTGCCGTCCGCTGAAACCGAATAGATGCGTTTGCCATCCGGCGAGAACGAAACGGAGGATACATCATGTGTATGCCCTTCGAGAGGCTTGCAGAAGGGCTGTCCGGTTTGCACATCCCATACCCGCACAGCTCTGTAGTCGTCTTCAGACGTGTATCCATCGCCGCACGCGAGAAGTCTGCTGTCTGAAGAGAAAGCGAGTCCCTGAATGTCACCGTGCCCATCGAGAGGTTTTCCCATAGCGTTCCCTGTTCCGACATCCCACAATCGTATCGTGCCGTCAGTCGACCCAGATGCAATGAACGAACTGTCCGAAGAGAAAACGATCGAGCCAATTTCATTTTGCAATGAGACGTCTGAATGTCCTTGCAAGAGTTCGTGGGTGCAAGCACCAGTAGCGACATCCCAAACTTTCAACGTCCCGTCGCGAGATCCAGCTGCCACCTTCGATCCATCCCTTAAGAATGCACAATCTCTAACAGCGAGAGCATTATTGTTCCCCTCGAGTGGATCGTGTAAATATCCGCCTGACGTAGTATCCCAAATGCGTACTTTGCCCTCACCGTCCCCAATGACGACACGATTTCCATCGGGAGAAAAGGAAGCAGACCGCATACCCTCCTCATATGGCAGGCCCAATTGTCCCATACTTTCCGCAATCCCGGTTGCCTTTGCATAAGACAGCCCCGTCCCTCCCATACGAGCACCGGTTTGGGCATTCCATGTCTGAACCATTGTGTCCTCGGAAACGGACGCGATGCTGGATCCATCAGGTGCGAGCCACATGCACAGGACCGGTTGTGAGTGACCGGCATGTTGTGCTACTGAAGTGCCTTGAAGAACGTCTATCACTTTGATATACAACGAGTCCTGGACAATGAGCCGTGTTCCATCCGGAGAAAATGCAACTTGGTTAGCTGGCGAGTCATAACGTGCCACCAAAGAAAACGATTTCATGTCCCATAAACAAGACAAATCGTAGCTTCCTGAGGCAAGGTAGTTCCCGCTCGGTGAAAATGCTACCGACCTGATATCAAAGCCTCCATCCAACGTAACACAGGTACGATTCCCGGATTTTATATCCCAAACTCGTATTGTGCTGTCGTTTGATCCGGAGGCAATGTAGGCACTATCTGGGGAGTATGCAACTGACCAAACGCTGAGCCCGTGACCGATGAGGGGATCTCCCTTTTGATCCCCAGTCTCGACATCCCAGATACGAATTGTATTGTATGCAGCTGATACGATGCACTTGCCGTCAGGAGAAAAAGCCACAGTATTGATGTCCGAATCATCATTCAACACTTTGATACAGGCGCACGCCTTCAAATCCCAAAGTCTGATGGTCGTGTCGCAGGATCCAGAGGCCAACAAATGTCCATCGGGTGAAAATGCGAGATCGAGAATACCTTTTGTATGGCCTTTTAACGGTTCACCGCGAGAAAGATGTGTCATGGTGTTCCATAAATGAATATCGTTGTCATGGTAAGCCCCTGAAGCAACAATACTTCCATCAGGTGAGAATGCAAGGGTAGGACGGTATTTCCCAAGCGCCTTTATCTTTTCACCGACTTCTGCGCCTGTCTGCAAGTCCCAGAACTGTATGTTTTCTTTTCTTGACACAGAAGCGACATATTTCCCATCCGGAGCAACGGATAAGCCCGATAAACTATCCGAAGGGTGGATTTCAAGCAAATAAGGCGAGGAGCGCTCAATGGGTCTTGATAGAACGTTTGATTGAGCGTATTTGTCTATCCCCCCATCCCATAATTTCGAAGATCTTGGAAGCCATATCAAGGCCGAGAGATACAGGTGTGGCATACTGACAGACATAGGAAAAGAGTACCGATCTAGAAAGAGTCGTAACTCGGAAATGAAGTTTGCAATCATCTGGTCATTCTTGAAGATCTAGGTCCAACAATCAGTTAATGCGTCGTACAGAATAAAGAGCTGCTTACCCTTGGATTTGAGGCCATCCGCACGAGACCAATTCTTGTAGCATGTATAAAGCCTAAGAGACTTATTGCCTCGAGCCAGAATAGTGCTTGGGTAGTGCACAGTAGATCGCGTAGAAACCCTTGTACATGCGATTCAAACTCTTGGTCGTTTAAAGTCGCCAGATGAAGGTGATCCATCCAGAACATGCAGCTGTAACGAAGCTCGTGAGAAATGTACCTCGCAATTCGATCATCGATGTCCGCTATTTGATTATTCAGAATGTGCGACGATTCGAGATGACAGATATTGAATGTCAGACCGGAAGGAACGACCTCCTGGCGCTCAGCATTCCGAGTTCCGTTTTTCATGATCTCGAGACTTCCCATTGCCATAGTTTTATGCAGCTCGGGTGCAGCAATGAAGAAGTCTTTGCCGCATCGAGACTCTTCTGACAGAAAATCAAGGAACGAAATATGGTAGACACGTATAAGGCCGTTCTTCTCGATGACGAGCACCGGTGACAACATTCCAACCAGTGCCATGATTTCCGGTCCTACCACCAGAAACGATGGGGGAAGGAACGCATGGAGAGCAGTAACGGTCAGGAGTGCATTGGATGACGTGATATAGATGAACCCGACGATGAACCGGACAATCTCCGCGTCCTTCCCCTCTGTTGGACTGCATGCGCTCCCTAGAACCGTGCGATAGATGCTGTCTAATGCAGCTTCCGATGAGCCAGTCTTCTTGGTATTTAGGACGTCTTTCAACCGCTCTAATTTGCGGAAAGATCCTTTGGCGATGTACTCGATGACCGTGTAAATCCAAACAAATAAACGCTGTGATTTTGAGATGAGAGTTTCTATCACGTCCTCTTTGACGAAAGACCGCAAATCCGCAAGTTTTCCACCTTCCGAGAGTTGATGGTTTATGTAAGCCCGTATATCGGAAGTAGCGTCGTACTTTGAATCGTCAAATAGATTTTCTTCCGTCATTCGCTGCCCCAGTTTTCCTAGAGTTTGACGAATCCCGGAAAGGTCGCGACTTGCGATGAAAAACCCGAGCCACGGCACAAGGTCGACCATCTCCACCAAAAGACTTGTCACCTCTTCAGCGTTGCTACATTCATCCAACGCGTCGATCACAAATATTGTCGGAGAATTTGTGGTCTGGCCTTTCTTCTCCTGTAAAGGTTTCCGCAAGAGTCGATCGAACTGAGTAGCGAGATCTTCATTGACGAACACGTCGGGCGCCATGAGCGCGTTCAAGAGGACGTCTCTGTATGATGTATTCTTTTCCGCTAGATGGAAAGCGATGGACCAAATCAAGCGACGAGGATCTCTCCGAGCGCCCTGATCGCGTTTGCAAAAGAACGAACCCGCCAGCTGTTCCTCAAGCAGATGACACAGTGATGCAGCTACCGTGCTCTTTCCGCACCCAGCAACACCGTAAAGCAAGAAAACATTTGATGTCCACGGTCTAGTGTTCGCCCACTGCTGGATATCGTTCAACACTGCACGCCGCGTCCCTCCTAGACATTGTGGCTTTCCGGAGTACATGCTTTCACTTGGCGGTATAATTTTTTTGAACAGTTCACTTTCGTATTTTGCGTTCTCCCGCTCGTGAATTTGATCCAAGGTTTTGTTCGTCTTCGCTACTCCGCTCTGAATCTCAACGAGAAAAGCGTCGCGGATTACGCTTTTGTGTTCTTTGATTTTACGCGACAAATCGGCGACCTCCTCCGTCCTTGGTAGAAAAAATTCCTTCAGCCCAAGCGCTTAAGAAAGGCGATAAGAAATCAATAATATGTTGCTACTATAGTCCGCTCACTTTTCTTTGACTGGGAGTAGTGCTTCGCCACTTCATTAGCGGCTTCGATGACGAGCTCCATTAGGTCGTTCAGAGCTTCCCGGACAAGATCGGATTTGAAAGTTTCCCTAACCTCTACATCGCGTTTCAAATCATCCATGAGGCTCTTGACGACGTCCCTAAGCTGTTGATAGACAGCCGGAATTCTTTCTATTCGCTGAGTGAAAGGTGAGAACATGCGAAGGGCTCATGAAACAGCGACCGACATCAAAAACCGCGTGTACAATGGCAGTCGCAATCTTGGCTTCTTCTTTGAGCTACGACATTACTGAATTAGTAAGGAGCCAAAGCATTCACATTCGTGATCAAAACCCTCACCTCCGATACTTCTGTTCCAAGATCCATAAGTAATCTAAGGTACTTGGTCACTGTATCGAGCCCATGCATCATGTCTTCTTTGGAGTCCAAGGCTTTCATCGCAGAGTCGAGCCGAAAAGCAGCAACATGGGATCCCTGCCAAATAATGAGTACCTTGCCAGCTAATCTATGGCATGATGATCCTTCAATCATACCGTCTCCTTTTTGCCGAGTTTGACCTTCATGGTTATGCCATTTCCTGTGAGGCACTATTTGAACTGTTCTTCAAAAAAAAAATACAAGCGACACACCTTCAATGGCTTCCAATTCACAGTTTTCCGTTTCCCCGTCGCTTATATTCAGATATGCCGAAGCACTATTCTTCTTCTTCCCTTTGCCACGCGATACGTGAACCTTCGGGGGCGTCTCCCTGTTTACGAAGCTACGTGCACAAATTAGCAAATGCTTCCAACAGCTAAGCAACGTTGCGCACGTTTTCACATCGAAATTTATTGTGCTTGCCTTAGAACGACGTTTGAAGGTTTCTTTAGCGCCGGTATGATGCTCAATGACTAGGTGAAACTTGGGCGGACGCCATCGATACTTGAAGGGACGCCGACGGCATTCAACTGATACTTGTGAGATCTCGACGAATCTAGACTAGGTTAGCTAACTAGAACCGCAATTTTGCAATTGATACTCACCGAGGACTTTCGATGTGGTGTCCCGCCTCGCTAGACATGATGGAAGGAAAGATAAACAGTGGAAGGTGGATTGAGATGCTACGAGTACGAGCGTCTGCAACGTGGATGCAATGAGGACGTGTTTTATTTTCAGAAGCAATCATTGCACCCTCGTGGTTAATATCCAACTCCGTCATATCATTTGTAAGTCTGGAGCAAGCTCCGAACTTTTACGGGTAGGAATAAGTCATTAAAAGATCTAATAATGCCTGAGTGATATTATAGATGATTTTGGACCGTATAATCCATCGAACCTTCAGTTCGTATACGGTATGGCATCTGAAACGCTACCCGCGGATGGGACTAAGATTTTGTCGCGCTACATTCCGACGAGGTGCGCATACGCGCGGTCGGGACGGGTACCATAGGACGGTAGAAGACAAGAATGCGTTGAGACGAATATTGTTGGAGTTGCGGAAAGAACTTTAGTCCAATGTCAGATCGAAGTGAAATGTAGGAATGAAAAGCACGACGAGACTTTTGCTTAAGCATCACGCGTCTGAAATAATATGCGTACTTACACGGATATCTGGGACGAAGGGGTATCAAGGACTCCTATGAGCAGAAGCTATGAAAAAAAAAAGTAAATATAGACTTACAGAGAAAACCAGGGGCATCAGCCGACGCTTAGTCATGTGCACTTCGACTGTGGGGAGTATCGTCGCGATTAGTGCTTCGAAGAGAGCCTGCGGACTTGCTTCTGCAGGAGAACATATACAGGTTTGAACAACTTGTACCAATTGCCTGATGGGTAACAACTGTAGCGTAACATCAAGAAGATATTTGTTGTCTGGAATGATAGACTCAGTTTCTGAGCGATACGGACGCTTTTTCGTATGTTTCATCGCGTACGGGTATGAGGAAACGGGTTTGGTGCTTGGTGAAAGACACTCGAATCGCCTCGCATGTCAACGAGACAAAGAATGGAAATTGCGAAGTTTGGCTCGTTTCGACGAGCTGCAGGGCATCCTGGTTGGTGAGTAAGGCAAGGCCCGGGCAGCCTCCAAGCCGAGAATGACATGGAGCGAAAGATGTCTACACAGGCCTCGAGCCTGTCATGTCGCCATATTACAAAGTGATCTTTACGGTTTCTACTGCGGTCTAGTAGGTAAGAATAGGGATCATGGGGAAGAGAATAGATAGACATACTTTTCCAAGCCCATCTTTGCAACTACTATTACTCGGGTGGCACGTTGCTCCATCGTTTTAAGTTCGACACCAGATGGCCAATAATTCAGCCCTCACCACCCCGTTGGTCCGTTCAACGGCAACTTGAGCTCTCGGTGTTTCCCAATACTGTCAATAGTGAAGAACTCGGACATCCTTGAAACGGGCGAAGTGTATCTCTTGGCCCTGCGTTGTATGTACATGTATATGCTTCCCTGTCTGTCCTTCTTGCGCGCGTTTGGGTCGACGTTTGATTTCGTCGATTGAAGCTCAGTCGGAGAGCTGTGGTAGACCACTGACTTATTGGTTGGCGGACATTTGCAAGGTTATCGAGTTAAGGGATCAAGAGAGAGGAGCAGTAGCGAACGAGCTTACATGAAACTCGTCATATATAATATTAGATTATCACGTGTGCTTTACATAAGCAACCGGGGATTGACGGACTCGGGACTCGGGATTCTACTCTCTTTTCCAAGTTTTTGACCTTGACTCTTGGCCTTCGTCCACCTCCATCCCCTTCATTTTCAGTGTTTTTGAGTATGTCTTCCGTGGCCCTGGCAAGTCGAGTGTTTGCTGCCAGTCAAGCGAGCGTGTGCGTGGCTGCTCGTTCGATGCGACCGTCTGCGCGGATCCCTGCTCTGCGCTCAGTTACGGTCGGCACCGGGGGAGTATCCGCATGCCGAGGTCAAACTCAAATTCGCGCATTTCGCTCGACAGTCTCCGTGAGGAGTGCCCCAAGCGTAGCGGGTGAAAAGGAGATACTTCGTAAGACGGGATTGTACGATTTCCATGTTGAAAGGGGGGCGAAGATGGTTCCGTTCGCGGGGTATGAAATGCCGTTGTCGTACGGGAGCGTTGGGGCTGGTGAGCGTTCTCTCTTTTTTTTCTGTGAGGATATCATTGAGTGCCGTCATAGTTGCCAGTCATCATCACGTCCGACAGTCTGTTGGATTGTTCGATGTCGGGCACATGGTTCAATCCAAGTGAGTCCCTCCCTGCCCCATTCTATTCGGGCAAGTGCTAACGCGCGCGGCACCCCAACAGCTTCCTCGGCCCGACCGCAACCGAGTTCCTCGAATGGCTCACTCCATCTTCCCTCTCCGCTCTCCAACCTTACTCCTCTACCCTCTCCGTCCTCCTCAACCCCCATGGCGGTATCATCGACGACACCGTCATCACAAAACACTCTCCCACCGCCTATTACGTCGTCACCAATGCCGGGCGTCGCACCGAGGACCTCGCCTGGTTCCGCGCCAAACTGGCCGAATGGAACGATGGGTCGCTCGCGAAGGAGAAGGGGAAAGTGGAGCACGAGATACTTGAGGGGTGGGGACTGGTAGCGTTGCAGGGCCCTGAGGCTGCAACGATCCTACAGGGCCTGACGGCATTTGATTTGAGGGAGTTGACCTTCGGGAAGAGTGCGTTCGTCCCACTGGAGGGATACAACGTGCACGTCGCGCGGGGCGGGTACACTGGTGAAGACGGCTTTGAGATCTCGATCCCACCCGCACAGACGCTCGAAGTCACTTCGATGCTTTTAAGACCGCCGGTGCAGCTTACGGGCTTAGGAGCGAGGGATAGTCTAAGGTTGGAGGCTGGGATGTGCCTTTACGGTCATGATTTGGACGAGGGAGTGAGTCCGGTGGAGGCAGGTCTGACATGGGTTATTGGGAAGGAGCGGAGAGAAGAGGGAGGATTCGTTGGAACTGAAGGGGTGTTGAAGCATCTGAAGGAGGGGCCACCAAGGAGACGAGTAGGGCTCGTGGTCGACGGAGCTCCTGCTAGAGGTGAGAAAAGTCACCACCCTCTTTGATTTAGTGTCGTCTCATATTCGAATCCAACAGAGGGAGCAACGATCCTCACCCCCGACGGCTCCACCCAACTCGGCACTGTTACCTCTGGCATTCCCTCCCCAACGCTCGGCAAGAACATCGCGATGGGCTATGTCAAGAACGGACATCATAAGAAGGGTACCGAGCTTGCTGTCGAAGTAAGAGGGAAGGTTCGGAAGGCGGTAGTCGCTCCGATGCCGTTCATTAAGACGAACTATTATAGGGGAGAGAGCAGTTAGATGAGGTTTCCTTGCTTGGTTATGTCTGCTATCGTTTTCAACACACGCTCATCGTTAGAATTAAAACGGATCTTCCCATAATCGGGACTTTTTTCATCTGAATTCAACTTCATGAACTCACGCGCTTTCTGTAGATTCTTTTCCAGCATGTAACTCCACGGAATACAATATTAATATTGATACAGGTAACCGGATGGGACTTTGCAAAGATGCAGCACCGTTCGCCTTCTCTTTGTAACTCTGCAAACCAGGACTTCACGCCATCTTTAGCCCACGGTTCCTTAATTCATCTCGAATTCCATCAAGCTCTCGCCTGGACCTCTGCTGAGCCTCCGCAGCCCCCATCAATTCCTTGTCCTTCAACAGCTCAACCTGCACAATCTCGTCGTGTACGCCCCCCGCGAGGCTCTCGTCCGTAAACATCTCGCGTCCAAGTATATGCTGGTCCTTTAAAGACATCTCGTTCAAGACGAGCGCGGCGCGCTTCGTATGGGGCATATCCGTAAGCTTATTGTACAACCTCTTCGATCGCGCTGCATCGTTGCCCGAGATTTGGACAAACCCGTCGAACGCCACTCGGATCCTCTTCTTGTCAAGCTCCGAGCATTCCATAAACAAGTTGGACGCGACGCAAGACAAGCGTTCCATTTCTACGGCGGACAACGAAGAGCCCAGAGTCATTCTGCGAATGAAACATTGGAGTAAGGTAACCTTTGTGCGCCGAGCATACCGGACTTGCTTAAGCCGCAGGGACCTTTCTTCCCGAAGCGTGTTAGCGAGTCTCTTCTCACTATTCCCTGGCTGCTCCAGCACCACAAGGCATTCTTGCTCGCTCAATTTCACGAGGTACTGTTCGACGTTGCTATCATAACAGTCTCTGAGCCTCTGTAACTCGGCAGTACACGAGTCGACATCGAATGCGGGGAAACGGGAGTTTGAGTTTACTGTTGAAAGGAAACTGTCGAGCTCGGACTCCAAGTCTTTGATAGAACTATAGATATCTGCTTTCGTTTCTTCTCGATACTGCTTCGGTGGAGACTGGCCGGCAAGGGGTGTAGGGTCCGCTGGGCGTTTTCTCGAATGCTTCTTTGTAGACATGGATAGAGCAGGAACCGATCGGATAGCTGGAGCGATAGATTATGTTTGCATCCATTTCTCAGAAAAGAGCATAGAAAAAAAAAGTTAGTCGCATTGCTTTTTAGCCTTTATTTATTCGATTAGCTGAGTGGGCAGGGAAAGAAACTATGTGCACGAAAGATTATGGTGATTGACTCAGTATACTGCTCTACTGTACGCACTCGGGCCATCAGACTTAAAATGGGTGATGCTGCTGGAGCGCAGATGATCCTTTTTTTTTGATCAGTCGCTGATCCTATCCAGACAGAATGATAAAGGTTAGTTCATTATCAGATTATCCACTACAGTACATCAAATTCTGCGTGAAACTTCATATCTGGGCCGTTGTGAAGGAGAACAAGAAATCTAAGGACGGTAGCTCAGACGAGGTGGACTTCTGGAGTCTCTCAGCTCTCAGCTCAGCTATAGAAAGAAAGAGTGTCGATCATGCTGATCTTCAAGCTTCTCTCTCGGGAAGTGCACTGAACAGCGAACAGCAGAGCTGTTCATCTTCTTTCACTCGCCACCCTCCGTCTTCAAATCTTCCCTGCACCTCTTCGGCAGTCAATTAGGGTTTCTAACCGAGCACGAATTAAGTATACCAGTGGCGACTTACTTAACAAACTTTCTTCTCGCGTGGAAAAAGCCTCAGCTGGCTCTTCCCGAACCTACCTTTCCCCGTATCCGCGACACTGAGTCGTTCCCCAGATCAGGCTTGTCCGTAAATCCGGATAGGATGCGCCATTACGACATACGAACCTACTATTTAATGTTTTCGCAAACTCCCGAAAGTCTCGGCAAGGCTGTGGCGTTGCAATGTTCATACGTTAAGGTTTATTGGTGTATTCGCCGAATGCCTTCCCTCTCTGGCCCAAAAATCAAGGCGCGTCAATCACTTTACTATACTTTCTTCCGACTTCCTTATGACCCTAATAGTACATTCACAGTACTTAGTATGACTTCGATGCCGAACGGGTTTACTGGGCATCAAATACAGCTGTACGAACATAGTACTATCCGCATCGCTACCACTGACATCATAGCCCCTTAAACCAACGTACTTACGGCGTGGCGACATTATTTAGCGATTTCTCAAGTTTCATCGACTTTGCTCCTGTCCCGCTGGCGCAATACCCATCGGCATCTGGACCCCTTCGGCCATCACTATGTCGCCGAAGCTCTGACCGATGAATCAAACTGCTCCGGGGAAAACGAGTTTATGTGACCATTGCCTTGCTCCGAGCGTTTAAGCAATGAAAAGGAAAGGCCTCAGTCCTCCGTTAGTCCGCCACAGCGTATTAACATACAAGCTTTCGGGCATGAGAGTCCCCGAGATTGTGATCTGATCATCCGCAGACGACGGAGGAAATTCTCGAAGGGTACAGTGCGTTTTTCTTTTTCTGAATATTGAGATAGGACCTATCGTATTTGGGAGGTACGTGACAGAGTTTTCTTGTTCTGGTCATTTCAAATTTCACCGAGTAACCAAGCTCAAAAAAATGAACGACGTTCTGTTTATGGGCCCCCACATCCGCATTCAGCAATACCACGAAATCCTGCACGAAGAAGCATGAAACAGCCGGCGCGCTTGGTTCCGAGGCCCTTTATTTTCATTCTTCGAAGAAGAGGGCTGACTAGTCACTGGACAATTCAATATGCAATTAGCTGACCAGGCGTTTGAGACCCCCAAGGTGAGGCATGTTCAAGTTCTGCACAGCTATCAATACATCATTACCCCCTCAAACGCCTTCCAACAGAACGCCACTCCGCACCGCCGCTGTCATCTTGATATACACTTTCACCCGCCTCTACCGCCATCGTCGCTCTATAAATTCCAAAGAAGGGCCGGTTCAATATATATCTTTCGAGCTCGTTCATGAAGAGCGGAGGGAAGAAACCGGCGGCTGACGACCAGAGACAGAATCTACTGACTGATACCCATGGCACTGCCAACTTTCTGAATTGAAATTCCACACTGCATTCGCGTGATCATGACGTTCCCAAAACCTTTTCCGAAGATGCACCTGGGCCTCGCCCTCCAGAGCAGGCCAGACCACGAGTCAAAAGCTAAACTACGCGCGGATAACGAGATTCTGCAACCGGTACGGTAGTATCTCTTACCTACCATACCAAAGTAGCGCTGACGCCTGAAATAGGAGACATGACGTGTACTGCCGCTGTGATTCCTAAATAACCTATCGTAAGGTGCGGGTAACTGAGTACATGGTCCGTGCGTGTAGTATTCATGGACGATTTCGTTATTATCGTTACAATGCTCCCAGCCATCCGTTTATATCATGTTACGGTGCTCTCGGCGATTTCAATAGAGATGTGATGATAACTCGAATGAAATGAGACGAAGGGAAGGGGGGGGGGGGAAGGCACGGGTGTAATGAGAAAGGGTTGGTTCTTCGCTTCCTTCCCATACACACATCCAGGCTCTTTCGAACCTCCTTATTTTGTTAAGCTGACCTAGCAATGAAACCGCAGTTCAATCTTCATTTCTGACGGCATTCGGCGGACACGAGGACGTAACCATCGATGTTTAGTGAAGGAGTCTTCCGTTCTTCACTGGCATTCAATGGTCCTCCATCCCACATCAGGGAAAACCCCCCCTGCATATATCTGATGACGGATGATTATGACTAGTATATAATTGATTAGACATATCATGTATGTTAATAGAGTGTTAATAATAGATGACCAACTTACAGACTGTTGATTGAATGTTTATGAACAGACAACCGGGTGTTCATTTTGTATTATGGATTGTTGAATGATTATTGCTTGTGTCAGTTGTTGATTGCAAGTATACATCATGGTAATGGAGTGCTCACTGTGAGACCATAACTTGTGATAATTTGTTTACCAGGGGATGATGCATATGGACGTGAGATTATGTTAATTAATGATAACTAGAAACTTTTGGTTGGGACGGGATTCATTGTGCCCAAGTCGCACTACAACGGCTTGCCAAAGGCGTCACCGATGGCAATGAAAACAATACCTACCCCTACCAAGAAACAGGGTCTATGTAATAATTGTTGAAATCACTCTAAGCGGTCGCACATGATGTACAATAAAGGTCTGAGGTGTACTGCGCCCATTCTGTTGATCATCTCATTGAATGCGGCCCCGAGAGCTTCTAGGCCTTCATCACTTTGTACAAGCAAATGCTGTTGAATTCGAATGAGCCGATTGCAAATGGTATAAAAAAGTCTAGGTTAAAAAAGCCGGAATTGTTCTTCCTGAATAATTCAATAGTGATAGAAATTGATTGTGTTCCAAAGGATATCACAGAGTCGGAGCTTGGTAGTGGCGAGGATGAAGGAGTGCAACTCGGTGATTATGGGATGGGTTCGAAGGGAGTTGGCTCTCAGTCGTTCCGATCAAATATTGACTAAGTCCCTCTGCTAAAGAAGGCAATCTGCTCGGGTGTAACGATCACGTGCTTGTTTAACTGCATAGCACATCAACTTGACCTGAACGCGCGCGCATGCGTGATCTTTGCCCTTTACCTCGGACATCACTCATTCGCGCACACATGCCAAAACGACTATGATGATTTTGGGACCAGTGAGGACGAGTATGATTTTGGGCAAGAGGAAGAGGAGAAGAGGGATGAGGTACCGGGGTCGGCCATCTCGGTTGTTGAGCAAGGGCGAGAACTCATCATCCATGGAGAAGGTGCTTCGATGCATTCGCTGCACACACAATCAGGTCAGAAAATTATTCCTCTATTCTTGTCTCTGTGGTTCCTTGATTCAATTTAAATTTATCTGTACTGATGCTCTATACTGTTTTAGGTGTGACGCATCTCTTAGTCGGCGGTTCTAGCATGCCCAATTCAGTGCCGTGCGTCCTAACGTTGATGATCCCACACATCAGCACATCGTTATTGGCGTTGGACATATCCGCGAGCTTTTTTGGCCTCCTTGCCATCGGAATTAGCGGTGTGTGTATGCTTAGAGCAGCTCAATATCTCCGCAAATCCACTCCAGGCCCTCCCCGATTTGTTAGCGCAGTTAACCTCGCTGCGCGGGTTACTGGAACGGTCTCCAGCAACCGTCCCAGCAGTTTCGAAACATCGGACTTATTCCAAACCATCATCAACAGCAGCACTACTCTAACCCAGCGCATTTTTATTCAATCCACTCCTCCTCGAACCTAAATCTCCCGCTCGACGCGTCCCCACCTCCCCAATCTCCGTCTTACGGTCCGCTT
>JAFREE010000285.1:0-11544 GCA_019400425.1 Hymenochaete sp. R1
AGGTTCGCAATCGCTTCAATGCGCTGGGGATCTTTGTTAGCTACCGTCCGTATCTTTTTGGGATTTTTGGGGGGTGCGGGCCCGCTCGCCATGTCTTGCTCCTCCTTTTGCTTCTTCCCCGCACTACCTCCATGGCTTTCGCTTGTCTTTGGGTTAGGCTTGCATGAGTAACCCGGGTATTTCTTTTGGTACTCCGCCTTCTTCATCTTTGCAAGTCTCTGCCATGGGGTTTTCTCCTTCGCCGATAGCCTCTGCCATATCCTTCCCGCAATTGCAGAGAGGTTGGCGTGGTTTGACTCCGTCTCAGACGTGACGTGTTCCGATCGAGTGAAGGTGGATCGGAAGAAGAGGAAAGCGTTAGGAGGACGAGGGATGTGGTCCGTTGATGGGGTCGTCGACGCAGTGGTGGAGGGCGTTGACACTTGGGCTGGCGTTGAAGAGGTTCGTGCATCTGCGTCCGTGCCATTGGCAGCTTGACTCGACCCTCGCGCATCCTCGCCCTCCCCATCCGATACTGGCGATAGCGAGCAATGTTTGCCCTGCATGTACATACCCTTTCCACCATTCGCATTTGCATTCGTCCTCCCGCTTGTGACCAGACTTGAAGTCTGCGCATGGGTCTTCTTCGTCGTCGTCCTCCTCTTCTTCGCAGGCCTCAGACCACCCACGTCAACATCAACACCGAGTCGTGAGCCAGAAAACTCATCCTCGCTACCACTACCACTGGCAGAAACCACAATAGCATCAGTATCGAGCCTGTCGATATCATCGATCCCATATGATGTTGGCGTGATGTTGGGTGCAAAGCTGGTAGAGGATACAGGCGCAATATATGCGAGGAGGAAGGCGTTTTCAGGTGTATATGAATATGCAGGTCTTGTTGCTGTCGGGGATGTGAAGTCTGGTGCTGGGGCGTGCGTAGATGAGAGGACAGATTTTGTAGAGAACGAGGAAGACAGGGAGATGAATGGGGAAAGGACTGACCTTGGCCTAAATGATCGAAGGCAGCGACGGAGCGTGGTTCTGAATCGAACGACGAGCCCGTCTGAGTCTGTGCGCATGGTGAGGAAGATGGTGAAACATTTTGGTTTTGGAGCCGTAGCCATTGCATCTTTTCCTTTCTCCTTCCTCACCAAATTGCTAGTGTGCGAGGTGAGGTTGGTGGTGAGAAGAACTCGAAGGCAATGAGAGTAGATGGTAGATGATAGTAGATGAATGATTGGAAGGGAGGAGGGATGTGAAAATGAGACGAGATGGGTAAGGTAAGGGGATGAACGTCAATCGAGAACAAAAGAGTAGACTGACTTGGACTCGAGCGGGTATAGAAGGGAGCGATATCATCCCATAAAAATCTAAGTTAGGGAATGGAGTCTTAGTTTGCAAGACCCTTCCCTAACTTGAACCACTCCGGATAACAGCGGACTATACAGGTGGGCTTAGTCTGGCGAGACTGCCTGATCATGCCTCATGCCAGTGGTCTACAAACCAATGAGCATATTTAAAGTTTAGAAGCCACATGTGCTCACATTTTCATTCAACCTTCCACTGGTCTCAACATTCGTATGAAGAGGCTGAACGGCATCGTCCCAGTCGACCGCCTTCATGGCTGTACTTTCCATTAACGTCCTCTCCATTCCCTTCAAAGTCCAATATTTCTCCACGTCACCATTCCGCTGTCTTCGCTTGAATGCTTGAGCTTCCTGCGCGTGCTTTGTACATCGCGCGATAAGCATGCAAAGCCAAAGCTGACCTTGTGGGTTGAGATTAACCTTCCGCTGATGAGCCGGAGGTTCCGTAGTGTGGTTGAAGACACCACCGTGACTGCATGCCAGTCATTCAACCTATGGAGTCTTTCGTGTTTCTCGAAAGCTTTATTGATCTTTCAATCTTTTGTGCCAAAAGAAATACGGAGACAAGTCACTTAGTCAGGCTCGAAATGCACCATTGTTTCACCGAATTCCGTGCCTGTGGCTCGGAGCCTGAGGAAGGCGGTAGAAGATCACCACGATGTGATTCGGAGGAAGAAAAACTTGAAGTCTTTGTCGATTGGAGATACTTTAGCTGAAACGAGGTCTCCAACGGTCTGTTGCATCATGATCTTGGCACTGTTAAGGACGATAGGGTTTGGTGTCGTCCGAGCGTACAAGTGTTTTAATTTCGTCTATATCATTTCCTATTCTATCAAGATGTCAGCCGATTTTGCCCATTCCATTTAAGACCGCATTCTCTATATTCGAACCTCAGCTTCTTACCATCCACTTCGGAACTAGCTGAGGTGAGAAATTTCTTGTTATACTTGCTTCGTACTATCCATAACTTATAAACCTGTACTGTACATGGATAATTCTTTCAGGTTATGAGCCTTGGCTGAGTCTGCCACTCAGTCATTTACCCTGCAAAGTCATAAAAGTCATCTCAATACCTGAAGCCACAGTCACCCATGGCCATCACACGTAGCATGAGTGTTCCACCCAAACACCAATCAGGCAACCACTCACCGAACAATGCCACGGCGGCCAACAATGCCACCGAGCGTGCAACCCATGATTCAACTAGTCAGTCCCGAACAGAAATGGAAAGGGAACTCCGAGCTGCAAACGCCACTCGTATCGATCAGCTGCGGGCTCTAGACGAAGTGCATTCGACCTAAACTCACTCGCACTCTTCCGAATTGGATGATATGACCAATGTCGGACGGCACCTGCATCCAGATGCAGGCCGCCGGTCTCGATCCCGATCTAGACACTCCGAGAGGTCTCGCTCTCCACGTACTAAGAAACGTGCTCGATCGCACTACACGAGATGCGCAAGCCTCCATCAGCCGCAACAACTATTATCTCAGAGCTTTGGTATCTACTTGCCTTGGTCTGCATATATGAAGCTTGCTCTATCAGACGACGTCTTGTGGCTAGATGTTCTCGAAAACCCTTACACGAAGGAGGAACTAGAAAAGGAAGGCTTGATGGAGGCAGATCGAGTGGTGAGGAAACACATAATGATCAGCGTCGAGATGGGTGAAATTTCGGCCATTGCAGGTGCTCAAACCGCGTACGAGATGTGCCATATTCTTCAAGACAAGTACGACGGAGCCATTGATCCTGTCATGGCGAAGCGCGAATTCTATGGGATAACTATTCAAGATTCGGCACCCGTTAAACAGCATATTGATCGAATGCTTATCTTGAGATCCCATATGGAACGCGCAGGAACTTCGGTCTCGGATCAGGAATATCTGACAACCCTCAAACACTCTCTGCTTAATCCTAACCGACGACTTCTACGTGATGTCAAAAGGTCAGAACGTTCAACTGTCGATAAGTTTGTCACGTACATTCTGTCCCTCGATGATGAACCTATCCAACCACCGAAACGCACCCAACAATCCCAACAAACAGTTTCACGGGACCAAAACAATGATAAGCCCAAATCAGACGCCGGTTCCAAATCCACGGGAGCGAACTGTACAAACTGTGGAAAGGGTAACCATCTTACCGAAGTCTGTCATCAGCAGGGCGGTGCACAGGAAAGACAGTGTTCAGAATGTGGTAGATATGGGCACGTTGTGGAAAAGTGTTATAGGAAAGGAAGTAGTGACAACGAGTCGCGATCAGCGGTTCCAAGTCCTTAACTCAGTCGGCTCAAGTAGCAAGTACCTCGGAGAAAGAAAGGACATTGGATCCGAAAACGATTATGGACGAACTGAAGCAGCTACGTGAGGAAATAAACGGCGAAATAACCAATACGGCAACTCACTTTTCGCCGAAACCTCACGCGCACTAATGTCGTCCACAACTTCTCTTCATACGCTCCAAGGCGAACGCGGTATTTCGTTTGTTTGCGATCCAGGAGCTACCTCACATATGGTTAATGATGCAAGCTTGTTTATCTCGTTTGTTGGCTGCGACGTGGAAGTGCGCACAGTAAATGAAGGGTCCCCGCTTCGTGCTACAGCCATTGGCACAGTTCACGTTCAATCTGCAGGTGATAGACTCTATAGACCTATCACTTTAAAACGTACGTTGTATGTTCCGGACCTCAGCTCCAACCTCCTATCCGTGCGCAGACTACATGTCGATGGCTATCGTCTGATGTTCCAACCTCATTCCGTCGATTTGTTACATGGCGGGGAAACGATTTCCAGCGGCAGTGTTATCAACGAATTGTACGTGTTCTTGATGTGCCGACCGTTTCGCGAGCTGGCAACTCTATCCATAAACTCGAAACCTCCGTCTAACAAGACGACATGGGAAACGTTACACCGTGCCGCAGGACATATAAACCTAAAGACCATTAAATCAGCCATATCCGCTGGTAGAGTTAAACCTATGGTACATTGGTACTATCAGAAGACACACCTAAGGAATGCATACCCTACACTGTCTCAAAGATGCCAGCTGGTAAATTCGTACCTAGGATTACTGAATACAAGGATATAGGTGACTTGATATGCGCCGACCTCATGTTCTTTGACAAACCGTCGGTCTCCGGATACCTCATGGCTGCGGTCTTCATCAACGCATTCTCCAACTATATCTGGGCGTATCCGCTAAAGAAAAAGGATGCACAAACTCTGCCGGGGGTATGGTGTGAACTCATCAGTTTCATCCAAGCGCGTACGAGCAAACGAGTGAAGGGATTTCAGGCGGATAATGGAGGAGAATGGGTGAACGCCGCCATGTCTTCATACAATAGGTCGAAAGGGATCACTCACCGAACAACAGTCCCCTACGCACATGCTATGAACGGAAAAATCGAACGCGCTATAAGAACCTTATCTGACGGTACTCGACCAAATCTTCAGGCTGTCAACTCCGATTCCCTCTGGCCGAGTGCACTATCACACATGCTTCACGCTCAGAATCGCTTCGCTGAATCATCGCCGTCGGCATCGATTTCCCCTTTCGAGTGGGTTTATGGCAGTAAACCAGACGTTTCGTATCTTCTTACGTTTGGCCAAACTGTCCTGGCACTCATACGCGCCGAGAAACGAAAGAAATTAACGGACAAAGCGGTAAAGGGAAGGGTCATGGGCCTAGGTTATGTGGGAGACGCAATATTAATGTATCGGGTCCTCATAAACTCACGTGATACAATTGTCACGCGTGACATTCGCATTCTACGTGAAGAACCGCAGTCTCCTTCAACTCAACCATCGCGTTCCAAACCAATTACATTGCCATCCGAGAACAGCTACGAATCCCTCGCGCAGGAACAACGCAGCCTTCCGCATGTTGTCGTATTTCGGAGGTGATTGTGTCACATCGAACAGGCCGGGTGACAATGGGACAGTTGTCGGCCTTTGCTGGTCTGAACAAGGCGCGCTGGTTCAGGTTAGGTAACTTCGGTTCCTTTCGATCCAATGCCGGAGAAGGTTCGGGGCCGCAGTCTCAGTATCCAAGTATTGAGGTAGGCCTCCTCATTCGATCCAGGGGTGCCACACTCTGATTTGCATGAGCTTTCGTCACCTAAAGGGCTCGCCGTTTGCGATGCCACCGTCGGAGTTCATAGAGACCTTGTGCGATTCAATCTATACGCACCATGCATTTCGACCTTGAGGGGTGAGGTTGTCTACTCGTAGCTATTGAACACGACTTCAGAGGATGCATGACCCACGTATCAGTTCTTAGTCGAAACTCGGGGTCGGGAACACTCCATTCGTCCGGTTCATTGACCCATTCTCACTATCAGTCGCGCCT
This sequence comes from Hymenochaete sp. R1, assembly GCA_019400425.1. NCBI lineage: Eukaryota > Fungi > Basidiomycota > Agaricomycetes > Hymenochaetales > Hymenochaetaceae > Hymenochaete > Hymenochaete sp. R1. The sequence continues at coordinate 5,697 of JAFREE010000285.1, forward strand.
CCCTCACTGTCACCACTGTCGCTCCCCCATCCACCCTCTTTGTCGGTGTCCAGTGTATCTTCTTCATCTACGTTCGGTATCGGCAGTTTGTCTGAAATGAGCAGTTAAAAACAAGCCTCGGATGTCAAACAGTTCCCATGAAGAAGATCAATTAACGGGAAGGGAAAACGCACGACAAGATTGGGAAGACAGTGCAAACATATGTCCTCGACTCAGATGTTGCCCCATCTTCATCATCTGATACAATAAGGGTCAGTCGCAGTTGTTTCGTTTTTTTTGCGTTCTGATATGAGTCGATAGATGCATGCAGTACGTCGCCGTCGTCGGGTTGGAAGGACTCAGAAGGAAGGTGAGAAAGCAATGTCTCAGGAAGAGATCAATTATGCTGAGTCAGAGTCGAATGAGTTGGTTGGTCGGACAGGTCGGCGACGGCGCGACATCCAAGCTCACTCCTATACATGATAATTTTGGTCGAAAAAAGAGTGCGCAAACGCTGTTTTATGAAACAGCTGTGAATTCACTTTGTATGCGGACTTCGTGCTTTTTCAAAGTTTTTGCTTGCCAAACTCCTTCGGCAGAAAGCCATCGAAACAAAATGCGAAGTAGGACTCAGGTGCAACCACTTTTGTCCATTAACTTCAATATGTTCTCTCGGCTATTACAAGCTCAAAGATCCATATCCCGAATTTAGATTTAAAGCATGCGGTTTCCGGTCCTGGTTCAAAGTTTCGGTGTTCAAGTACGAGACATTCAAGTACAAGATCGAATAAAGAATCAAAAACATTCAATGGAAGTTGTCGCCGCCGGCACCCCTATAGATACGCTGATGTGCTCAAACTCATCCAATCGATTGCTTTTTCTAGTGCATGCATCGATATCATGCTTCGAGGGAACTGTATGGCCACGACTTTTTTTTCAAATAAATGCATTGTTCATTTGTTGTGTCGTTAGCACTCCCGATCATCAAAACCTGTTTTTCTCCACCTCAAAGCCACAACATGTTTGGGGAGCCGTCTTCCTTTTCTGTCAAGTGCTATTGGAAGTTTACCTTTCTTCTCTTTACTCCCTCGTTAAGCGCATAGAGGCAAAAGTCAGAACCGAGAACAATGGATAAGGATTCGGCGCAAGAGGTTGGGCGGTTTACACAAGGACAACCTGGTAAAGCTCATCGGCGCGAACCAAGCCAATCGCTCTTTCGTGTGAGTCATCTTGAAGTCAACCAAAGACAACACTCGCTGACGAGTCAGTCTTTTCTTGAGGTGGTCGCACCCGATGTTAGCGAAGGATCACGAAGTTCACTCCATAGACGGTCGAGGTTGGAAATGGACTGTGTACTCGTGCCCTACATCAAGGACAAATCAAGGTACAAGTTCGTGGAAGACCTGGAAACATCTTTTAATGAAGCAAATGCAAGAGACGACCCAGCACAGAATAACAGTAGCATATCTGGAGAAGAAGACAGCGAAGAAGATGAAGGTCATGGTAAAGGTGGAGACCTTGAGAAGAAAGATGACGATGAGGACAACGAGGGAGAAAGCACATCATGTGCAGAAGTTTCGGTATGCTTGATGAAAGCAAAGAGCTCAGGAAATAGAAGTCACTCACATTTATAATTATTCTTAGGTTGAGCCTCAAGTTCCTATTACCGACACTCTGCTGTCTCGGCTTGCATTAGCCCCCATGCATCAACAATTCCAGTCGCGTGAGAAAAAAGGCCGACTGACAACGGCCGAAGAGCTCGAGCAATTCAAGACCTCTGGCATCTGCAACTATCGTTCCGTTGATCAGAGAATGAGGGCCGATTTTTTCCCCGACACCTCGAATCAGCTCACTGGAGTTGATCCGCTCCTGGATTGCACGTACCTCAATTTTCATAAAAAACTCGGTGTCCTTATATGCACCCTTTGCCGACGAATAACAGGGGTGCCCATTATCGAATCTCACATTCACGAATGCCACTTAAAGCACCTCCGAGGACTGGGCGAAAAGGACCCGAGCACTTTTTCGGACAGCAAGCGCCTTATGACAGTCCCACTTTACAAAAATGTCCTGCAATTTCTCAAGAAATACGAACATCTCACACTCCAGGATGATCCGGGGTTCTTTAGTATCGAACACTCATGGGAAATGGGACAGACTTACCTGGCCATTGAAGGTGTCGCCCTGCTGCGGCAGTTTCGCTGTCGATCATGCTTCAAATTCATATCCTCAGTATATTTACTCAACAGACCGAATTCTCATGCAAAGAATTGCCCAGCTCCGAGGTGGGAATCTTGGGCGAAGGTCCTCACACAGATTGTGGACTGCCCCACAAAGACTCGCAGTTTCATAATTGAGGTGGCACTACCCAAGCCTACGACCATTAGGAAATCCACCGAAAATATGCAAGCGTGTTTGGATAGGGCAATTTCAGGCATCGCTCCTTTCGGATCTCTGAGCGCCCCAGTGATTCTTGAGGAGCCCACACCATTTGAGGTAGCCACGGGTTGGCACCATCTAATACCAACCCTTACCGAGAGAGCGAGATATCGCTCATTCATGTCATTTACTTCGCTTAGGCGTGACAGAAGGCCACAGTGGGAGACAAGATTGATCGAGGTTTTGGACGTGTACTGCAAGGAAGTTGCATCGCAAAGTCACCTCATACCTCCTATGGTCAGACTGATACTTAAAAAAACAACGACAAAGTGCGTTACTCCCGTTATAACAAATAAACTGTATGGTGACATCAGTACACAGTCCCCATTCGAGTTCGCGAGACTTCACTTTCCCATTTGAACGTGAAACCTGCGTTCGTTACGCTGTCTCATTTGCTAATGGCTGTGCCGCCTTTCTGAGAGCTGAAAAGTCCCCACACTCCGACTTCTTCGGACTCCTCCCAGAAGATTGGAGTCGCTTGAAATCTCTTCGTCGAGACTTAGAAGACAACAGAGTCGACGCTGCACTCCTGCATTTGCACGATCTCATCTTCTCCTTTCTCCGAAGGCCAGTGGACATTGGAACAGATTGCTGTTGGCACCGATATGCAGCAATTAGCAGTCTACGAGAAGACGGTACTTTCAAACCCCCTCAGCACGCCGCAACATTTTTTTCGGCACTTAAATTTGTTGTTCGAATCGCGATCCTTCGGGAATCGGCTGATGGCGGACCTTGCTTGTCCGGGTTCCCGAAAATCAATATCGAAAAGGCCGACACTCTCATAACCAACTATCTTCCTCTTGCAACTCCTCATAAGTGGTTTTCCCTTGTGTCTAATACTTGTCGAAACGTGTCAGACGTGTCTTTCAAGATGGTTCGGAATATCAATATGTTCTGGGAGCAAGGAAATCGTATCCTTGCTTTGCCAACTTTCAAGTTGGTCGTAGCCGATCTTAAAGATGGCTTCATCAATTCGAATCATTCCCTTGATTCGAAATTCTTCGCCCTTACCCATGGGGATAGCAATTTCAGCACACCTTTGCCGGTAGAGTCTTTCAGCGATGTGTTCAAAGGGCGTCTGGAAACCAACTTCTCTTTTGCGGGTCAGGGAAGACCCGAAAAACTTAACAACCGACTCTTCTTCCTTTGGTTTGAGAAGGTAGTATGTGCCGATGGAAACTCTCGCAGCTGCCTCGAGAATTCCCTCGATCGCCAGGTTGCAAGGGACACTCTGAATGCATGTCGAAAATACCTCGAGGAGATCATGGTACTCATGCTTATTCTTGGTGGTCAGCCCCCTCGCATCAAGAAAGAGCTCCTTGGGGTCCGTCTCAGGGACTCTGTGCGCAAACGAGGGATCTTTTACCTCGGAGAACAGATAGTGATGGTCATCAGGGTGCTAAAATCTCACCCAAATGCATACTCCTTCCTTCCACATTTCTTCCCAAAGTGGCTTACTGTTCACATTGTGCGCTACATACTTATCATCCGCGATTTCGAACGAGCGGTAGCCTACCTCCTGCATAAATCGGAGCAGATGGCAATGGAACAATCCGACGGCAATAGAGATCATTCTCGAAAGTCAGCCAAAGCAAATGAAGCTGTGAGGGTCCTCCGAGATAGGAAGAAGAGCAGTTTGATAGAGGAATCATCATTAATATTCGATGGTGGGGATGAGGATAAAGATTGGAGTGACACCGACTTTGATCCCCTGAATGTCGCCAGTACAGAGGACGAAGATGAATTTGGACTTGAAGTCGAGGATGATGATGAAGATAGTGACGATGACGATGGTGACGAACAATATCCTTGTCCAATCGACTGCCCGAAATTAACTCGCTCCGAAATTGTCGCTGCGATGCAGGCAAAGTGGGACATACGATGTGCCACAATGGACAACTGGCTTTTTGTTAACCCTTGTACACAGAAAAAATTCTCCCCGAGTGATGTCTCCCGTTGCATCACAAGGTGGTTCCAGGTTTACCTGCACGTGGAAGGGAATGTTGGGGCTCAAGGACTTCGGCAGCTATGTGTCGCTCTGAAGGAAAAATACGTGCCACCTCTTCTTGCCCATAATGAACCCACCAGAGATGCTGCAACCAAGAACAATGATCAAATCCACCAGCAACAGGATTTCATCAAGAGCGATGAACTGGGCGATGTTTCCTTGGCTTGTGATGAGTGGCACAAGCGCATTGGTGGGGATCTCAAAACGACTCCATTTCCTTTCTTCAAGAACTAGACATCTGATCAAAGAATGGCATGGAAATTCGAAGTGAGCAAAGATTTTGTTTATCTCTTCAGAGAGGAACAAACCTTCCTCAAAAATTTCTCTCTTTCGTTCGTATGATGGCAAGCATTTTACTAACAAATATCATCTTTCTAGAACACCGGGGACTTAAAGGCTTAAAGGCATGTAGCGTCCCTCCCTTTCCCCCCTTTGGAAATTGCTTTCATGCTAGGCAATGGGTTTGGTTTGCTGCCACGTAGCCATATACCGTGTTTTATATTTTGCGTCGTAATAACATCGAGGGCTACTTATTTGTCATACATACATCCATACTATCTAATCCATGGAAGGAGAGAGGCAGATGATGCAACTATCTATATCTTACCTGGGAAACGTTGATTGTTGTGAGCCTGGAGCCGATCATAGGCTCGGAAACCAGTGTTATTGTTTATGGGGTGGGACAGCGATGTCGGCATCCATCGGAAATTCGATTATTTCGGCACTTCCAAAGAAAAGTTTCGGTGGATAGAGATCCACCGGAAATTCAATTATTTCGGCACTTGCGAAAAAAAAGTTCCGGTGGATCTCCATTCCGGGATTAAACCGCTGTGTCAAGCAGTATTCTTGAAAGAGCACCCGTGCTCTCGTCTCTTGCACACATATTTCTCTAATTTGATCTTCACCTGGCCTCCACAAATGAATAAGATCACACCATCGCGCACAGATATCAATTCTACTCGCATGAAGTACGCGCAGTAACGCCCTCTCGGAGAGGCTGGTCATCCGTAGCGTAGCTACGCTACACGTAGCGCCCGCAATCACGTAGCATGTAGTAAGATTCAGAAGAAGTTGGAGCCCGTAATAACGGGTCACGCAGCGAGTAGTGACGTGAAAAAATATTACGGTTTTCCGGTCAACAGAGGGACAAGAGTGTCCGACAAAATGAGAACCCCCCACATCACGCTGATCTGGTCTGCCAATCATGCGGAAAGAAAGGGCATATCTCTCGCAACTGCCAGTACAGGCGGGAGGACCGCCTGCATACCACTCATCGGCATGCAAGAAAAACCATCCGAAAATTCAGAAACGTATTCGTCAGGCTGCGATGAAATAGAAGGCTACACTGGGAATATCCTGTATGACCCATACGAAGACGGGGAATTCGAAGAGGGTGATACCCATTATCACGACGTGATGGAA
>JAFREE010000286.1:0-18051 GCA_019400425.1 Hymenochaete sp. R1
CGAATGGAAATGGGCTTCAGAGTGATCTCATCTTCCACTTCCACTTCCTGAGAAAAGATCCAAGAGAGTGGGGCGTCAGACATGACGAGGAAACGAGTGCTTAAACGTTGCTTTGACTTGGAGGGTTTGAAGGAAGGGAATCACGATTGCATGCCCTGAGGCTTGCGGCAGCATGTGGACGTGCGTGAGACTCCGTGGGAGGCGAAAGACACGATGTGAGGGAGGGAGGAGGGAGGGAGGGAGGAAGAAGAGTAGTTGAATTGAATTAATTGAAATTGGCATTAGAGAGTGTTAGAGTCGAGTCAGAGGAACAGAGAGCGTTATCGCTGCGAACCTTCGTCTATGTATATGTAGTTTTCTCCGAAAGTCTTCCCTCCTTGCGGCCGTGCCCCTTGTCCTTCTTTTCCCACATATATTCCACTCTTTTCGTTCGCCCTCTCGGAATTCCTTTTCCTACATCCATACACTCTGCGATGTATTCTTCCTTTTCCTCTATTTCGGCGCGTACACGGTTAGCTTGCTGAGCAAACTTTCCTATGTGGAGGCGTGACAGAAATTATGAGAGCGTGGAGAGTGACTGCGATGAGCATTCCTCCAGAATCAGTCCTAGACGAGGTTCGTTCCGTCTGTTATCCTGTATAGGCATATAAACTAACTATCATATTACAGTCAAAGCTTGCAGGAGACAAGTCCACTGCCTCTTATCCACTCGCTCTTTCCTCTCGTCCAACCCCGCCTCAGACTTCCTCAAACAAACTAAGGTGCACGACACAAGAAGTGTGCACCCCCCCTGTGATTTTCTTTTAAGGGAATTCTGGGAGAGTGTTACACAACTTCCATCTTCCTCTTCTCATTCAATTTTAACTCTTAGAAAATTCTAGTACACGAGAATGAAAGGGCCGGAGCTACTCTCCAGTTCTCGTGCCTTGGTTTTTTAAAATATGTGCTGTGGAAGGAGAAGAGAAAGAAACAAAGTAAACATGGTCTCTATCTTCCTCTTTTTTTCCTAAGTTCGAGATTTGAAGTGAAATTTTTGGGCAGAAATGAATGATTTGGGGTGTATCTCTGCGCTCGAGCGTTGAAGGAACGAGCAATCCGCACGAAGACGCGGCGAAGTGCGCGCGACTTGACCCACTTGACGCGTCGTGCTCTTTCGTTGTGGGTCCATTTCATCCCTATATGATTATAGTCTAACGACGAAAGGAAATAAAGCACGTGCATGGCTGCGTCACAGAGCGTCACAGGAGGGGGGGTGCACACTTCTTGTGTCGTGCACCTTACCACTCTCATCCCATTCACCCTCCTCAACTCTTGTCTTCCTCCCCACCCTTCTCTCAACCTGGCCGCTCTTTCCGTAACCTCATCGCACAATGCTTCGTCTTGCTGTACCAAAACGGCGAGATGAGGACCATGTTCGATACGATCCAGACTCTCTTCATGTCAGTCGCTGATATGAAGGCCTAGGATGTAAAGAAGAAAGTGTCAGTTCATTGCCCACTCTTGTCATGCGCTTATTTCAATGCCAATGTCCTCTAGCGCCGCGTTTTACTGCATTGGCGAGCTCATGGGCACATTGGGCGGTCAGATGATGTCCTTGATGGCAGAGACCGCCCTCCTCTGTCTAAAGAACTTTCGAGCGAGCTCAAGCGTACGTAAATCCTCACTTTTAATCCTCTACTCTCCGCTAACGCTTCCTCTAGTCCGTGCTGCTGCGTTGCCATGCCCTCACCGCCTTGCGCAAGGCGTACGCTACAGCCGGTCGAGCCGTGTCCGATGCAACAACAAAAGATAGTGTTCTCGGAACGCGCTCTCAGACAAAGCCATGCCCATCCAACGCGCCGCAGCAGGCGTATCACGACTGCTGTTTTTTTCTGTGATCGTTTCGAACGTATGTCTATGCAGATCCTCATCGTGCTCTACCCTATCGACGACGGGAACCGTTCCGTCTCGGACGTGGACACCATTGTCACCGCATGCGTCAAGGCCCTCGAGAACGCAGACCAGGAGACCCGCAGGCCTCTCGCCCGTCTCGCAGGCCACATCCTCGCCTCAACCCAGACGCCCAAAGCCCTCCCTCCTCATCAAGTCGCCTGCACAAGACTCGCTAGAAGCAGACGGAGACGGCCCGAGCGCCATCGCCCTCGAGTCCGCGCACAAACCCATCCTCGCACCAGCAGACATGCTCGCGTGCCTCTCCACGCACTTCAACAATCCGATGTGCTCGCGCAAAACGAAAATTGGGATATTCGACCTCTACACGTCGCTCATATCCACGCTCGGGATGGACTTTGTCGAGGCCAACTACGCTGTCCTCGTCAAGGACCTGTTCTCCGAGATCGACGTGTGTTCGCACCCCCAGCCGCCGAACGCACGCGACGACACCCTCATCATCACCAAACTCACTGAGATCCTCCGGGACCTCATTGGCGTCCGCCTCCTCTACGAACAAGGCCAGATCAGCGCCATTCTCGAGCTCTCCCGTTCATACCTCAGGAAATGGCCCGCGCTCATGCCCAACCAGACAGCACCAGACGCGTCCATCCTCGTTGTCGCGCTGAAAGAAGTCGCGGGACTCGTGCAGCAGCTGGGGAACGCGCAGCCGCCGGTGCAGGAGGCGCCGTTGGTGAAGCTGCTCGAGCATCTGGCGCACGAGCGTAGCGGCTTCTTGGGCGCTGAGGGCGTTCTGCCTCGCGACGCCCCTCTGGATCCCCAAGATCGTTCTCAACGTCCTGGAGCTCCCCCAACGCGACATGTCCACCCTCAACATGCTCTCCGGAAGCCACCCCGAGTCCCCATTGAACATTACCGCAACCACGACCGCAAATACAAACACAAACGCGCTCCCGATGGAACTCACCACTAGCACCCGCACCCTCGGCCACGCTTTCGCCCTCGCCGCCCTCTTCGCCGCCACCCCCAAACGACCACTGTACGTCTCCGCCATAGTCTTCGTGACGGCGACCTCCCTCCTCCGGCGCGCAGGCACACACGGCATGGCGCTCGCGAGCGTCGAGATCGAGGTGAGCTGGACGATCCTCGCGGGCCTCATGTCTCTCGGCCCGGCCTTCGTGCGCGCACACCTCCCGCAGCTCCTCGTCCTCTGGCGGAACGCACTGCCGAAGCCCACGACGAAGGACGGTGGGGTCGTCGGCGGGGGTGGGGGGCGGGGAGCGATATGGATGAGTGGGCGTTCTTGTTGGGGGTGCGGGCGTGTGCGTTGGAGGCTGTGGGGGGGGGGGGCTTTTTGAGGTGTAATGAGGGGTGCGAACGGCGTCGGTGGTGTGACGGACCATCCCTCGACTGTGCTCGCTGTATCGCGCGAAGCCCTCCTCCGACGCCTCACATACCAATCCTTCACCTATCTCTCCCATCTCTCCCCTCCTCGAATACCCTGCCCCATACACACAATCAATTCAATCAACCACGACCCACGCCCTCCCCGAACCCACCCAACTCTCCCTCATCAACCCCACCGCCGCCCTCTTCTCCAGCGCAGAGGGCTTCCAGGGGAGCGCCTTCCAAGTCGCTATCGCCTCCACCAGCGGGATGTGGAACCCGGAGAAGGGGGACGGGTATGCGTATGGGGTGACGACGCTTTGTGGGCGGATGGGGGAGGTCGGAGCTGTGGGCGTGGGAGAGGATGGGGATGGAGGGATTGGGAAGGGCGATTTGGGGGGGTCGGAGGGATAGGTTGAATAGGGACTCGATTGAGGCCAAGGTGGATGATTTGGTAAGTATCGTTTTGGTTTTTTTTGTTCTTCGTTTTTTTAGAGAGAGAGAACTGATTGGACGACGTATCGTGGTTGATCACGCAACCTATCCTCGGTTCACTCGAATTCGACCCCCTCCTCCTCTGCCAATCCGCGTCTACTTCGAGCTCGCTGGGTCACTCGTTCGTCAGTGTCAGTGTCAGTGCCAGTGCCAGCATGGACTTCACATGGCCCGAACCGCCTCTACAAGCTACCGCCGCCGTCGTCGACGAAGCCATCGAGCTCTTCGCCTCCCTCCTCCCGCTCCAAGATACTAGCTTACCTTCACGCGCGCCCTCCTCTCTTCTGTCCTCTCCTCCACGCGCTCGCCCAAACTCGAGAAAAACTCAGGACGCAAGGAAGCCGTCGTCGTCAACGCCGCAGTCGCCATTGCCCTCGCCCTCCGCGTAGCCACCTCCACCTCCTCCACCATTACGAATGTGATCTCCTCGAGACGGTGCAAGGAAACGTTCGGGGACGACAAAGTCGGCGAGATGCTCTCCGCTTTCCTCCAGGATGCCTTGGTGAACAGCGCAGGCGATCCCTTCCTCTGACACGCCGCCTCCGAAGCGCTCGGCTGCCTCGCCAGCCTCTCCTCCGCGACCTTCCTAACCTCCCTCACGAAAACCCTCATGGGCGCCGTCGTCTCCAACCGGGACCCCCACGCGCACGAAGGCTACACCCTCGCCTTCGGCGCCATCTACACCCACGTCGGCGGCCTCGCCGCAGGCCCCTTGCTCAAGACGACGGTGAATGTGCTGATGAGCCTCGGGAACGCCCCGCATCCCGTGGTGCAGTACTGGGCACTGAGCGCGCTGGCGCAGGTGGTGAACGCCGCGAGCCTCGCATACGCGCCTTTCGCGGCGTCCACGCTGGGGATGGCGTCCAAACTGTACCCGTCTGACGCACACGACCCCGATGGTAGGCTGAGCGTAGGGAACGCGAATCTGAAGGGGACGCATCCGGTATATCAGGAGGTGTGCTAGCTCGTGGACGCGCTTGTTTCGGTGCTGGGACCGGATATTAGGGGGGCGGTGAGGACGAGGGAGTTGGTGCTTGATTTTGTGGGGGAGTTGATGGAGGAGGGCTACGAGAGCGTTGGGGTGGAGGCGATCAAGTGTACGCAGCATTTGCTCATGTTCGCGCCTTCGTTCGTTCCTCTTCCCGCCCTCCTCGCGCGTATCCGCACACACCTCTCCTCCTCTTCCTCCTCCTCCTCCTCCCCTGGCTCCTCCAGCCGACACGCCCGCCGTCCGCTCAAATTCGCAGCTATCAACGCGCTCTACCGGCTCGTCCAGCGCGACGCGGTCGCCATCAGCCAGAGCGCAAGCGGCGGAGACGCGCTCGTGGAGGAGCTCTTTGGGATACTGGACGGGGACCCGGGGATCGGGGGCGTGAGGGATGTGATTGGGGTGTGGGTGGAGAGGACGGGGGTGCTGAATCCCGGGGCATTGATCGATCTTTGCCAGAGGATCATGATGAGGACGATGGCGGGGCAGGTCGTCTCTGCAATCGGGCCGTCGTCGGGGGCGGGGTCAGGGCAAGCTGATGCTGATGCTAGTGCAAACAGCAGTATCAATGGAAGTGGAGGTGGTAGTGTAGTAAACCTATCGCAGGAGACGACGAAGACCAATCGCTCTCCGTCTCCATCCCCTCCAACACCAGCACCCCCCCCCCCCCCCACACACACACACAAACCCCCGCTGGCGCACCCGGCCCTCCGCACTCAGCCGCCTGCACACCATCTGCATCATCCCGCTCGCGCGCGAACACCTCGACATACCCTACGCGCGGGATGACGGCGAAGGGCGTCGGGAGCTTGTTGGTGAGTCGCGTGCCGAATTTGATACGGATGGCGTTTGGGAGTAGTCCGAGCTATGTGATGGAGATTAGGTTGGAGGTGCTGGGGTTGTTGAGAGATGTTATCGAGGTACGTAGCAGCAAACCGAGAAAACAATAAAAAGAAATAGAACCTCACGACTAACGACTCACTTGTAAATTTTCTCCCCGTCTAGGTCTTCGCCTCTTCCCCAGACCCGGACTACCCCGCCTCGCTTCTGCTCGAACAGCACCAAGCACCGATCACCGCCGCCCTCACGCCCGCGTTCGCGGCGGTCTCGACGCCGGAGATTTTGGCGAGCGCCGTGCAGGTGTGTGCGGTGTTCATGGGGAGCGGGATCGTGAGGGAGTTGGGGAGGATGGGGCGCATATTGAGGTTGTTGACGAGCGCGCTGGAGCAGTCGAAAGGTCCGTTTCGTTCGCCCCTTTTTTAAAAGACCTTTCTCGTCTTCTTATTGACGAACTTCAACGTTAATGGTAAATAAATAAAAGCCATGTTATACCAGAGTCAGGCACCTTCTCCCTCGGCGAAGCCCAGGAACTTTCCCCAAACGCCTCCATCATGCTCCGCATCTCTTCCCTCGCCGCCTGGGCCGAACTCCAGGTCGCAGCCGCCACCTCCGGATCCGAACGGAGCTAACTGAACGACGTCGTGAAGCCGCACCAGAAGACGTTGTGCCCGCTGTGGGTCGCAGCTCTGAGGGACTATGCGAGTATTAAGAGTGATTCGGAGGTGGGGATGGGTGGCGGCCAGGACGTGGGAGGGACGATGGACGCGCCGTATGCGAGCCTTGGGAGGGAGGTTTTGTTATCTGTGAGTTGCAACCGATTTTCTCGTTGTTTTCGGCTTGGGGCGCTTGGTGAATGATGTGTGCTTGTGCAGTATTACGACAAGTTCTGGCCGACGATCATGCACGCCGTCGCATGCGCCATGAAGCTCAACGACCCGTACGTTCTTGCAGCAATGGGCGGCCTCGAAGCGCCCCCATCCACTTCCTCACAGTCCCAGCTGACATCTTAAGCCAAGACCACGACCATGGCCCCACGCACGGAACCCACCGCCCTCTTTTTCCCCCTCTTCGGCCTCACGTACGAGTCCCTCTCCCTCCCCTCAGCAGACTCGACGCCCTCGTCCCTCACCCGCAAGAACACGCTCATCGCGCTCGAGGCGCGTTAGAGTCTCGTCCGGCCCGAGTGCTCCAGGAAGGCGCTTTTGAGTGCCCCCGGGCTGGAAGGGAAGGCGATTTTCGAGGAGGTGGTCAGTCTTTGGTTCCGGATGGCGATGACGGAGGCGGCAGGCGTGCAGGCTGGGCCTGTGGAGGTCGTCAGGGCGTTCGCGGTTGGGCAAAGGGGGAATATGGGTCCGACTGCGACTGCGACTGCGTGAGTGTTTATTTTAGTCTGTCTACGTTTGGTGTCTGGTGTATGGTTTTTGCGTTGGAGGGAGCTGTGTTGACGGGTGTTGCGTTGTAGGAATGGACGGGGAGACGGCGGTTCTGTTGATGCGGCGGCGGATGGGCCGCTGAAACAGTGTCTTCGTATATGTGCTTACATTCTTCGGAACGCCATCTCCGGAACAGGGAGCGCGCGAACCTGTGCGTACACTATCTTTGACACCGTCTTCTCTACTGAACTCATCTTCCGTATGGTACACTTTCTTTTTCCAAAAAAATCTAATTGTGACGGCATAGTCACGTCCGGCCCTCCTGCGGATAGGATCGCCCTCATCAAGGCTGCGTTTTCAGCATTCATGGCTGGTGGCGAAGTCTCAGAGCCTGAATCGAAAGAAGAGATCAGGGCCGTTTCTATTTGCTTATACGCCGGTACGTTCGTTTTCGTGTATTTGCAGTTTGAGTTTAGGGTCATCTTGACTCATTTGCTTGCGCCACTCGCATACGAATATACGAATATAGAACTGCTCAAAGAGGAGAAGACCGAGATTGACTTGATGGGGCCGACGTTATAGAGCCTCAAAGCGCTGTTGGACACGACTCCTTCGTCTGAGTCGTCTCCTACGGCCTCGACACGCTTCTCAAAGCTCGTTCATGGGTTGTTCTCAGCCTGTTTAGTGACTAACGACGAGATGAGGTGCGTGTTCTGTTTCATTTCATTTTTATCTTCCTGACTAAATTTTATCGAATGTGCGCGCGTATGTCCGTTTGATTTTGATGTTGTAGGGGCTGAGAGGGCGTTGTGTCCACAATGAAGGTCACCAATAACTTGTTGGTGTCTGTCCTTATACTTACGGTCGTATCCCTCAAACTGGGTTCAACGGAGCGGCGCTGGAGTACTGCTGCTCGCTTATCTCACAGAAACTCCCAGAAAAAGAGGTACGTCTACCATCTTTCGTCTTTGATGTCTTTTATTTTTCCACAACTTATACTCATCCTCCGTTCCTCTCTGGGTTTTTAATAAATCGATGCATTCGTATGTTTATGACGTAGGTCTCGCTAACGGCCGCGCATTGTGTCAAGACGATCATCCTCGCGGGTCTAGCAGGGAACGTCGTGCTCAAACACTGCACGAGGCTTCCCTTCCCTGGGATGATCGAGTACATAGCTTCGGTCGCCGCTACTGCGAAGAGTCAGAGTCAGAGCCGGGATGCCGGTCAGCAGCAACAACAGCTGGTACAGATGGCGACGGACGTGAAGGGTGTGGACGAGCTTTTGAAGGCGTTTGCGGCGTTCTTTGGGGCTACGCTTGTTGTGTTTCGTGAGTTGTCCCTGTCGTTACCTTCACTTTATCGGAATCTCTCTTTCTTCCTCTCTTCTTTTCCTGTGAGTTCCAAACTGACACAAACCATTTTTTTTTACCAGAACCACGCCTCTTAGCCATCCCCCTCCGAACTCTTTCCCTCCTCCTCTCCTTCCACATCCTCAACAACTGCTTCCTCCTTGCCCCCACCACCTCTCCACGCCCTCGCCCTCTCCCAGATCCTCTCATTGGCGACCAGTTCCCCGGCCGCGTTCAAAGAAGCGACAGCCGAGATGGATGCAGGTGCGCGAGAGTGTCCGGAGAGCAGTATAAGGGCTGCTTTTGGGTCGAGAGGGGTGGGTCAGTGGAGTGGGAGGCCGCAGATTTCGTTGAGGTCGTTTTGAAGGGTGATGAAAGGGAACAGAAATGGAATAAGGTGGGATGTGGATGTGTATTTGTAAGTTATACGAAGGAAACGTGTATTTATTGATAGGAAAGATTTGTTATGCATCGTCTCTAGTTTTTTATCGTCTGTGTTTGGTCACTGACATTGAACAAAGGATATGGAAAAAATACAGCTGTCAAGTCCGCTCTGAATTTTCTCAGGCGTCATGGTCTAACGGATTTAGGGAGCACAACCAGCCATCTCAAGAGATGACCGAACTTCCTGGATATGCAGGCCGAACTCGACCGTCGAATTACCGCCGACGTGTGCAAAGCGGTAAGGAAACGACGATGGCCGCACTGACGCGTATGTGCGGCGTGTCTGAGTCTTCAGGCTAGATCGATGACGACAGCTTACGGCACACTGCTTAGCATTAGCGAGCGCACGGACGGGCGAAATCCGTGGCCCGCGAGATTATGCACGTCAGGTTCTCAGAACTGAATCCATATGATATGGTGCGACCGGACTGACTTTCTTCATTTTAGTGTTGGAATAGGATATATAAAAAGGTGGGGTTCGGTTTTTCCGAATGCTGTCCCCGTACAAACTTGTTCCAGCAGTATCAACAACGATGTCCGAGTCCACACGGAAAATCCCCTTTACTACGATTACCGTTGGCGGAAGCGCCATCCGACTTAGCAAAGTTGTCGTGAGTTTCCTAGTACGCTGTCATTTCTCAAGCCACACTGCGTAGTGATACTGATTACTTATTATGGGTGTTTATGTAGCATGGCCTTATGTTCATGACGTGAGGAACAATAGTCTGAGGAGACTTGTTTATGACTTTAAACTCCGTCATTGACATTTTATGGATATATAGATGGAAGCCCACCTCGGTCCCTGGCGAGCAATGCTTTGAGTCGATCAAGGCCTCGCTCGATATGGTTCCTGATGGGACCAAGATGCTGATCAACAGCGGTAAGACGTCTCCTGTAAGTCTCATATTCATCATGATAACGGGATATTTACGATACAACCCAGTCGAATTCTACGGCCCGGTATCGATCCTCCTGAAGCAAACCTCAGGCTGGAGCTTCTTGCTTGATTCTGCGGAAAGTACCCTGAGTATGCAGACAAGGCTTTCCTTTCTGTTAAGGTGATTTATATATCATGATAAAACTCAGGCTGTAGCGTAGTTGTTGTGTGCCGAGCTGAGATCTTATAATCAGGGCGGGAGGACCCGGGATACTAACATCGGTTTTGATTGCTCATAAGTTCACAAACTCGCAATCAGTTTCGGCCAAACTCCTAATTTCCTCTTACATTTTTTTTGCAGTGCGGACAACTTGAGTGCAAGCGCCGAAAACTCCATTGCGAAACTGAATGGAACGAAGAAGACTGACCTCTTCGAGGGGGCACGAGTTACTCCTAATATTCCTGTCGAAGATCAGATACGGAGCCTGGCGCAGCTCGTCCAAGAAGGCCTGTTTGATTATATTGGGTTGTCTGAGTGCAGGGCGGAAACGCTCCGACGTGCGCATTCAGTAAGTCATCAAGACTCTTGCTAAAGTTTGAAAAACTGAATTGATGGACTTGCTGAGTACGTACACCCGATCGCCTTGGTTGAGATCGAAGGTAGCGCATGGTCATACAAAGAGGAAACAAAAAAAGGTCGGGCACTGGCAGACTGTTTTCAAAACTCCTGTTATTGTGAATAAACACTCACCTTTTCTATATATATATAAAGTCCTTGCCACTTCGTTCGACTCGGAGCTTGGGATCGGTGCAGCGGCGTACTCGTGAGCGTTTTTATTTTATTTTATATACTCCAAACTTCTGAGGCCAGGCATGTATGTTTCAGGCCACTAGGCCGCGGTTTTCTCGCCGGCAAATTTGAAAATCCAAATGATCTCGAAGGTGGGCGACGACGAAGGTCTTGAGAGTAATAATCTAATGCCCTACTTATTCTAGAGGGTGATCTACGAAGGTACATGCAACGCACGGATGGCGAAGCAGATTCAAGTTATTCAATGTATTGATAAACGACCATACCTGTTAGTATCTCACCGCCAATAAAGCCATCGTCGAAGGTCTGAAAGTGATTGCAGCCAGCTTTGAAAAAGGGTATCTCGCCCGCGGCCCGCACAACTTTGCATCGCGCGCGCGCGTGAGTGAACGCCCTCGGCGAAAATATCATCCCGATCCCCGGTTCTTCGTGAGTCGGAACACTTTTTTTTGATGGCGCGGGATACGTACGCATTAATTTGTGATTGTAGGAACAAGTCGCGAACGATAGGGAATACATCTGCAGCTGCGATCAAGACAGCGAAGAGGACATAGCGGCGGTGAACAAGGTGCTCAAGGATCACCCCGTACAAGGGAATAGATATGTAGCTGACGAAATCATTCTGTGGGGCTAAGTTGTGATATTATCTTTCTTTCAGAGGTCTGAATTTGTTAGTATATGTGTGCCAGTACGTGGAGTTGAGACACTGGAAGCCCGTGTCCACAAAAAACTCGCGGTGCAAAAGGACGTTCTGCTTTTTCTGGAACTGCATCAACGTTGGCATCCTCTCACTCTTGCCGCATGCACGAATTAAGAGCAAAGTGTAGTCTGGTATGGCTCGTGCATGCGAGAACTTGTGAATGACTCACAGAACGAAGCAACAAGCAAGTTCCAGTTTACAATCTCTTCAATAATTTGGGTTTTATCATCGGGGCTTGTGATACTGAAGATGAGTGGGATGAAAGGTGTAGCGAGTAGTGAGAAAGCAATGAAGATAAGGCATTACACATAGCATTCTCGTTGGTCAGCGCTGGTACGAATTACAAAGAAAGGATATGAAGGATTCAGTAAATCAAGCAACCGCACCATGCGGCAACTAAAATTGATCACTTTTGGGTTGATCACGTCCTGGTGGTCCACCGAGATCTCTGGTTTAGGTCAACGACGCGGCGGAGATCCGTTCCGCCACCGCGGAGAGGAATGGATGGTAGGGGTGGATGTGTGCCACCTTCTTCGACTCTGGAGATGTGCATAGTGTTAGTGTATTAATAATTTTTAATGATGGGTGCAATGGGAGACGGTCGGGGCCGATAGTGGAAGGAAGAGGTTGTGAGGAGGTCGAATAGAGGACGGAGTAGCTTACCTGATATTACAGTAAGAGAGGATTGGTATGTGTTGCTGTTGCGCCAAGGACGAGGACTTTCTCGATGTAAGTCGCGTTCAAGTTGAAGAACAGACCGACGACACCCGTGTTCCACACAATCACAATCACGATCAATATCCACAAGTATCGATGTATCACAGCAAGATTCTCACCCCGGTCGATTGTTCGTTCAACGTCGGCCCATCTACTAGTACGCCCCCAGCTACGTTTACCTCCGCACTTCTCTCAAGGAATCTCTCGCCCTGCAATTGCTTCTTATAAGCGTCCCTCGTCAATTTATCCGTTGAATGTGATCTTCACGTCGCCTTCAGTTCAGGCGCGATGAATGCGTGGAGGCGGCGTCGAAAGCGTATTGGGTGGAGGCGGCAATGAGGGTCGTGAGACGCTGTTGGGCCCAGTTCTTGAGAGGGGGGAGGGCGATAGCGATTATGGCCATGTTGAGTTTGTGTGATGAAAGCGTTCAAGTTCGAGCTATTGGTGTAAGTATTATGGACGGTTAAAGTGGCTACTGTGTAGCGGAGACTGGGGTATTCATGCTAATAGGAATAGGACATGCATTTGTAGCAGTGCATTTTGAAATATGCGACGTCCTCGTAGGCTGAACGCTCGCTTATATGATTATGATTAATGACGCCTTTGAACCTCGCCGTCCTCGCTTTACAAAGCGGGGGGTCACGCCGAGAATTGTCTGGAACAGAAAAGTCGATGCATTCCCAGATACACCGATCAGTGTATGATGATGCATCAATGATGCACATTACTGAAAAAAGTAAAGATCCTGAACTCCGTCACGGACTCTCGCGAGCACCGTGCATATGTGTAGTACTGTATATGAGTGACCGTGACGGCGCCGCGGCCGCGGCCGAACCTATCTTTTACTTAGTCCGGCTCATCGTTACCCAAAGGGTGGAGTATGAGGAGGGGGGGCGGGGGCTAACTCCTGCCTCTTTTGGAACTGATATCGCGCATATACACTTTACTCGGCTTTCGTTCCATTCGAATAGTCCATAAGATCCATCTCAGGTACTCTTTGCGATGTCTGACTTTTTAGTACCGATTCTTCATTTTTGCTGTGCGGACATCTTCTTATTCTACTCCTACTTCAGACACCATCATGACAAGTTAGCAGGCACGATAAAATAAACGACAGCCCAACAACTATGGCTGATGTCCAAGCACACAATATCCAAGCTGGTACCAAATATTGGCCTTGTTAACCAAGGAGTTTGGTTGCGGGATGCACAGTGACAGGTTTCAACATTATCAAAAGAGCCAGAGGTAAGCTCAGACTATCTGCTTCTTTCGCTGCAACTAACATAAAAGTATCAAGAATCAGGGGCTATGGACATGAGATCACCCCTTTGTATTGCGAAAGCAACAGCAACTCGCCCTCTTGTCCGTTCCGAGCTATTGACATCGTCATTTCTAGACTGATGCAAAAGGCATAGTACCGGAGTGGTACATTTAACACCACCTGACTGCCAGATTTGCATCTCTAAGGGACTGATAGTTGTTGAACTCCTGAACAGAAAGAAACAATTGAGATCGAATATGTAGATGCCGCCGGACCACTCTGCAATCCCTCATAAGATGACGACTGGCCCTCGGACTGGGTCTCAGATGTCTCATGCACATTGTGACATCCATTTGTGCTTATCTAGTAGACCTGTCATCTCTAGTAGAATCATCCGAAGGCGCCGAGCTGTACAACAAGATCTTCCTCAGGTTAGAGCACCTCCGTCAACGTGCAGCCGATCCCACAAAGTCCCTCTTGCAACCCACTACACTTGCGCCAGCCTTTCGCATTCTCGCCACCGCAGCGTGGTTGGTCACACCTCCGACGCCAATGACCTTGATATCTTGCAACGCTTCAAACTCTGGCTTCGTCAGTAAGTTTGCAAAGGTGTAAACGATCCCGAGTGAAAGGCCATGGATGGCTTCTCCCGCTAGCCCGCCGAGTGGACTGGGCAATGCGAATATACTATCTGACGGTGCCTTCGGTGCATTGACATGCGAAAATGTCTGGTCCGTGAAGAGCAGAGACAATCCCAGGGTATCCGTACATGTGAGGAACGCGAATGGATTGTATCTGATCTGAGCTTCGATACGGCTGAAGCTATTGATGATATCGAGGATGTCACGAAACTGTGTGGAGTACGTGTGCGGAGGGAGTTTGAGGCCAATAGTTAATGTACGGTCTGCGTCGTAGGTGCGCGCGAGGACATCAAGAAGTGGTTTGAAAGTTTCTGGTGTATACGCAGGCGGCGGAGCATATGCGATGTTTGGACAACTTGTATTGAGTTCGATCCCAATATGAGCGGATGCGTCCACCCTCTGGTCGTTCAAGATCCGACGAAGATACTGGATCATGACTACCATCGTTGCAAGTTCGGATGAAGAGGCTGAAGTGATGCTTATGATGAATGACTTTCTCCCTGTACTTGACTTTAGCAAAGCTTCTATCCAAGCGAGGTATTGAGATAAAGGATGAGGTGAGTATGCATAACAATTGATCGATGAGACGGACTCGTTTGAGAATGCGACCTTCAATAACTTTTGAATACGAAACGCATGAGATGGCGAGCATGGCATTAATTGGCTTACTGTGTGAAGTTGCAGGCAGCTTTCCTTGAAACCATTCAGAGTGGCCGTCCGTGTGGACACTGCGCCCGTATACTCGTCCGCGCAGGGAAGGCGTCTGTCGGCGTGCTATGAGCAGTGGCGCGGCCAGGCTGTAGGTCAAAGGCGCGGCCAGGCTGTAGGTCAAAGGCGCATTCCCATTAGGCGAGACCTGACTTGAACAAGCAGGAGAATTGGACTTACGAAACCTAAGCTGTCTAGTATGGCTTCCACGAGTCCAGCTGTGGGCGAAGAACAGCTCAGTTGGCTCATTCCTCTTGGTACGGATATGTACCGCGTGATTTGAGGGTCGTTGTCAATGATCATATCTGGTTCCGTACATTCATCGTCGTTCTCGACGCTCTTCTCGATTGTATCGACGGGCTTTCCAAAGACTGATTTCCAGACTTGAGTGTGGATGGACATGAGAGCGGGCAAAAAGCGGATCTCGACATTAACTCAAGGACACGACGGCCTACACGGTATCCGAGGACGTTCAACCTATGTTTGAAACGAATCCGTTGTTGAAGTACATAATATCGAACAATAAGACATCGTACCTTCTCTCTAAATCACCGATTCCATTCACGCGCTAGTGCGTATACTACACCATCGCCGGGAACAGAAATGCATACGCCGCTAGCGAGACCTCCGCCGTACGCGTCTTGTTCAGATTTCGATCATAGATGTTCGGCCGTCGCTTCGCTTGTAGCGTGCTGACAGCTGCCGCGGCAGAGGTTGGAAAGGAGAAACGTGTGGTACTCGAGGCGGGGGAAAAATGGTCGGAGGAGAGCGAAGAGCTCGAGAGCACGGACATGCGTGGGTTCATTTGTCGCGGGTACGACATTTTGGCGCTTTGGTGTTGACTTAATGCAGCTTCAATTCAAGAGCAGCGCGGTTGTTACGATCGGGTGAACGCGTTCCCTCGGTGCTTGCGGTAGGCATTGGCGCAAATTGAAGAAAAGCTGACTGCTTCGGGGAGACTAGGTTAGCTCACGCTGTACGGGGCAGAGTGCCAGAAGGTTGAATATTAATGTCTGGGAGCGAAGGCCGGCCCATCTATTTTGCACGTGCTCGTGCAAATCCTTTGCTCTTTTTGGAATGTTGCTAATGTTGCCCGCGAGCCCAACTTTTGACACATTCCCGTCATCGTTTCTGCCGCGCCTAGCGGCCATAGCCATCCAGTTGCTACTTCTCTTCTGTGTCGGACGCATTTGTTTGCTCTGGCTCTGGCATGTAAAGTGCCTGCAGGTTCGGCTTTGAATGTGTCGGGTAACTTGAAGGTGATGTGGGTAATGCACGATTTCGTACGTAATCATCCGTATAACATATTTCTGCCTCTGTCTTTGTAAAAAATGAACTTGAACGTACACAACCGACTCTATTTCAGAACATCGAACAGTGACTTACTGCTGAAAATTGTTGAGCCTCATTCTCATTCAAATATATCACTGTACAGCCTGGGGAGGAATCCGGAGGATCAGTTTCTTTGGCTTCAGAATGTCGAATATTTGGCACACACACTGTCTCTGGGATACTCCGAGTCCGAGTCGTTTGCGCCCGCTTTCATCTCATCAACCTTGCTGCATTTTGATCAGAGCCTTCAAGTTCATAGTCACCGTCAGTGACTGCGGTGCACATCTAAAGTACCTCTCCCACTGACTATGCCATCGCAACTCAATGCATTTCTACTACTAGTAGGCTATTCCTCCTCTCGCCCCTTTGCTCGCCGTCCGCTCGGCGCTCGGTGCTCGGTCCTCCCCTGTCTCGCTCTTTGATTATAACTTCCATCATCTTCAAAAACTATGGAACCTCCGAGTCCTTTTTTGGAACGACGCCACTTCAAGTTGCGGCGGCGGCGGTTGCACACACCCTCCAACGACATGGTTTTCCGGAAACGCTGTAAGGGAACGATGAGGGCTAGTGCCAGTGCCAGTGTCCCAGGCGGGTACATTCGCTTCGATATTCACAATCGCTTCCAACACCTTCGTTCTTCATCGCCGGTGCAAAAAACCGTATGCCCGTACATATGTTGCCGTGATGGAAAAACAATCATCGAAGTGACTCGGGACGCTACTAGTATTACACCGCTCGGGTTAGATGGCCGGGGGTGGGAACGGTGTCGGCATTTAAATTTAAGTTAAGAATTGTGAGACAAAGTTGATGACAGACCGTAATTAGGATTCAGGCTTGTAACCACTGTTAAACCACTGCATTGGGGGTTGAGGATGTTTGTGACTAAGCTCAGGGAAGAGGACCGTTAGTTGAAGGCTTGTTATTGGGACTAGTGGGTTTTTATGCAGTGATGGATGCACTCAGGCTGGCAGTCATGCTTGCGATAAATATACAAGTGAAAACACGTTCCGTCGGGACACAATTGCTCGGGCTTCGTTTTGCACTATGGCAATAGGAACCATTCATATGCATATGCATATGCAAGCAGCGGATGGGGAAGAATGTCGTCCTTTAAGTCTCACGCGTGCACCGTATGTTCAGGACTCTCCTCAGGTCTTCTGCCCGTCCAAAGGCTGCATGTCGATGGATACTAGCTTCATTTCATTTCCAAATGGAATTGGTTATCTTATCTTCCTGGAGGGGTTAAATACAAATACCATCTCAACAGGTACTGGCGGGGTCCCCGCGGATGCTGACTCGAAGCAGGGATGACTCGGACATGTCGAATATTTCAACAAATACGAACACTTGTTTTGATGCATAAGCTTGAGTGAAGGGAACAGCTACATCAGAGTGCGTACAAAAGGGACATTGCAGACCAGTTCAAAGCTAACGAAGTTCAGGCACGTCGTTGCGGTGATCCATTGATCCTATGACTGCAAGTCGCTCGTCCTACCCTATTTTAGGCGCTTCTTCCCAATTCGCCACAGGAAACAACATCACAGATAAAGTCCACCTTGGTCTCCATGTGATCGCTTCGGGTCCATCTGCTATTCATGACGTTGGAATTCGAAATAGAGCTAGAAAGCTTGGTCAGGGGCAATGCCAATGGGTTTGGTCAGAGACACACTGTCATTGACAGTGGGAAAAATCACTAACTCACGCCAATGCTTGGCCCTGCGTCGATGATGTGGGACTTTCTACCGCCTCGACCGTGTAATCCAGTGTATAGCTTGCCAGCCCGATAGACTCCTTAATGATCAGTCCGAACGGAAAATCGAAGTGAGGGAACAAATCGTGGAGTGAAATAAACATGGCCATCATAAAAAACGATTGGGCAAACAACAGGAAATTAGGAGTGCTGCAATACCGCTTGCTCTTTTTAATCTGGACATGACCGATCCTCGCATCTGGGCATCCCCCTAGGCTCCATACTTTAATATCCTGGACTTTGGCATTTAAATCACATTTTGCAGTTGCCACAAGTGGTGGGCCTTGCTTGGTCGAAACCTTTCAGATTCAATTTGAGCTGGACATCCGAAGCAAAAGTTTTATACGTACCGCTACTATTTGCACCAAGCCTCCCTCTGCACCTCATCATAATGACAAAATCATTTCTGATACTTCGTCTTTCATTGATATGTAAGCTCTTACTTACCTGCGTGCTGGACACGGAGAGTTTCATGAGTGGATGTCGTAT
>JAFREE010000287.1:0-18022 GCA_019400425.1 Hymenochaete sp. R1
AAATCTACATCTGACAGCTGATCTCGGATCCGAACTTTGGACGAAATTGAATTGATGAGCAACGGTCCACCGGACCGATGGCAGAGATGGCAGGCGATGCGATACAGATCCGAGATCGATCTCTAACGATCAGTGCTAGTACAATACATGTACAATATAACTCAGTGCCAACACCGTCAGGAAAAACCTGGATTGTTTAAAGTAGTTTAAATTTGTTAGATTAGACTAAACTTGCGATAATCAACTGAAATCTCACCTCACGCTGATTAGCCTAGAGTGTGTCGCAGACTCAGAAAATAAATGAAAATTAGCAAAGATTAGTGAACGTTATCAAAGATAATATTAAAGGTTGCACTCAAATAGTCGCCGTCATTTGATGGTACGCAGATTATGAGACAGGCTTAACAATCTTGAATTGTGTTCTATGCAAAAAAATTGATAGTTAATGCATTGAGAACTACATTCTAGCATTCAATAACAAATAAAAGACAAATTATACTCTATATCAACGCTCTACCCACTTCCATACCCACTGTCCTGATACATCGTCTGTTCCTGATAATCAAATTGCGGCACATCCCACTGGTAGTCGGGATCATCGCCGGCTCCCCCGATTGGCTCACCAGTTCCTAGTCCCGCTTCAGAATGTCCAGTGCCATCCTCGGAAGCCCTCCCCTCGTCTTCGTAATTCCAGTTATTCCAGTCTTCTAATTCATCGGAGGGCTTGCTGCGGCTTGAACCCACCTGAAGGGTCCCTTTGACTATTCGAGTCATCGTCTTGCTGTACTCGTCCCTGTTATTGTCCTTTAATGCCTGAAGAGTCGACACGAGGTCGTTGTAGCCCTTGGTCAGCTTCCCGGGGTCAATCTTCCCACTGGAATCCCATCTGTACGACTCGACAGCTTGTTTGACCTACAGATACAACATGATTAGCATATGTAGAAGACTCCAAATCACTCTTACACTCAGAGTAGCGTAAGCTACTAATTCGATGGGCATCTCAATGTTGTCCGGCAGCCCCGCGATGTTTGATTGGAATAAGTTGGGCTCTTGTTTGAACAACGAAGCTCGCCTGGTTGTAGAACGGAAGGCGTAGTGATAAAGAGTATGAAGGATAGGCGGGGACTGAAAACGCTCTAAAACCCTCCCGGGAGGCTTTGAGGCAAATTTGTAAGAATCATGCGAGAATGATACACAATGAGATACGAACGTGTCTCCGCTTTGGTTCAGCATACATATACCTTCGACAGTTGAGCAGAAAATCGGCCTCTTCATTCAGTCTCTCGCGGTTCTCTAAGGTTTTAGGCATGAGGCCAAAGAGTGTCACCGTATGCTCCTTTGCCACCCTTCGAAACTTGCATGCCTCGTGGCTCAATCTCGTTGACATCTGGGCGACTGAGCATAACTGTACGCAGTAGGCAAAAGAACTTGCTTACCGCAGATGCGAGGCAGTCAAGGTATCTTCTGTCCCGCTTCAGCCGTGCGATGACATCCTCGTACCCTCCTTCCTCTTCGATTTCCTGCGCGATGTGGTCCACAATATCGATCCGCTTCGGTTGATTATCATCCACAAACCCTTTGATGACCATGGCAGGGAGCAGCCTCGCTGCCATCAGTGTCAGGAAGGCCCGAAGTCGACTAGGCTGGGCATTGAAGTTTCGGGCCGGAAGTCGAAACTCGATGTCATCACCTTTTACTTTGGGGACCTCCGTAACCTGCGGATCGTCCTTGTCCTCCTTTATGCACAATGAATCAGTGACACAGCAAAAAAAAAGTACATTACATACCTGATGACCCTCATCCTTGCTACAGCTCGGTCCATCGTCTTTCAGTTGTATCGTCACTCTCTGCCATTATGGTAATGTTGGCTCCAGCGCAATACAAATTATATGTACGTACTTGTTTCTGGCTGCTTTCACGGGCCTTTGGTCCACGTTTGCGCTTCCTTACCAAGCGCATTCCGTCGCTGCTGTCAGACGCTATCTCGCCTGATGTCTCGTCACTCTCTTGCATCCGGTCCGAATATTCACTTCCTGAGTCGGAACTCATGACCATCTCCTTCTAGATTTTAGTTTCTTTTGTCAGACGGATGCATTGAATACACTCACATTTGGTTCGAATACTGCTCTGACAGGGCTTTTTTCTAAGTCCGAGTCGTCTTCGGAAAGGGCCTGTGGTTGAAGGGGGTGATGCATCGTCAATATACTTACTACGGCCTCATTTCAACTCACCTTGTATACAGCTGAACGTCTTGACAAGCTGCTACATTTACGAGCCTGCCTGACCCGAAGGTCTGCATGCGTCTTGACGGCCATGATCTTTTCGGCCTCCTGGTATGTGTCAGCGTATTGCTCACCTCATAATAAAAACCTACTTCTTGTGCCGCCCTGGTATTCTCCGTGGCATGGCCGGCTGCTACGGCCGCTTGTGCTGCCCTTTTAACCATTTCGAACCTGGGTTCTCTTTCAAACCATAATCATTAGTAGTGAATCTAAATGGACATGTAATACGTACTGATTGTATTGCACCGTTGGCGTCTCCTTGGTTTTCGCTACATCAATGGCGCTACTTATCAATGAACTGCGAATGGATGACGCAGGAGTTGAAGATGCAGGCGGTCCGTTGAAGCTCGAGTTTGCAGCCGAACGGGAGCTGGCGGACAAGCTGGTGTTGATGCTCAAAGAGGGTTGTAACGGGCGTACACTCCCTTGCTGGCTGGCACCTTTTTCTGGACAAAATTTCTCAGCATGAATGAACAGTGAATAACGCACACTTACTCTTTTTTTGCTGTCAACGACTACATATGGATTCTCCACCTCATCATCTGATAGGTGCGCCTGAGAGTAAAGTTTTGCCCCTAATAACAGTCAGTGGCGTAGTATTCAGAAGCGAGTAAAAGGACGCTTACTTTTGTGTTTTGAAGAGTTGCTTGACGCATTATCACGCTCGAGCAGATTGTTGCTGCGAGCTTCCTGTTCCAGTTTTTTTTGTTCCTTTGCTGACAGATCTTGACGCCAGACTGCAAAGGGATTAGTTAAGTTGCTGTGTAGGGAACTGTTCTTACGTTTCGCATTCAAGGCTTTGTCTTTGGATGCTCTCGATGGCCTGCGCTCTGGATCGCTTTTTTTGCCTTTTGGGGTCTGCTCTTGGGCAACGGGGTTTTTTAGCCTGGACCGACAGTTTTGTCATGTTGACAGATTAAGTTCAAGAAGACGGTGTTGCAGAAGGGACGAAGGTTCAGACGTAAAGTGAATAGGAAAGGAAGTCAGTACCCAAGCATGAGGCGGCTTTTTGGTTCTGTTGATGGCTACTGTGAGGTGAAAAATGCTGTATAGTACCTCAACATCTTGCTCGTAAGCTGCTGAGTCAATGGTGTGCCTCTTAGGATCCAGGGTCGTAGCGTCCATTTCTGCAACCTGCCTTTCGTGTGCTTGCTACAGTCAACGACTCGTACTGATTCTTCGAAAGTGCACTTTCCGATGGTTATCCTTCTCCTACATGTCCCAGCTTTGGGAGTGGGTGCAGGTACATGGGAGTAAGAGAACAAGAATCATGACTGCACTGCTTTGCGCAGTCTCTCACATAGGTCTTCGATCCACGGCATCTCACGTGATCGCGTATTGCAACAATATAATGCCAAAGATCATTAATTTCAAAATAATTCCATTGCAACGCACTTAAATTACATATTACTGCTACGAACTACTACATATGACAGAACAGTCAGAGAACGACCGATTCTGTTCGGTGGTCAACTCGGCGTCGGGCGTCACGCTCCGTCTGATGAATGCGGAAGTCTGTTACAGCAGATAAGACTGATAGTTAGCTCGATGCGCTATAGATAAAACCTAAAACACAATGAAACGTACGATGCGAATTTTGAGTATAGAGGCTGACCGCGACGGCGTCCGTTGCGGTCTCTCGGTGATTGGCACAGGCATGTTGGCGGTGTGTTCTTGTTTCGAGGCAGTTGGCGATGTGGGCGAGCAACGCCAGTGTAGTTTCCGGGGAGTCCTTTAAGGTGATTTCGGAGGAACGACTATAGATGATAAGCTCTGCAGGAAGGGTTTCTTGGGTGGCGAGGAGGGAGGAGGCGCCGAAACCGGAGCGTCAAACTGAGGCAGAGGCGGAGGCTGGCGGGGGACGTCGCGCATGTCCGGGACTGTAGCAGACCTAGAGGCCTTTTGAAGCTTCCGAGGGTGTCGGTTGCCAGAGGTCGGAAACCGGTAGGCGGCCGCGCTAGCGTGACAGGCAGATGCGGAGAGGGCTGCGCGAAAGGAAAGCGATTTACGTTTTGGGTGATGAAGGAAGTCATCGTGGGCGAGAGCTAAGGAAGAAGCAGACGGATAGGCATCAGCTGGTATGCCAAATCCAACGTCTGAGGTCGTGGTGTGGCCGATCTCAGACTGGGCAGCGTCGGCAGCTGTGTAGTAAGAGCCCGCGGAGTCACGGTGGTGGACAGAGTCGGAGAATGCGTAGCTAGAAATGCCTGCTGGGGTAGAAAACTCGGCATGACCGCTTTCGGAGAACGTTCTGTGCGCGTTGGAATAGACGGTTCGCACGTGGTCATCATATTTGGATACCTGAGAGCAGTCATCGCGGGAAGTGCGCGGGAAGACACAGGGAGAGAGAGAAGATGACATGTGGAGGGGTTTAACGGCGACGTTATGGGCTTAGCCATCTCTCTCCTGAGCTCCCAAACCCAACCTTGTTGTTCGAGAAGCTTTTCACGAATCTCAGAAATGTCAATGTCCGTCTTGTCGTGTTCATGTGAATGGATGCTTGATTGCTCACTCAAATTCTACTCCGAGTCCTTCACCTGCGCTTGACCCTCGGACTTCTCCTTCTTCCTCTTCTTCCATCTCATTTTCCTTGGCGCTAATCCACCGCTCGATGTCACCCATACGTTCCTCGAGGGCACGGACATGCGCGACTGTTCACTGTTCAAGCTTCTCGGAGCGTCATGCGATTGTGAGAAGGGTATGCGGAACGAGGACTCTCTAACCGTTGGACTGCGTGTATAAGGGAGGTCCATCCCGGTTCGAATCCACCGATCGGCCTGGGGAAGGGGTCATGTAGCCATTATCTTTGAGAGGACAGTACGAGCTCACAGATTCGGTCAGCGCTGTCTGTGTACGGAGAAGGAAAGCTGGGTCGCTGTGTTTCTTCTCTCTTCCTCGTTCACTTCCCTTTCCCCGTTCCTGACATAGCGGGTTTGGTCTTCGCTCGGGTTGGGGATGTCCTGGGATCCGATGCTGGCGCCCCATCATCGAACACCCCCATTATCCTCTCCTCGAGCAACTTCCTCCCTTCCGCCTCCTGCGTCGTGGACATCTCTGCTTCCCAACTGCAATGCCCTCCTTGCGTCTCTACCTCATCTTCAAGCTCCGACTCCGTAGGTAGGTTGCACGAGCAGGGATTATTGTTGTTATTGACAAACTGACGAACGCGTTGCGCGAAGTTGAATGCAAACTTCCATATGGGCGAGCTCGGAGATGGGAGTGGTGACTCCACGTACGGCACGGCACGCCTTCGTCGTCATCGTCTTGCGCGTCAGAACCGTCCTCGCTGCCGGAGTCATTGTTGTTGTCGGCCGTGTACATGGTACGGAGATGCGAGAAGCGCCTGCGGCTCATGCGCTTTACGACCACGGGCTTTGGCTGATCAAAGCACGGAATAGTTGGTAGTGCTTTGTATTTATCGAGTCGCCGTTTGTCAATAACAGGACTGAAGTGGGTTACGAAAGAGGGAGAATACGTACTATATCGATAGGTGCAGACGGAGGAGGAACACGGACTGGTCCTTTTTTCCTCTGTTCCTTGTCGCCTGGCTGAGGGTCCTAGATCGATGGCTGAGGACCTGTGGGAGTAGACGGAGGTCATGGGGCTTTAAAGGTCGTTATTGACTAGAAAACGAAGGAAAGGGTATGCTACATACGTTGAGAGACGGGTTGAAGGATCGTACGGTCCCGTACGATCTCTGAAACATCAACCACGCATATTGATCAACGTCCAGCTTCTGGCTACTGTTCTTCATCGACGCGTCGCTGAACTCACTCCCGAGGGCACGCGGGCCTGTGTTTCTTGCGTGCTGGGGTCGTCGACGTGGGATCTACATGGTGGTAGGAGAAAGAAAGGTTCATACACGTCAGGGATGTTTCCGTCCCTGACACACTACCCCAGATGTGTCGATCGGAGGGCATCCCCTACTTTCTACTCATTCTCGGGCTTCGACGTTTCTTTCTGTAATGTTTCTTACCTTGCATTCTGTACTCAAATTATTCACTTAATTTATGGATTGCTATCCTTTGCACATTTTCAAAAAAAAACCAAAACCATTCGACTCGTCATATTCAGGATACACAAGGGACGCGATACATTTACGACCCACTCCTCATCCACTCTTTGGTTTCGGCTTCTCTTTCACCTCTACCTTCTTCATCTCACTCATTACCACGCAGTCGGAGGAAAAGCACGACGAGCGACGCGTTCCGAATGTTGTAGTCCTGAAGTGTTCGACCGCATTCAGGAAGCTGACCCGCACAAGCTAAACGTTGCTGGTCTGGAGGGATTCCTTCCTTGTCCTGAATCTTATTCTTGACATTGTCGATAGTATCATCGACCGCGACTTCAAGCGTGATGGTCTTCCCCGTCAGCGTGCGCACGAAAATGTGCATGCACTCTTCTGTGCTGTACTACTTGGTGACATACCGGACAATAGCGCCGGGCGGGACCCACTTACTGGTTTTACTTTCTCCTTGCTGAGTTTGCTGTGTTTTTGGTTCAGTACTCCCTATCTTCAACCAAAACATAATTCAGGTGAGCATACGTATATTAATTACAAACTCAGTTACTCACCTGGAGTTTGACTCGACGGTCACTGTATGCGTTGCACACCGACCGTCGAGTCCAGTCCGTCGATCTCTTGCACCAGCGAGAGCGTCTTCATCGACGGCGATGAAGACGCTCATTGACTCGTTGCCGAATCCTGATCCTACGGATATTGTTGCGCAAGACTATTCACCCTTAGATGATTTGACATTTGGACTTAACGCAGAAGTGGATGAAACTTGCGCAACCCCCGTTCATCAAGCGCGTGGTGGAATGGCAATGAATAGGACATGCATTCATGTACGTTGGATGATGGGAATCGATGGTCTACGCTGAAGGATGGACCCCACATTGTTCATGGCGAGCCGAAACTGTTGGAAAAGCGGTCTTTGACCAAAGTCATTTCAATCAGTTGATTCATTGAAATGTACGTGTTCTTTGTCGCGCAAGCCCCTGACGCGGCTCATGCCTTTGTACAAGGACTGCGCGACTGCGCGTATACACTACCCAATGGTGCGCCTGGTCGAACAAATGAGAGCATCAGTTCCACCTTTGATCTCTTTTGCTTTTCAGGTTCGCGGATTGGATTGGTCTTTGGAACGTTAGTATAAAAGCGCGGCTTGGTGGTGTAGGTGTCTTGTCTCTGAGGGAAAGACACGTTTAAGTATAAACAACAAATGTAGTACGTACCCCCACTGCGTCGCGTCATGGAGTGCGACCTCTCTGATTTAGTATCCATGTCTGTCATGCCATATAGGTTGTCTTCGGCGCGCACAACGCCTCAGACCGTGTCATTGGATTAGAAAAGGGCTTTCAAGATTCCTACTTCGCGCACAATCATCGGCTTTCCTGGCATGACCTTTGCCAACTTATGCGGTTGATTGCACGAAAGCCGTCTTCATGCAACTGTCCAAATAGAAACAGGATTTCATACCATTCAAGAACGACGAGAGACATTGACATTCTTGGAGGCCAGTAACTATTTCGTAACTAAAGTGAATTGAGCGATCTGACAATTAATAGGATATTGGTACTCAAAATCACCTACCATCTACAGTTCCGGGATCGAGCGATTCTGGAGCAACGTCTTGGCTACACGATGATGACCCAGCAGACGTGCGTACGTTGCAATGGCATGTGCAAAGTGGAAGATATCTGGAAGCAGTCCAACGTCGAGTCCCAACTCTCGACGAGTGTCATTGTATAGATCCACGAACGCGTCTGCGGTGAGATTCACCATACCGCATCCCGCTAGAAACTGTAGGAGTCCATATTTGTTCCCCATATTTATTACAACCAGTGCAAAGTCCTGAGGTGATGGCGCGTCAAGAAGACCAGCATACACTGCATCCTCGGAAATGAGTAGAGACTGGAGGGGGCCAATACCGGGGAAGGAATTGAAGTACAACACGGCGTTCTCAAACACGGTGCGAGTTTCATTACGACGTTTTATTTTGTTGCCAGACTTTTTCAGCAGGCAAGCGGCGGCGTGAGCTGACGGATTAGCATTGAATGCTGTCCAACCATCATCTGAACGAACCCTGTCATAGTCAACCACATTTGAAATCGATCGCGACCGACACTGACTTCCATAAGCCCTCGACTTTAACATTGTAAGTCTAGTCGTTGTCGTTGCTGGAGACTGATCCCCGACCCGAGCAGCCTCAGCTAAAAACGAGGCCGAAGTAGGGAAATGGACTTTAGGGCCCTCTCCACGAAATCCGTACTTCATGTAGTCCGAATTGAAGAGGATGCCCCGATGGATGAGAAGGTCAAAAATTATTGCGGACGGATCACCAGTGTGTTGTATTCCTTCTCGAACTAAGATGCGTTCCTGAGTCTTCTCACGAAAAGGACATCGAAGACTTGGCTCTTGATCAATCCATTCGAATAGTAAGGAACTACGTGGAGCACCAATTGACGTATGCGCCCGTCGCAAGAACAAGGCAATTTGAGCAGGGAACGGCATGGAAGTCAGAGTATAAAACGGGGGTGCGGGCTCAGGGGGGTGTCGCACTTCCATAATCGGCCTCTCTGGGGACATGACAGAGAGTTGCGAAGACTGAATGTCCTGTTTACTGACGAGCAAGTCAAATTCAGGGAACGATTGACAGAGCACGTTGCCATTGGTCAGTATTGTCAATCTGACTCGCGGAATGGAAGAGAGGACGTCTTCAAGTCTGTCGACTAGAGACGAATGGGATGCTGTACCATGGCTGTCGAACGCAATGGGTACAGGCGAAACGAAAGACTCCCATATGGCAGAATTGAGAAGAAGGCCGGGAAGCCGGAGTAAACGGATGGATTGCACGACTCGTCCGCGTGCAATCCACGTATGCCATGACACTTTATGTCTTGAACCCATGCCATGGTTCATCCCCATCCATGAAGCCATTATCGTGAGGCAACGTTCCTTCCAGAAATCGAATCCTTCGGCTATTGTAGAACCGTTTTTCGCGCACAAGTGGCGTAGATTGACTGACAGCCTGTCATCAGTGAAGTCCATGCCTCCCATGTCCTCGTCGCAGCACACCACTGCTCGAGCAGAGACGTTCACAGGCGACCGTCCGGGGTGTAAACAATACTGCCGAACAATCAACAGAGCACGTACAGGAAGCGGTACTGCATGGTCCCAATGATCGTTGGGCGACGGGACTGAACAACGGTCACTAACAACATCCGGTTTCCATTCGGCAAGGGTTGACGAGACAATGTCTAACAACCAGCGCCAACTCAACCAGAATCCAAGCATGAGTCGCGCTCGTGCTAATCGAGTTGCAGAACATAGGTCGGCTAGTTCAGTGCCATGACCTGGGCTCAGAACTCGGAGACATGTCACGGCAGCTGCAAAGAGCCGCACGGAATTTTCGTGACCTGCTGGATCATCAAGTCGGGTAGACAGCCGCTCTAAGGTGGAATTTTCGTGACCTGCTGGATCGTCGAGTCGTGTAGACAGCCGCTCTGAGGTGGAGTTTCCAAGGAGGGAACTAGCACTTGATGCATAAAGGAACTGGGGAGGCTGAAAGTCTTCTTCGGAACAATGCGACAATGCATGCTCCACCGACGCTTTTCGAAGCTTTTTCCTGCCATGATTGTCTCGTTCGCCATACGATCCTCTCGGTCTTCCAGAACCAGCTCGACACTCTGAGCAGCCATTGAGCGCAGAAGTGTCAATACGTAGATAATAACGTACCAAAGTCTGCCTTTCGCTTCTCGCCTCGATTACGGACAATGTCGCACATGGGGATGGACCCGTTGAGTTCCTCATCAAGTCTTGAGATCGTCTGGCTAGGTATGACGTGAGCAACAGATTCTTCATATGACTGGGCGTCGTCCAGAGCAAGTTGACGAACAGCGTCGACCTGTTCACTTTGCCCGGGAGCCACTGTCCATGGTTCGCAGTACACTTTATCCAAGGACCGAAGTCTTGGATCAATTTCGGCATGTGGTGAAAAAAAGAAAGCTGACACCAACTGACCGGCATCGACGCCAAGGCCGAGACGTCGTTCTTGCAAGCACAAGATTTGGGCGAGAAGCAAGACTTCGCGGGCAACAAATGTGGAGGCGTCTTTGGTAGTCATAATAGCGAAACTGTCCCGGATGAAGTTGGGACGAGTCTGAAGAGATCGAATGATGTCGGGATGGTTCAGATAACGTATGTCCACATCTATCTGACACCGCTCGTTCATGTATCCCAGACTGTTTGCCAGCTCTCGATTCATAGAGGCTTTGCTGGGATACCACACAGCTATAGCTCGTACGTGCCATAACTGCACGGGTGCAAATGATGTTGGCGAAGGAGCGGTAGACGAGTGTTCGTAAAGAGAACAAAAAAGTACTGGCACGGCGAACACAAGCTTTGCGCATAGACCCAATTGTGGCAAACAAACGTCACCCTCGTCTAACCCTTCCAGATCTCCGAATTGCACCAGACTAGTGAGGCCTCGAGGGCAGTCTCCATCATCACTATGATCCTCACCCACGGCATCCAAATCATGTGCAAGGGTACTCCTGCCATCAGCGCGAACCCCCGATATATTAACCTGGCAATGGGAGAACATCCCCTCATTGTGCTCGCAGCCAATTCGCGGGAGGTTGAGAACCTCAGCTACTCTGCTAAGCAAGTTGCGGTGATGTTGTGGGACGAACTGGAAAGTGTCACAGGACAGAACGCTTGTGAGCTTGAATTCAGAACTTGTCAGCTTAGGATAAAGTATCCCATGTCATACAGAACGTACTCGTGAACATTCCTTACGGATGAGCAATGCCTCATCATTAGCTGATTTGCCACATGCCACGTTCGCACAAGGATGACACAACCCACGTTGTACCTCATTGCTTTGAGCAATGGCATAGCATCTAGGCCCCTTGTTGGTTGTCCGTACACGTCTGTCTCCCTCCTCAAAAGAAACGCCTCCTTTTCGGCAAGGCTGGCGTACACCTCGGGGACCAAAGAAGCGATCACGGAGAGCGATGAGTTGGTGAACAACCAAGGACTGGCGCTCATGTACGGAGACTTCGTCATCCACGAGCATGATCAACATGTCATCAAAAGGCAAGTCAGACCTCCGTACGTTTCGAGCGAACACCATCGTACGAGGCGGGACCCTGATGTAGCCATTGTCTTCCAGAGTCAGAGACGAGGAGGGGGTGTCGAGTCTCGTCATTGAAGAAGCAGTTTTTTTGAGAACGTCTGGTACAACTCGGATGACCCAAGCGGTAAAGTGGGGATGGGCGAGAGGATGTCGAGGAACAACTTCTATTTCAGGGAGCTCTCGAGGACGAGAAGACGAGTGGCGTACGAAGAACCTTGAGACATCCTTTGAAGGTTCACGGCCGGTGTATAAAAAAGGAGTCGAGGGACCAACACCCGCGGCGTCGAGAGTCAAGCCTGGAACAGGTGAAGGAGATGAGGACATAGACAAAGATGGTCCTGGGAAGAAAGGGGATTGAGACATGGGCGAAGATATCCGGCTGAGCTGCAATTGAAGATGAAAACAAACGAGACAGGACACATGATGCACATGGATATGTGCACCCATGATATACCTCCATCGTTGCCCTGGATAACAGACCAAGGTCAACAAGTCTCCTTAAACAGGCGTCGTCAAAGACGGAAAAGTGAATTCCGACTTGGTAAACGGGAAAGCGTGACAGAACCTTCCATCTCGAATTCCAATGACCCCCCCCCTCCCTTTCCTCCCACTCGAGCGTGGCGCGAACATCGAGCAGCGACATTAGAAGGTGACACTTTGGCAACGAAGCGGGAAGGTCATGGCAACGTCAACAAGCAACCGGAAAATGTCTAGGAACCGTAGGTTGTGGGTCCAAGAACACGTCGGACCGGTGTGCTGCAGCATAGCCACCTGCTGTTCACCAACCCGCTCCCGGGTTGATGAACGGTCCCAATTAGGAAATAAAGTTTCCAACATGGCCCACGCCGAAGACATCTGTTCGATGGTGAAGGAAAAGTCAAGAACCAATTCAGGTGAGAGTTCCCGTCCAATGTACGCACCGTAGAACATAACAGCTTTGTTATGTAGGCTGGTGTTGTGCTTCAAGAAATGGAACATGGAAGGAGGAGATAAACATGCAAGTGGTCCAAAGACCATGAGCAATTGTTTGTCTCTCTGTTCATCATCACGTGAGCAGGTATACGTCGTCCAGAAATTTGGGTAAGGTAAGTACGCTCCCCTTCATGTACATGCATGAGATGTCGACACACTCTCTTTCAATCAGAATCCCGTACCATCCGGGGGTGCACAAACTGGTGCGACCGAAATGTCAACAACGGCTCATCCGACTCCGAACGCAAGGCAATCTATGACAACGAATGTAATCAATGAAATTGAACCCTTACGCCGTCCGAACTGCAAGAAAAAGGTCACTAGTATTCAAGACCATTGGGCACGTGTAAGAGAAACTTCTTCGTGCAAGCAGTACTGGTACGCACACTTGGACAAATTGGTCGCTGGACCTCACCAGAGGGCGGGCGCTGGGAGTGCTTCGCAAAGAGGTACGTAGTGACAGAACATAGGTAACTACTCATTTTATTTAGTTTTCAACATTGCAGAGACAAGTGCGGAGGCCATGGACATGACAGGGGACACCATCCATGTGGACGGAGGAGAAGTCGGAATGGATGTTGTTGATGAGCAGATGGAAGAGGAGGGTGGAGCTGGAACCCACGGAGTCGGTGTGAATCGAGAAGAACGACGTTCACAAATTTTCACGATAGAATTTCCTACGGGCGACATTGACGGCGAACTAAGTGATGACGATGAGGCCGAGAGCAACAATGGCGATAGATCCTCAGTACAACCCAATCCGTTTATGTCGAACCTGGAATTTCTAATGGCGAAATGGTTGAAGCAGTATGGGATCTCGGTGAGGGCGACGAAAGAATTAAGTGAGATGCTGAAAGTGAGTTGAGAGCGTAACGTGCCAAAGATGTACTAAATCAGACGCAGATACACGCCGGGGTGGAATTATCTTACGCTACGATGCGGGAGGTCAACATGAGAATTGACAGGATGCCGGACAACAAATTCCCCGCGTTCGAGAAGAGAATCATAGACGTCGATGGGTCGGAAGTGGTGTTGTTTGTACGGGATTCCCTTGCATGCGCACGCGCTCTTTTCGGAGGGAAATTGTGGGCAAACGAACTTTTACTCATGCCAGAAAGACAGTACGAAGACGCAGAACAGACGGTGCGGATCTATAACGAAATGAACACAGGCGACTGGTGGTGGAAAACACAAGAACAAATCGAGGAGCTCTATCCAGGAGCCACAATCGTCCCAGTCCTAATGGCATCCGACAAGACTCTTTTGACCCAGTACGGAGGCAAATCGTTGTACCCCCTCTACGCCACGATTGGAAACATTCCAAAGGAATTGCGCAAGAAGCCATCGACCAACTCGCAGGTATTGATTGCGTACCTTCCCACAGATAGCTTGCTCAATGTCGAGGGTGGAAGGAAACGTGTGCTGGCGCGCTTCAATCTCTTCCAGTTCTGCCTACGAATCATTTTCGAGCCTTTACGACGAGCGGGCGAGAAGGGCGAGATATGGACCACCGGAGATGGAAGGAGACGTCGATGCCATCCAGTGCTGGCAGCTGTGGTATGTGATTATCCGGAAGAATGTGCCATTGTGGGCCAAAGATACAAATGTGCATCATGTGCCGAGTTTGTGCTGTGTCGGGCTTGCTATAGCCAAGTGCATGGGGTGCATCCGTTGCATGCATTCCTGGAGATTCCGGACCATGTGGAGAGATCACAGATGCCTTCGGCGGTTGGGATGAGACAGATGAGTGAGGTGAACAATGGGAGAGGTTCAAGGAGTGAGTCGGCAAAAGAAAAGGAAAAGAGTGCGAGGATGTCCTCTTTTTCGGCTTCCACTTTTTTCATGACTCTTCGTGCCAAAAGTTTGTTGTGTATACCATTTTTTATAAAACTCAATACAATTATTAAGAACACGTGACTGCGTTCATTCTTTCCGCCGGGTGTAGTACTAGTACTCGCGCACGGACCACTTCAACGCACGCACGGGCACGGGATAAAGCAAGCTTAAGAGGGACCGCGCCAACTGCTCTGCTGCGGCCCCCATTTACAATGGTCTCGCACCATTGCTCGATATGCTCCCACAAATACCCCTCAAAAGGGGTGTGCTCCAGATGTTCTCATTATAAATGTGCCGTTGAAAATTGTAACATTCTTGTCCGGGATGAAGGGAGTACTTGTCCCGTTTGTACAGATTGCAGTGAGTGCGCACCGTTTCAACTCTGTCCATGTCTGGGCTAATTAAAGAGACAGTACGGATGGAAGCAGCAAAAGCTAGAAGCATGCATCTGTGCTCATAATAGCATTGAATCGACTCTGACAGCATCTGTCCTTTAGAGAATAAGGCCGCAGCTGAAAATGCAGCCCACAATGATCGTAAGGCGGCCGGAGAAGCAAAAAGGGGTGGAAGAAGAGGCGGTGGAGGACGACGAAAACGAAAGTAGTCGGTAAGTTCATTCACCTTCCTTGTCAATCGTACCTTTCTCTCATCTCCCCACTTCACGCAATGGCACCATTTTTCGACCACCTGCTCGATCTTTAGTCGATGCACATACTCAGCAATGGGAACGTTACCGATGATGAATAACGCCCCAAGCCCCGTCATCTAGCGTGCTATTTTCATCCCTTGCTGTATTACGCCTCCGTTTTCTTTTTTACTCGTCCTTCTAGCTGTCACTCTCGGCTCCCTATTTTCCTCGTTGTCCTTTAACTTCTGCTTTGCTTTGTTTTTCTTTTACAGCGTTGATATATGAATTTGACTATTGTGTCGATGGTCGGTCAGAGGGAGGGCGGGAACTTGAATTGGCCATGGCGAAGAGATGGGAGTCCGAACTGGTATCTCCTTTCTTTCCTCGGCTGGGCTACTGGAGCTATTACTAGTTACTGACGGGCCGTCCTTGTTGTTTTCGCCCTCGCCCTCACCTTCGCCGGAACAGTGCGAACGTTTGAGCTTTCGGAACACGGAGGCAATCTGGAGATTGAGAGTGTCAGCGCGGAAGGGCATCGGTTAACCATCCACCTTCGCATCCATTTTCTTTTTTCTTTTCTTTTTTTTTTTAGAAAAAACGGAAGATAGCAATTGTTCTCGAGTCGGCAATTTGCGAGTATGAAGAAGAAGAAAGGAGGAAAGAACAAGAGCACTGACAGGCGGTCGTGCTCGCCTGTCACTGCGCAGCGCAGAGCCATGCCGTTCACGTAGGACACGGTAGGAGGGATGGATAGGAAGGATCCGGGAAAATATCATCAGACTCGGACTGGCCTTCCCCTTCCCTGATCCGTTCAATTTCAAACTATATAAAGTTTGAAGACCGTTGAAGCACTGGCTGGAATTAGGCGCTCATTTCAAGTTTGGTTCTGTGCTCGTGCTCGTGCTCGCTCCTTCTGCCCCGCTCTCGTTGCACCCACCGTTCATGAGCCTGGGTTTGGTTATAGCTGGTACTGACATAGCTGCATGTATAGACGCACGAGCTTTATAGATATATACATACGATTCGATTCCCGACGGAGGTGGTAGAGGACTTGTATCGCTTTCCAGCGCTTCTTCAAGTTCCATTCGCCGCACTCTATCGCCGGGGCGATAGCTCTCCACTTCCACAGCGTAACTCGACCTTCTTGCTCCTCGTATCCATCTCAGCCACGCACCATTGCCTGGTCACGCTACATTGGGTCGAGAAAGCGAGAGTGAGCGTGAACGCGCCGGAGATACCAAACACTTCTACTTGCCATCGATCACCCGCGAACCGTGCGCCACAACTACGCGATGAGTTTAGATTCCCAATCGCATTCTGGAGCAGCCTGCAACAATGGTCAATCGTACGTATCGTTGTCGCATATGACGTCCTCGCATAACTCCAACTTTGACTTTCAACTTTCGAC
Organism: Hymenochaete sp. R1; assembly: GCA_019400425.1. NCBI lineage: Eukaryota > Fungi > Basidiomycota > Agaricomycetes > Hymenochaetales > Hymenochaetaceae > Hymenochaete > Hymenochaete sp. R1. Next base: position 16,270 of record JAFREE010000287.1, read on the forward strand.
ATTCTCCGAGCTTGCGTTCGCTCTGGGGTATCCTGATCCACCGGTATACTCGAGCGCCTCCAAGTGCTCGAGTGCAAAGACACCGGCGAACACGTCTGCGTCTCTGATAAGACCCGCAGGATACCAAAGATGTCAACCCGATGGCGTGCAGGATTCGGGACTGGATTCAAGTATGGTGGTTGCAGAGTGTTTGGACACTTCGGTAGCCCAGGCCCAGACAGAGCGTCGGTCGACGCCACTATGCAATCCCTCAAGGGAGCCTCCGATCGCAGACTTAGCGATATCTATGAAGCCGATAGCACCATACGTCTCGCCGATGAGCGCAACCGCCGATGAACTCATGGCGGAGTGACGTCGACGGCAACTCGAGGTGAAGAATAGAGCAGGATTGCCAGTGGGTACTGCACTGTCCCCCTCGTCTGTGCCGACGATAACCACACTGACATTCGCAATCAGCCCCCCGATCTACTCGGCCACCACAACCACTTGCACACCTTCAACGAACGAAGAAATTTCAAGCCCTTCAACAGCCGTTGACGTACCCGTGCAACCTGCCATGATGAACTCGATCTACGATGCGAAATCACAGTTCCAGCAATCTAGCACGAGCGTTATTACAAACCTAGACTCGGATAGTGAAGAAGAATACGGGCGAGGGTTCAATGGATACTCACGTGCTGAGATGGACGAGGCAGATCGAAACTTTCGGGCAGGGCTGGGTTGGATCGTCTCTTCCCGACGACATGCGCAATCACCCTCATCGATATCATCGTCGTCATTAACGTCCGTCGAAGGAGAGGCGTCTGAATTGCCGCCGGGAACAAAGTGGGCACGGAGTTGGTTGGATGCGCCACGCGCTGAAGAGGTTCTAATCCAGCTGTATGTTCCTCCAACGGCTTGTGGTGTGCGACGGAGGGAAGAAGAAGAAGAAGGGCCACAAACGAAGAAAGCTTGGGAGGTCCGGGAGAGTCAAAAACGGCGAAAGCAAACAGTGTCGACCGGAGTGTACTGGAACGAGCGCAACATGCTAATGGCCTCTAAATGGACGGAGCCGATTGGGGCAGGGCATACGATGATGGTCAACGCAGACTCGAATGCCGGATGCCGGATGGAGGAGTGCGGAATCGACGCAGACGCCAGTGCAGGGGATAAGCCACGCATAGAGTACGTCCTCCCATCCCACCCCAAACTCTCCTTTCCTCATATACTCCCCTCCTTTCAATCTCAAAGCGCTTACAAGAACCCACTCGAAGCTAATCTCACCGCACATCTATATCAGTAACGAGCAAGTCCAAACCCGTCTTCGCCGAACGCGTCAACTTGAAGAAGTGCAGCCTGGGACCCGCGAAGCCCATAAGGCGTCTCGGGTCCGGGTCGGGTTCGGAGGGTCTGTGCATAAAAGGGACAATCAATCGTTCCTGCTCTTGCGGGCAATGTGGCGCTAGGGTGCACGGGATGTTAGAGCGGATTGAGGAGTTTGGTGCTGCTGTAAACGTACGATACTACAAAAGTTTCGAGGGAGCGGTGTTTCGGTTTGCTCGGGGGCGGCTCGGAAAGGAAATCTATAGATGTGTGGACTAGTCAAATCGTGCACGGGGACACGGGCTTTTCGGGATGGGTGGAGAAAACCGCGAGTTACAATTTCCGCCGGTTTTAGAAACCGCACGGTTACATAGACTGGAGTCTCTCAGATCCGCGGTTTCCAAAACCGGCAGTATGGTTTCCACATGTCTAAATATTAATATATTACTAA
>JAFREE010000288.1:0-17379 GCA_019400425.1 Hymenochaete sp. R1
CTTGCCGTCGACCTGGGTTGAGGATGATATTGGGCCGATACCGGCGGGGCTTTTCCTGCACTTCTTCCTTCAACTCGCCCCCCCCCCCCCTCTTGCATCCCCCCATACGTTTTCAGAACCGCCCGGGTAGCGCTTGTGCTTAATGGGCTTACTTAGGAGTGAATCAGGGGCATGGCCAACTTTGGCCATTCCTAAGGCATTGCCGCTATGATTTCTGAAAGGACCGGCATGGCCCTCAATTGCACCCCCCCCCCCTCCCCTTTTCCTCTCTTTCTCTACCGGCTCCGAGTTGACGCATGTGTCCCCCTGCATTCGCGTCTTCAGGATCAGGGGATTTTGGTTGTAAGTGCCTTAGCCTCATTGTAGCCCGCGGCTCATTTAAACATGCAAGCAGCCCTGCGCAATCAGCGAGTTTGACCCCTGTGCCAAAGCAGGCCAAGCGAACTTGAAGGGAGGGACGGAAGTGATGGAGAGGCGCAGCGTCCGCAGTGGGATTGGCAAGCAGTTGTGGATCTGCAGGGCGTTTGGAAAATGGTTGAAAGAGGCGTCGGTCTGCACTCCTGCCGCCCCCAAGCTTGCCATCGAATGCGGCGGCAGCAGGGCCGCCAATTTTGCGAAGCGTCGGGCAAGAAGGGCTGTGGCAGGGATGGGGCTGCGGCTGAGGGGTGTCTGGAAAGGAAGCAACTTGAGCAAATTTCACGCTTGCTGCGCCCCAGGTGTGTGAGTCCACTAGCCCAGCCAACCCTGCGACTTTGTGGAATAGATCGCTGCTGCCGTCGTTGACTTTCTACAATGTGCCGATCTCAGTTCCCCCTTGCATGCTGACTTTCTTCAATGCAACCGCATTGCGCTTTCAGTCCCTGCACTTTCCCTCCCAAACGCAAAGGTCGCCCTGGAATCGCGATCATCGCCCCCAAACCGCGTTTGTCCTTCGTCTTCCTTCGCACGGCCTGCCGCCATTCCCGTGGCTGGCTCCTACCATCATTGCCCCGCCTCCCTTATCCTCTACCCCACTCAATGCTTTGCCTCCCGTTGTCCCCTCAAAGGGTGTGCTCCGCGTCTTCTTTTGGCCTGCCGCTCAGCTTGCTCATTGGCGCTCAAACAGGAGCCCGTTTCTCCCCCCAACCTTGCCCATCCGATTTGTCTTCAGACCACCCGCGGACACCTCATGCGCCAGGTAAGGGGAGTGGCAGATTTGGCCCGCTTTCTGGACGTGCTGTCTGCAGTCAAAGCTGGCAAAGGTAAGGAACAGTCTCAAGGATCCACCGTCAAGGATTCGGATAGTATTGGCGCCATTGCTGTTGTGAGGCGCGGCCCACCCGCAACCACAGGCAATTGAGCTGGTTGTTTTTAGAGCCTTAGGCCTGCGATCGTAAGCTTAGCTGGGCGGGGGCGTCAGGTGTTAGGCACCTGGGCTGAGACTTCTACGGATGCGCAGGCCGGGGCAACGGGCGAGGCTTTGGACGAGATGAGGGCACCGGATGCTGGTGCGTTTAGGGAATACCGACCGCATTTACCCCCAACAAGTTCAATGAGCAAACCCTCGCCTCTCATATCGTTTCTTCTCAGGCAGGCGCCTGAGTTTGAATATCCAGGCCGATGGGTATCTTTCATCGGGCGATGCCCCGACGCATTGAATAAAGCCATTGGGGTGGGGGGATTCTCAGCTGCAGTGCTTGACGGGGGATGGGTGGAGGATGCAGGGAAAGTGACCAAAAGCAATGTGCAGTATGGCGGGCACAAATTTGTAGAAAGTGGATGGATGCGGAAGGCAAGCTCGTCCCGCCCCTTAATTGCTCCCCTTCGTCGTGGATTCAGGCCTCAAAGCAGCAATGACGGAGCCTGCAGAGCAGAGTATGCACAGGGAGATGTTGTCCGGGAAAGGGGAGATCCGACGCGGACCAGGGAGCAGCTCTGTGCGACCGGTCCCATCATTGTCAGCTTGCTGCGGGTTGGGCAGGTATAGGCGGCTTGAATGCGGGACATGGCCCCTGTAGAGACAGCCGCAGGTTTAAGTTGCCAGGCGCGGGCTTGAGTTCACAAGTCCTCCCAGTTCTCACACCCACCATTTTCAGATCTATGTTAACAAAGCCGACAACCTTAGTCTTCTCATTCCGTCCGTCAATGTCATTCTTTGAACTTTTTTGTCCCACGCGTGATTCCCTTGGCTCTTCACAGCAGATTGAGACGGATCCTGTGCTGCCAGTCTTGGACACAATGAGCAAGCCCTGGGCGATCCTAGCGTCGCTACGATTTGGGAGGTTGCAACCTGCATACAACGGTTGAATTTACCGTCAGCTTCGCTTTTACTCCCGATGCACTCGATGCCGGACGCATTTCAGCTGCTCAATAAACTCCTATTTCAATAAGCGTTGCAGACCCAGGCGCCCCTGCAGAGATTTCTGCATAAGGTAAGGTGTGGCGTTACATAGAACACGGAGTGAAGAGATGGGAGAGGGAACGGGCCATTTATTTCTATGAAAGGCTTTTGTAGAACATGGTCGGGTGAGTCAGAGAAGGCGCCGTGTTTCAAGAAAGCAGTGTCAAAGTGCATGTAAAAGGGCTGGAGGAAAGGTGGATGGCTCTGCAACGCTTCTAGGAGCGGCGCCGCCAGACACCGGCTGCTATGCAGATACAACCCTTCGATGGCTGCTAAGGAGTTACAATGCTGCGAGGTTGAAAGAAAAGGTCAAGGAAGGGGGCGAATGGGGGCGGGGCGAGCGAGAGCGCCTAATCAAAATTCGCAGAAATGCGCAAATCTTGCGATGGCCGGGATGGGTAAGCGGATCATTGGTCGCTAGAGATCAATATTTGAAAATTCGCGTTACACATTAGGAAGGCATAGCGACGAAAGGATGGGCCCGTTTCCAAATCTGGATAAGATTCAGATTTAAATTTAAAGTTAGCTTCCGTCTCGCCGCGCCGCGCCCTGGGCAGTCGCCGCGAATGAGTCAATTAACGGCTGCCTACCGCTGCCAGAGCCGCCGCAGCGCCAATGCCAATGTGAGCAATTCTGAAAACAATTCATTCCCGCCCGCGCCCACAACCCTAGTCCAGCGCACATACACTCACACACCTGCACATCCTCCTTTTTCTCCTTGACATCTTCATCCCTTCGATCGTGCCTTGAGCCCGACAAACTAAGAAACCTTTCCTTCCGCCATGCCAGGAGAAGACGACATATATTGCATGCTCTCTCGAATAAAGGGAGAAGGAACCCTTGCGCCATTTGCCATCACTCCATACAGTCCCTACTTCAACGTCGAGCCCAAATCCACATTCCGTGCCTTTATGGACCAGACAATGGATATGTTAAGGAAAGCTTTCGACCTTGAAGACCAAGATCTCTCAAGCAATATCCTGTGCTATGAAGTTTCCTGGAGCAAAGGCGAAGTCGAAGACGTCCTCGGGACAGACACTCCCCTTCCATATCAGAAGCTCAGAACCGGTATGGGTGAGGACCTCGTACGGGACCTGTTCGCCGCCGAAGATCTCCCAAGACTCATCGACGACCACCGCAAACGCATCATACGGCTCTCAGTGGCCCTACCGATGGACTTTGTGCTGAAACGCAAGAAGCTCCAAAATGCAAAAGGTATGCATCCAAGCCCTATATTTTCTTCACGACCTATCTCACACATTTCTCCGATCCCGCTTCGTTAGAGATTCCTGGTCTGTAGCAGTTCTTCTTACCTCTCGCCACCAGCGGTTCTGAGCATTACATCGTGTACTTTATAGCACGAAGGGGGTTCGACTCGACTTCTCTCAATCAGATCAACTCTGATTACCCAGACGTTCTGATGAGCGTGAGGACAATAACCCAGAAAGACATTACAGATGAAGACCTGCAAGACAATAAAGTCTTCATTAAAGAATTTTTGTGGGAAAATCTGCGAGGGGCAGTGAGAGATTTTGTCAAAAAGCTGCCAAAGAACCCAGATCGCCAATCGGGTGTCGGTCAACTGTTCGAAAGGGTTTGTGTTTGTCGCCTGTTGCTTTTTACTACATACACCGTGCGCTAACTTGCTAGGTTGTTGGACAAAGGCTTCGGTGGGAAACGAAATGTCCTCGGGTCCTGGCTCAGAACAACAAGAAGCATCGGCGCAAAGTCAAAGTAGGGCGCTTTTTCGCGATCAAAGCTTCGCGGTCTTCTGCGTGGCCCATTCAATCCTAGCGGAAAGCTATGGGCCTAATCTATGGCAACCCGTTGGCCATTTGACCGAGCGTACGGCCGGTGTGCTCTTTTTCGACTCTTTGCGATCATTTTGCTCCTCAAAAAGGTGGACTAATGTTGATTTTGAGTGGTTAAGGTACGTCAACCGCCATAGTTTTCTTTCTTTGGTTTCTTATCTTTACATCTGCAGCTCTGCCCAAAACTGGCCATGGCCGCTCAAACACAAAGTTATCGACACCAACAATCTACAGTCCTACGTCCCTCGAAATGATTTCGCATTGTGGTTGGATGGGTTTCCACGACTTCTGGTTGAGGTCAGAAGCGCAAGCTCCAAAACGTCCCCCGACTACAAAAGGCTAAAGTTTCAAGGAGCAGCCATTGTCAGAATTGCGGAAACAATATTAGATGAGCGGCGCAAGTCCGAGGTCTCAAAGGAAACAGGGGACGAAGCGGTCAAGCATGATCCTTCTTTTTTTCTTCCCATATTATATATGGAAAAAGACGGCCCAGCCGAACTTTCGTACATGTTCAAGGTCGGGATGGACGTAAGTACTTTGTTTATTTGTTGGCACGGTCGTTAGTCTCGTAATGTTGTTTGAATAGGTATACTACGTTCCAAACTCACATGAGGTGAGAGTACGCGGCGGGAGACTCTCACTCCTTTTCGAACTTTATAGCTATATAGACTGGATTCGAGGGAATGGGCGACTAAATTTGACCGGAGGCCACGAAGTAATAAGGAAGCTCACCCGGGCAAAACCAGAAAGTTTTCTTACTTCTCAAATAAAACGAACCTGGGGAGAGGTGAGAGGAGCGCCCGGGCCTGAAGGGAAAAAAGCGCGATTTGAAGGGCTGGGAATGCAGTTACATATTTCCGATGCTGAATCGTAACGGTATGTGGTTCCTTTCAAGTTCCAGACCCCTTGTATGCGCCTTCATACTTTGGTCGTCAGAATGTCTGAAGTAGCGCCTGCGCTGACAATGCCAAACAGGGCAAGCTTTAGCACGGACTGAAAGACGGGTGAGAAAGCTGTGTTTATTGGTATGTTGGCGTTCAGGTTGAGATATTGAAGGTAAAATGCAGCAGCGATGGCAGTCGCATAGTCAATGATTGCCTCCTAATATGACCCATCAAACGTACACGACCATAGCTTCGCACGCGTTTTAGAATTACCTTTGCACATCGAATAAATTTCCCTAAGACATACTCAAAGGCCTTAATAAAGCAACATGAAACCTATCTCCGGTTTCCAAATCTCTTCCAATCATAATTATTTCATGCAGAGCGTTCAAATTAGTATTCATCAGAATATCCACGCCAGCTCCTTGAGAAATATTTTAGTCAATACAAAGGGTAACAGCCTCTTTTGTTGCAACGTCGCATCATTCGAAAGTTTAGGTTAAAAAGTTTTTTACCGCTGAGTTTTGTGAGCTGATTATAGGAAGTCAGTTTCTGACCGGAATATAAAGCTTGCGCCTACTGCAAACGTACGGAAACGGTCGTCGTAGTTTTTTGAGTGCAAGTGTGAAGTTCAATCATCGAATAAAGCATGGAAGGACTGGGGAGTAATGGAATCAGCAAACACCCTATCATGGCAAAGAATAAGACTACCTTTGGGGGAAAGCTTTCTCTTTGAGTGAGTCCCATTTCCTCCTCCAGTTCATCATACTCTGAAGCTGAGGCCCTCCGAGCGTGCTGTCCATCCGAAATGCCCTCGCCGATCTCCTCACCTTCACCTTCGAGCACTGCTGCAAACTCGTCGGCATCCTTATCCCCAATACCAAGGCCGGATTGTCGAGTAACTTCCATATCTGCAGGAAAGAGGGGCTGAGATTGTGATAGAGGAGGTGCGAAAGTGATGTCGTGACTCTTGTCTTCGTCGACAAACATATTTGAATCCATCCCGTCCTGCGCCATGGCACTGAATGGGGCAGCCGGTGCTGCGCCAGGTGTGAGCTGATTATGATGACTTACATTCAATTCGTGTTTTGGTTCATTATCATTGTTACCTGTGCTGATCCTTGGCCGAGAAGGAGCGGGGGTTCCACTGTTGTCCGAGGGTCACTTCGCAGCCGCCACGACGCCTAACGCAATCCGACTTCCAGCACGAGCAGGTTGCGTCCTTCGTACTTGCGATTTGGGTACATCCACGGCTTCACGCAAGTGGTTTGTTGCGATGTCAAAAAGCATTATGTAGTCTTCCGCCTCAGCGTTGACATATACCGATTTTTCATTCTCTGTGAAACGAATGTCGAGGGACGTGCTCAGGGCATCGGCGAGTAAGACCGTGGCCTGGACGAAGAACAATCGATGCGTTATTAAGGATAATGCAAAATGACACATATGTAGAATTCCCGCAAGAAGAAAGCAAGCGTAACGGGCGACAGGCTGATGTCGCACCGATCGAACTCTTCTCCACTCAGAGAAAGCTCTGACGCTATCTGTGATCTCCCTAAAGACGACAACCGATTAATTTCCAATAACTTTTCAGCGAGACTAAACATATTCATATACCCTTTTCGTAGCTTTTATCTACACTCTTCACCTTCACTTCCGCCTCGTCGAACGTCCAAACAAGCTCCGGATCGTTCTTCTTTCCCCGAGCATTCGGGAAGTATCATCTCCTTCACAACGCAGGTCTGCATGACGAGACGACTTTCGTATAGGTCATCCCGCATGACCAGTGCTTCATCACTTGATGGGACATTGAGCAAGAGCCGATGGGTTTTGATTACACCAAGCCTACAATGGAGTCTGACAATAAGCCTGCTTTTGAGGGAGCCTTCGCTCTCGAGTATCTCCTCTTCCGGAGTGTCCGCGCCATCTATGATGGTCAACTCGCATTTCTAGACGCCCTTTTCATTGTTCCGGTGTTTCAAAATAGCCAACAAAGTCTGAAAATTGATCAATTATAGGTTTGATAGGAAATCGAACCATATCACTTGCTTTTGTTTGAAGCTGGCACTTGAGAAGGACGCTACCTGTTTCATGCGATGCCTCTCAATCACGATTACGTGACGGCCCAGCAGACGGATCGGTACCTTGGGTCACGACGTATTTGAGAAGAACGCTCGTCTGTACGTGAAACTACAGAAAGCGGATTTGGCTTGGTTCATAGATGTTAAGGCGAGCCTGTCCTTGGAGGCGTGGATTGTAGCGTCGCCGCCATATCGTGATATGCAGGTAAGAGCTCTTGCGAAGGCTTTTGTTTTCATAATTATATTGTTTGTTTCTCGTATATAGAGAAGTTCGCATACGCTTGAGAGCTCGAGCCTCGAGCGTTGCTTGCAAATGCATGGTCGTGGTAAGAAATTAAGGGAAAGCGGATCTCAATTGACGCGTCGCGACACGTCAAACAGCTTGGCCAAATAAGTAGAAATATTTTATACGAAATCGACCAGTAGTAATACATATAGTAGAAAGATGCTACCAACGGCAATTTTTGCAGTGATCATGCTTTTGTCGCTCTCAAGACCATCTCTTCCAGCGAAACAGCCTTCGCATCCCCATCTTCGGACGGTATCCAAGCCGCATCATCAAGAAGATAGAACGTCGCCCCTCCCTTCCCATCAATGTTCTCAAAGACGCAATGTAATGGTAATCGCGATTTCGTGTCGACTTTTCCAGCAGACATAAACAGTAGGTTGTGAGACGCGACGAACTCTTCCACAATCTCGCGGAACGTGATTCCTGCGTGCGAGTGGCCGAGGGTCGTTGTCGCGTAGTTGCGCTTGCGTTGCTGATACTAGGTGACGGGGCGCGGGTAGCACGGTCCCGCTTTGGCAGCTTTGTCGGAACATCCTTCCCAAGCTTAAGCGCTTGGTTGATCATTTGCAAACCGCGAGTGAATCCCTGCTCGACGGCTGGAATCGTTCGCACATCCTCAGGGAACGTGTTCTTCTAAAATTGATACCGCTGCGCCACTTCCTCGAAATTCGCCGCTGGTTGAATGAGCCATAGATGCAAGACATCGAGCCACTTAGGGAAGAACTCCTTTTCGAGCATCTGCGCATAATGGAAGGCCGTTTTTAGACCACGCGAAAGTGAAAGTTAAAGAATTCATAATCTGGTTCCGCGGATTGATGCGGAATTCATCACGAAGGAGTGCACCAAGTTTGGGAACGGCATATTTGAGCAACAACTCCTCCCATTGCTTCGAGCCGAAGATCTAACACACAATTAGTACAGGGACGGAACGAAAGAGAGTAGAAGAACAACATCTTTCCACGGTAGCATGTCTTTTGGAACCCCCTCGCCCGGTGACCATGAACGTAGAATACTCTTGATTTTTCTCCGGGCATCGTCCACGAAGGCCTCCTTTCTTAGTCCAACATGTGGCCGCCAGGAAAGGGCCATTGGTTGTAATGAGAACTCGTCCCTTTTCGGGCTCCATTTTGAGATAGCTGATGCTACTTCGAGTAGAACGAGTTAGTCAAGTATGTTGTCTTTGATGAATCGAGGAAGCACGCTGGACCATGATTCATATAGCTTGACAACTGGGGACGGTATGGATGGCGACCAACCATTACTGAAAGCAAGCGATAGGCCGGTGCCTCTCGTTGACGAATATAACGCACATACTTGATCTCTGTTCTGTAACCACACGTTCCATAGAAGACTTTCGTAAGGCGTCATCGATTGATCACCGTTAAAAAAAGCATGAGCAACTATACGAGCATATCTGACCTGCCTTACAGTTGAGCGACTTGAGCGGCTACTGTATTTGACTTCGTACCGTAAACGTCCATTAGCATATTATTTACAGGCTCAGTGCTTGATATTCTCAGAGTCGACCGCCACTTGAGCAGATGATCACTATGCGCAGAAGGCTCGGCCAGCAGAACCCAGGTAGCCATAACTCGCCTGAACTGCAATTCTGCCAGCGGAACGAGATAGATCATAAAGGAGGAGGTACTTACGGTGTGTGCTATAGCGGCTATAACAATCTCGTCCAGTCGGTACTGGTCGTATTCTTTCGAGTAACCAATTACAAGCTTATCCACAGAGTGCGAGAAGGCGCCAAGCGAAGGTTTGTATACTGACGGTGTTAGTTCCTTTATTTTCGAGCTGATATCATCAACGGCAAGACGAATCGCCTGCAATTTCTGAATTACTGTACCTATGTCAGGAAACCATCCTAGCTCAGAGAAGAACATACACACCGTCTGCTTCAAGCTCGACCCTCCTCCTCAGCTTCACATCTTCCCTTTGTATCCACTTTTTCCGCTCTGAGGTACCTCTACCTTCATGGGCGAAGCCTTCCAGCTGAACACGACAGTCTTCAGTAATAAGGCGTAAGTTGTGTCTAACTTCTGGTATTCGAGCTGGGTCGGTACAAGGCGTCCATGAAGCCACTGAAACGTCCGAAAGGGAAGACACTTCTCGTAACTGTAGTTGATTTTATCACCGTGGCAGACATGTAATTGAGACAAGCGCACTGTAGCTCCGGTAGCATCGATGATCTTTCCAACGCCAGGGGGAGCTTCTCCACCTGCCACTGCAATAATTTCTTCATATCTTGTGCTCCATTCGGACCTTCATTTTCTTCGGCTTCTTCCAGACTTCCTCTCCTTGCGATTGCACTTTGGCTTTGGATTTCTTCCCTTGCTTCGATGGTTTCTCCTCCGAGTCGCCACTAACAACTTCTCCTCGCCTACGAGCTTCGGCCTTGCTCTGTTCCGTCCGCTCCTTGAATCCTTTGAACGCAACATCCATCCCCTTTGGCCGTAGTTTCGATTCTACAGGGGTGACAACGCCGCACCCTCTTTTCCTAGTCCGATACCTGTTTGCCCCCCCCCCCCCCCATCTTGGACAGCATTTTTGAGCCAAAAGATCCCGATAATTTGTTGAAAGCCATCTGGTCCGCCAATGAAAGAGATGTTGACGAGCGAGGAGGCGGTTGAGCGGAATCACTCCGGACGAAAGACCGCTTAGGTCTTGAGCCGAACGCAGTTAGAAGAGCTGACTGGTTGTCGTTGTTTTCGGGTGTAGGGCGTGAAGAGCCGATTCCTTCTTTGCTACCGATCCCACCCCTGCTTGCACCAATCCCACTTCAACTTGCACCGATGCCAAACCCGCCAAAGCCAAAAGCAGGCACCTGGCTAGAGGCATTCTCCTTCGATGTTTCATGAGTTCCTCCTGTAGGAGGACTTTCCTCGTCCTCTTCTTCCAAACGGACTCTGGGGGATGGGGATGGGGGGGGGGGGGGACAGAAGAATCGCTGACATTCTCTTCGTTCACAGATTCTTGAGAGTCTTGTTCATCGTCTGACTCACCGGCCTTCTCTTCTTCCGAGCCGGACGATTGTAGATTTTGCTCCTCGGTTATTTTGACCTTATTGTCACTTGCAATAAAAGTGGGGCTCTAAGGAAGTTATGAGCACTTACGACAGAATATTTCGACAAGGTAGCCGTCCTAAACGTACTTTGTCCAATCGCTGTTTCTCTGGCTTTGTTTTCCGACCGCTAAATCCTTCATCTTCACTGTCTTCACCAAAGATACCGTAAGTTGCAGAGTCCCTCCCGTTACCCCTCCGTCTCCGCTTGTTTTGAACAAGTCACGCTCTGCGCGTTCGTCTTCGTTTAATCCAAAATCATCGATTTCGTCATTGGAGCTCATTGAAGCATCCGATTCGTCTCCATCGTCTAAATCGCGCTTTCTCCTGGCCATATTTGAAGGAAAATAATGAGCAAGCGACAGTAGTGGCGAGAGGAGTCGCAGGCCAGTCGATTACCAGAATCCTGCGCCAAAGAACTCATCTAAGATTCTATCCACGTCCACGTGCTTTATTCCACGCTTGTTCCGCTTTGTCCACGTCCACGCTTGTCTGACCATTACGTAAAGTATTCTTGGACGTTCCTCCGGCTCAACTCATCCTCCTTTCAACCTCCTTTGCCTTAAGTTCTGCCGGACGAGTATGGGCTGAAAAGTACCTCGCACTTTACAGCTCACATTCAATGCTCACTTCGTCGGGAAAGTGCTGATAAAGTACGGCCCAAAAGAAGCGATCGTTAGTATTCTCTTTGTTCTGGCAGGCGGCAACGTTGGTTTCGTCGGATAACGATGGGTATCTACGACGTCCGTTGCTTCACAGATCACACTGTAGAGGAGAAGACTCTATTTGAGCGTTTTGAAGAGACCTGGGATAGGGGTCATCACTAAATCTGCTTGCTGTGATGATGACCTTGTACACGCACGGCGCTCGACGCGAGGATGCCTGTAAGCAGCATTACGCGCACAGTGCAGAACGGGTCGTAGTCCGCATCTAGGTTCTCCCTTATAAAGTGCAAATGCGAATTGCCTTCAGCGCAATTCCTCAGCCACCAACTAATAACGCGTTTCTGATTATCTGCCGTCCATCTTATCAGTTGAAACGGCTGAAGCGATTTTGTTGTCTCACTCACCCGTTGATGTTTACTTAACGTTTGTTTCAAAAGGGCTCTTGGAACCATACCATATCGTTCGACAGAAACTCAAACTCGACGCATGCTTTGTCTTTGGTGCGCAACTTTCGGGTTTTCGACTGGAGAGCAACAGAATATACACTGCTGTTGCTCACTTCCCTGCTCAACATCAGCGGCTCTTCCTCACCACCTTCAATGGGACACCAGCATCTCGTCCAGCCAAATCAAAGTTCAATCTTCTCCCAGCCATTGACATCAAAAACACGATTCGCATCTCTGATTCGGATGTCGACGTTCAGGGCATGATTCAAGACACCATACGAGAGCATATCGACCCCGCATGCGCCAAGCAGCACTGGAGACTGGTCGTCAATACGAAACTAAATCTTGTCCTTTTTGCGTGGCATCATTGCCCTGGAGATGGCCGAAGTGGCCTTGCAGTGCTACAGTCCGTCATAGCTGCCCTCAACGCTGCCGACCTCCCTCCATGGGACGGCTCACCGGTCCCAGTCCCGTCAAACGTGAAGCTGGACCCTCCACTAGACGATCTAAGAGATTTATCCGTCCCTTTGGGCATTCGTCATCCTCACTCTGATCGGCCTTATCAAACCTAAATGGCTGAAGAAGAGGAAAGTATGGACGGGGAACGATACCCCGAAGTCGATACCAACCCACTTCCACGGACGGATACGAATCATCACGCTGTCGCCGACTATGACTGCACTTCCACTCAAGCCATGCAAGGCTCACAACGGGACGCTGACACCCCTCATACATGAGCTCACAGTCGCGGCGATATCCAAGCGACTGGAGCAGCAATTCAAACCGGGGTAATACAAGCACCTCGCCAGTTCCACCGCCATGTTCCTATGTCCCTATACCGACCTCCCCAACTCGGTCATGGCCGAAGTCGTCTCTACCAACTATGAGTCCCCGAAGATCACTGCGAGTTTTTCATGAGACGCAGTCTCGTCGAACACCAAACGACTGCACGACGCAGTCCAGAAGTCGCGCAAGAACGTGGGGTTGATCAAGTATTTGCTCAATGGCTACGTTGGTTTCTTTATGGGAAAACTGGGGAAGAAGAACGTGGGGAGCTTTGAGGTTTCCAACCTTGGTGCGGCAGGGCGCTTACTCGACTCGGAGAAAAGTTCGATCGAGGGGATGTGGATGGTAGAGGATATGTTCTTCGCTCAGGACGATAGCGTCATTGGCGCCGCTCTGAAGTTCAGTTGTGTTGGTGCATCTAACGGAGGTATGAATGTGACCGTTACGTGGGGTGAGCATGCCGTAGAGGATGGATTGGCGGAAAATATTGTCGAGCAATTCGAAAAAGAAATCAATTTTCTTGTTGAAATCGGAAAGTAGCACCTTTGTTTGGGTTGTTATGTGCTAGAGGAAGTCGTGATCTGGTTGTTCGCTGGGCCGCCATACTGCAGAACAGCGAATCAATGCATATATACATACTTTCCCTAAGTTATGAGTACATTACGGAAATTAGTCGGCGATAGCTTTAAAGTGTAAGATGCACCGGCGAGCATTGTTACAGGAGAATGCAAATGACGATGAGCAATGGAGTAGACAGAAAAGAACAAAATGTGTAGGAATAAAAAGAAACGGATGGATACACTCCAAATTCCCTCTTCTTACCCCAGAATGGTCCGTAACTTCGCGCTACATTTCACCTTCGGATGCACCATCACCTTTTTAGCATGAAAATTCAACACCTGCAGGCCCTCCAACGAAGTAGCCTGCGACAAAGCAACCTGCTACAAAGCAACATACGCCTGCCCTTTTTCGAAGATCCTCGCCAAATCCACGATGACGCGCTCCAGCGTCCGCCCTGCGACGTGTGTATTGGTATCGCCCACGAGAGGACGAGCGGGAGCTGCGTCCTGCTCACCTGGACCTCACCGTCCGGAAGCTCGACCTTTAACGACCCCGGGACGACCGGCTAGAGTTGTCCCGTCTTACTCTGCATAGGCGGTTGTTTCGCTTTATTTGCGCCCCCGTCGGCTTCGTCGGGGCACAGCCCTTCGTCCTCAGCCTCAGCGGCCTTGGCTTGGCTTGGGGCCATGAAGCTTATGACGCGCCCGACGCTCTCGTTCATGAGCGTCTCGTCGACGTTTTTGATGAGCATGACCTATGCGTCGACTTTGAGGGTGAGTTCGTCGGGCGCCATGAAGTTGGCGAGGATCTTCTCGTTTTGGTTTGGGTCTTTGAGGGACCCGCCGTCGGAGGCGCGGAAGGTATGTTGTTGAGTTGCTAGCTTGCCCATTCTGCTGCTGTTGAAACGGTCAACGTCTTCGCGCCAAGGGAAACTGTGCATGGATAGTAGATTATAAATGAATAATGGTAATTGTAAGAAAGAAAGACCACACAATTCAGTAACGGCAATACCATCATCGTCGCATTGTATCTCGCACGTTAAAGATTTGAAGAGTAAGATGGACTTTGAGCTCATTCTCCCCAAGTGCATTTCGTTAAGCATATCAACGAAACCTACTATCAGCGCACCGCATTAGTTAAAACCTATAATCAGAAGCGCATAAAATCACTCACGCTCAACCTTCTGTCGGAACACCTTTTCCAAGTTGTATGTATGCCCTCCAATCGTATTATCCCAGGTCTAGAGTAGAGCCCCGTGCGGTGCGGAAACCGCAGTAATTGTCAACCACTGATCTTTGAGACTGACGGTTTTGGAGTTGGCGGTTGTGGTTCTTTCTGCAGCTTCAAAAAAGAGTTTTTTGGAACTGGTGTTTGCGATTTCTTCCGTCGTTCCGAAACAGCTTGATTCAAAGATTCGAGATTGCGGTTTCCGCACTGCACGGGGCCCTAGATTCTTCTTGAAGTAGTGAACAGGACCGAGACTCTCACCGAATAAGCCGCGCACAGATACGCTAGAACACCAACATTTTCAACGAAACGAGCGACAGGGATCATTGTAGAAAAATTGGTAAGCACCAGCGAAAAGTTGGATGCGGACGAGGACTAGGGCGAGGAGAGTGAGAGACTGAGAGTTCTACAAGTTTTGCTGAGAAATGATCATGCTGAGCGAGCGAATTCATGCACGCTCCGGGTAAACCGTATAGCGACGTTTCCTTAGGAGAACGATGAGCTGGACCTTGTCACCTTGTCCGTCTTCGTAATAAAAGGTGAGGGATCCAAAGATAACTTTGGATGATCATGTTGTTGGTTATCACGAGTATTGCCAAAAATAATACTATCTTATACATAGCTTTCAAAGGAAAGTAGCTCAAACTTACTTAAAGCCCAGCTTCAAATTGGCAGCTTCGGACTTCTACGAGAAGGCTAGTAAGTTTTTTTTTAGTTTATGATCGTTACACTCGCACTCGCATGTCTAATATACAACTTGAATGCTCACGGAGGTTCTAACACCCGCAACGTTTCTACTGCAACTGTTACTCTTCATAACTCTAGTACTTCTACAAACTTTCGTCTCATTCTTGCAGAGGAGTTTTGCCATTAAAAGAAGTACGAAAAGTAGTGAATCTACTAGTAGTGATGTAGGTTGACCTGCCATCGCCCAATGAACGGTTATTTGAATGAGCATGCGGTACAAAGCATGTTTTTCATGATGTTCGCCTTCGAGACCCATCATTACTAGTACTATATGACTCAAATAAGCGAAAACAATAGAGCTTGATCTCAATGCGTGCGGTACAGTCCTTCGCAAGACCAGCTTCAAGTTGAAGCTTCCAAGTTGTGAGTTAACACGAGTGCTACTCAGGCCTCGAGTGAGGCCAATGTTAAATTCCTTGGCTTTCGACATAGGCACGAAGATGTAAACTAAGTGAAAGAATGTGGAATTCGAAACTCAACAAGTAAAATTGACCATAGCTTCGATCATAATTCCCGGCCTTACAACCGTGTAATATGGTTTGGGGTGCAGGGAAAATCCGTAAACCAGACTCTCAGTAGGCTGTTCCTATCAATAGACCTCTGCCATTCTTGAACGATAGTTGGTCTTGTTCACGTAAGCGAAGCAATCCACGTTGAAGGGAAAGCATCTCCAACTCCAACGGATATGGGCTTTTTCCTGGACGAGTGAGGGAAGAGGCCCGCTCGTATAGAGCCCTCATCTGAAAATGAAAAGCCCCGATGGCCTAAAGGGAGAGAAAGACAATGAAGGTTAGAATGAATTATAAGAATGGAGAGTAAAAAAATCATACTTGCTCTGTCCCTCGGACGTGGCCCAGAGCTCTGTCCTTGAGAAAATGCAAGTCGTTAATCACCTCAAGGCGTCTCTTGATGTCTGCCATTTGGTTTCGATTACCGCCCCACATTGTCCGGAATGAAGCGCGCATTTGAATCATTTCGGATTTCAACCCAGCTTCTGCCACAGCCAAGACCGGTGCCACGGCACTCAAACTTCCCTTCAGTTCTGAGAGTACACTAAGGGCTTCTTCGGCGGACGAGGCGTGTCTCGAAAGTTCGTACTCAACACCTTCGAAGGAGGCCTTGACGAGTGCTTGGGGCGACATTCTATTCATTGCTATGGAGGAAATGAAATCAAGGAATGCCTTAGGCATGCCATAGGGCGTTAAAGATCCTTCTTCAGGAGAGTTGCTGATGAGATCGTATAAGGATGTTGTACTAACATATGAAAGTTAAGGTCAAGATGTGGTTTGTTATTGAGAATGCGAAACTCACCTATCCAAAGTTCCTGATGTTTCTGCTTCTAGTTTCTGCAAGCTTCTCAAAACAAAGTTTGCCGAGTTATCAAAGGATGCCAGGTAGCTTGTCATGATCGATTTAGAAGGAAGATCTGAGGCCAAGAGGCGCGCTTGAAACTGGACGATCGCTCTTTCCGCCTCTGCGAGTCCGTAGAAAGGGCCAGATTCAGGCTGCTGCTGCAGCTCAGGCATCTTTCTGTTATTCGAATTATCAACTTCGAAGCTGAAAAATAATGATTATACGAGCCCGGGAGTGGGGTGTTCAGACAGTCGTCAGCGAGTCTATGTGTGGCTGCACTGTGGCAGAGCCAAAACACGAAACTTACCCATCGTCTTCTCCTGGGCTCACTAAACACCAGGGCAGCACCCTTCCAAAAAGCGGATACAAGCACAAAGATCCAGCTTTGACTCGGATGGAGCCCAACAATGCGCCCGAAACTGCCACTAAAAACCACACGGCAAGAACAAGGGCAAACGGCCGCTTGATCGCGGCGAAAAAAATGTGCAATACTTCACGACTGTATGTAAACGCGGCCGCCCCCAACTTGCCTAAATGTGTGAAGGTAACCCGACAGGGATGCCAGTGGGTGTAAGCGTTCTTGAGGTGCCGACGAAAGTTTGAGCTCTGTGCTTTCCAAGTATTCGACAGTGACAGTTTTTTTAAAAAAAGGTGGCTCTCTCAGTTATCAAGGATACAGAATAAGATGCGACTGTAAGCTGACCTGAACAGGACCTAGAGGAGCGCTGTGGGTTATACTGCTAGTGTTGCCCTCGAGTTGCAGATCGGCGAGGTCGGCAGTGAGTTCGTTGTAAGTTTTTGTTGGGGAAATTCGATGGGAGAGTGGGGGGTAGGTATGTACACTTTTCTTTGATGGCGGCGGTAAGGGAAAGTGGTCCGAGTCGATAGGTTTTGTCAACGACCTACGACGGAATGAGAACATCATGCCGGGCGTTGGGCGACCTTTCAAGTTGGCGCTAATGATTGATGATGATACCATTACTTTAATAAGAACGATAGGATGAGCCAGCATCTTTTTACAGATCGAAGCTCTTATTGTGATGATATGATATGTTCTGTCAGAATTGCGTGTGATGAGTAGCCAG
>JAFREE010000289.1:0-17155 GCA_019400425.1 Hymenochaete sp. R1
CATTGTTTTGAGTCCCTGCGTACGCATGTAGACCCATGCGTGCGCGTACCCTAAGTCCACCTTCGATATTTTAGAACCCCCTCTCTGTGAACGGAATGGCATGTGTGTCATGATGACTCATGATTCACCCGGCCTTGCATGACTGAAGCACACATGTGCATCGCCACAATATTCTATGACGCTCTTGAGAAAGAGGGTCAGGCGTCTTTTCATCGTGCGGTGGTGAGGCCCAGGCCAGCTATCAGAACAGAAGGTTTAGTTATGGGCGGCAAATTAATCTGCAGTACTCGAGCCCTTCTTCTGACGATAGGGTTTTGCTTGATGCTCCTCGATCGCAATACCTTTTGACTGCCTTGAAATCAGAACAATGGTGAATATTTGTTTCTTCGGGAAAAAAGACGGATGTGAGTATCCATTTATTCTCACTCTTGTTTTATCCGACCTCAACACCCAAGTCCGCTGAACGCGATGAGCTGCGTATTGAAATCGGATGAGGTCCTGACTGGTGGATTCCGATTCTTTTCTCGTCACTTAGAATTGAAAAAAAACGAGTCTGGACATTAGAATCTGCACCTGAGTTCTGACGACTTCTTAACCTTGCTTGGATATCGTGCTATCCCGTCCATCCATCTTTTCGCTCACGTTTCTTTTAAGAATTTCTCGTCGCAGACCGTAGCGGCGGTATGGGCCATAGCAGCTTTGTTCAAATGACCTATTAATACCATTTACATATCAGAACGCCAGTGTTTGGTTTTATAACTCGAGTTGCACAAAAATGTAGCACGGACCATCAACCTGTTGTTTGTTGTAAACTGCATTTTTCAGCGCCTTCGTGAATATCTTCGAGTCATTGATAGGTCGCGTGTATCGTTCAGGTTTTGGAGGCATCGTCAGTTCTCGGAGCAGATTTTCAGATTTGTGTTGCCGGTGCCAGTCGTGGGACAAAATGCCGTAATATGAGACTTGGGGGCTTAGCAAAGACCCCCTGAGACTCTTGCCGTTCTCGAACACAACCCCGGCTAAGCCACTCTTTCTTCTACACATCGACGCGCGCGCTGCAGATTCAGATCCAGTAAAAGCAGACACGCAAATATCGACGGTTTAGCTTTCGTTCGTCCTTTGTGTTATATCCGTCTTTATAGCCTCTGCTGACTCATTTTCATGGTTTTAACATCTTAGCGTCCTCCGTCGGTGTCTATCGCCATCGATAACCATGAACCAAACTCATTTCGTTCAATACGTGCCTCCTCAGACTCAGGCTCAGCCGGCACCAGTTATGCACCATTATATCCCTCCGCACCAGCATCAAGCTCATAGCCCAACGCCAGCTCATCAGCAGCCCCAGCAGCATCGCCAAACGCCTGCCCCGCAATTACCGCCTGCAACAACTATCTCGCCCAGTGACACGTACAAGCAACCCCAACAGCCTCACTCTCATTCTCAGCAACCGCATCAGCACGCTAGTAATACTCAATCTACACCCCTCCTTGCACAGGGTGACTGGACGAAGAACTTAGTCCAATTAGCAAAGACCGCTGAACTCAAGTACGTATTGCGACCTGTTGTGACTCGGCCTTGCCAATCATTGACAGATATGCCTAGAAAACATGCACTAACCTTGCAGCTCCATACTGCTCATATCTTATCTACGCAGGCGCAGCTTGACAAAAAGGGTATAGAATTGGCCGATGTTAAAGAGCGGAAGGCTGGGTTCGTGAAACTCGCTCGACCCAGTTTTCTTTTCTGACGAGTTTCTCTAGGCTGGAAGCCGAGCGCCAGAAATTGCTCGGTAGTCTCAGAGAGGTATGAGCTTTCGTTTCTATGCTTAGATTTTGGCTGAGCTTGATTGACAGATCAACGAAGAACGCGATAAGGTCCGTGCCCTAATTCGAGCTTTTTGCAGTTTCCTCGTGGACTTACGACTCTAAAGGTAGACATGGATGAGATCAAAGTGAATGACGAGTACGTTATCATCGTAGAAAATTCATTCGTTTTGAGACTTATCTTTTGATTCGAAGATGCTCAGACCTACGGGCCAAAATCAAAGTGCTTTCCGAAGGTGATTTCATCAAAGTGAAGAGGGAGGTGGATGCTTTGCGAGCCGAGTTAGGCCAACCTCCGACTCCCGACCTAGAGGAAACACTCGAAGAGAAGAAGAAGGGGTGAATATAGTTTCTATCTCTTTTCGATAACAACTCATGGGTAATGCTGTGTTAGGTCGTCTCGGCCACCTGGGTCTTCCATTGCTGGCACCCGAACTGTTTATGCTGCTTCACCTTCAGCAGGCGCGAAACGAGCTGCTCCAGTCATTGCGGAACTTACAGACAATACCACTAAACGACCTCGCGGACGTCCGAGAGGGAGCAAAAATAGAATGAAGGAATCCAATTAACACCACTTCGATTGCCAGTCTACGCGTTTTCTTTCGTGTATTATTAGTGCCCAAGGACAGCCTTTCTCCTGCTCTCATCGCACTATAGGCATTCCTTTTTACCCTGTTGTCTTTGTGCCATACGCGCGAAACGTCCAATTCCGTAAGTGTAGCTTTTATCTTTGTAATTGTATAGTTTCCGTATGCTGCGGTTTAATGCACATTCGATTCACAAGTTTCCGCGTCTAAATTTGGGCGACTTTGGGCGCCTCTATACACGCATTCTGCACGATGTTGATCCCGCGGGTGCCGCAGTAAGAGCGAAGGTATCGATCATACACGAGTTTTACATTACAGGCGTTCGTCTGCCTCAGTCTTTCACCTCTCACTCCTTCAAGCCATTATGAGCGACTCCCACAGTGACATGTTCTATCTAGACTTCGCAGTCTTCAAAGTATGGACCTTATTATACTTGCAGCTGTTGCACGATCTAAAGCAGATTTATGCAGGTCGAGAACGTGCTGTTCCGCGTTCCCAAGGAGGGATTCATAAAACATTCCGATCTCTTCAGAGGCATGTTTTCTTTGCCTGCGGAAGACGGAAGACGGAGTAGAAAAGGATGGGTCAAGTGATGGGAAACCTTTGCTCTTGCAGAGTATCACGGCCGATGAGTTTTGTGCATTTTTGAAGGTCCTTTATCCGTCGTAAGTCCCGTCAACTGCTGTCTTCGTCATAAGAAATAAGCATGATAAATAATCATGAATATAGGCCGTCTAAAGTGAACGAAAACGATCTCTCAGAAGACGATCTTCTCTCTGCCTTCAGGTTAGCGAGTATGTGGAACGTTCAAACAATCATCGACATCATCATAGACCGCCTTAATCACAAGGCATTGCATCCATGTCGACGCATCGAAATCGCGCTGAGGTGCAAAGTGAAAGGCTGGATCCGAAACGAAATCAAATCGCTCGCAGTTGAAAAGCATAGTCTCACACTTGCGCAGTCACAACAACTTGGAGTCGAGGCTGCTTACGTTGTTACGCACATGCGCGAATGGGAGCTACGCCGCTGCATCTCGTCGGAGCAGCCGTTGAAACAGACTTCGAGTAACTCTACTTTCACTCAATCAAGTCTATTTGGAACCCCAAATCCTTCTGCATCTCAGAACAGGAGTCATTCACGCCACGTACCTTCAATCCCAGCATCGGACAAGAGCGAGGACGATGAGTTCGATAAAGAGTTGGATCAGATTATATCCGCCCACGGCTGGGATTGGTGAAAGCAAAGAGTTAGATGACTACGAATTGGAAGTTTCACATGAAGTGAGTCTTTTTATAGATTCGTGACGCTAGTACCATTATTAACACAAATACTAGAGGTTTATAATGGAATCCAAATCTACACAACGATGTGATGATGTAGAAAATCAATGTGATAGTACCCCAAGAAGCACCTGTTTTTGATGCCAATCTCTCAACGATATACTTAAACAAGCGATTGTCATCGATGGACATTCTTCGTCACCGGGCTACGAAAAGGAAAGGTCTAGGTGACGCTTTCTTTTTCTTTTTCTTTTAGCAAATGCGAGAGACAATCGTCCGGGGTCCCAAGGAAGCCAATACCATTTCGAGTGCCTCACTATCCGAATATTTCATTATCCAGCTCACTCTTCATTACAAGGGTTAGCGAGGCGAAGAAAGGAAAAATGCGACGCCGTGCGTTTGATATAGTGCCCCATTTACTTCCGCGGCTGCGATTCTAGCTTTCAAGCTGGACACTCGCCGCAAAGCACCGATCAATTCATGAGCATGTCGATTCCCTTTTAACGCTGATCTGACATGCGTCCCACGACCATTAATATCGTCTCTAGCAGCCAGCGAGAAAGGACGAACTTGAAAGGGTAAAAGAAGAAGAAGACGACGAAGACGGGGGGAAGCGAACAGAGTTACGTGATGACGTTGATCGGTCGGCTTTTAGGTTAACGTTAACATTAGCGTTGAGATCAGATTTTCACACACCGGGATTCACACTCGGCCGAGGAGATTGCTTGAAGTTGAGTTCAGTCTCGACTTGAATCCCGAAAGAAAAGGTCGTCTGGCCTGAGAACATTCATATAGGAATTATCATTAGGGTCAATATGAATATGAATATGTGTCAAGGTCTTCTTTTCCTCCGCTGCCTTTCAAATAAGACAATAATCACGAAGCGTTCCATTCGAGTGGGGACGGTGCCACTGTCAGGCTATCGCAGTATATAACAAGAAGCATATGGTGATAGGCGGGTTTATCAGGAAGATCAGTCTCATTTACCATCCATGATGTGGTCAAAGCAAATATAACTATTATAAGCTCGGACCGGTCTTGAGTACGAACGAGTCAACTCAGCCCGATCACCCATTCGAGCTGAGACTGAGTAGCCCCTTCAACGACATGTTGCATATGTCAACCCCGCCAGCAGCAGGTCTCTGCGCCTGTAATCACGCAAGGGCAGCAACAAGCGGGCAGAGAGAAGACAATGTTGAACATGAGAAGACGAGACAGCTTCGGACATAAAGGTGGCTTCTCATGGGTTGTCGCAACCAGACTACCAAAGAAGTCTGGAAGCGTTGCGACGCGAAACGCCCAAGAAGTCGAAGTGGACATTTCAAGGGCGAGGAGAAGGAGCAGGAGCAGGGGCGGGATCGGCGATAATGACTTGTTGTTCGCGTCCAAGAAGTCCAAGAGGAAAGAAATGCGAGAATCCAAGCGGGATTTGTATTTTGTGCTTGTCTCTTGAGTTTGATGGACTCGTTATCCGGAGTCAAGTCGACTGATTGGATTAACCTGTCATATTGCAGAAGAACGATAGCTCGGATTTGGAAATCACCAATATTATCTGCGTGCGCCAGGGCTTGCCAGCTGGCAGGCCTAGGGCAGCGCAGTGTGTACAGTCAGTCAGTCAGTCAGTCAGGCGGAACGGGATTGACGGCCTGTGTGTGTGAGAAGGCCAACGGCGGAACCCCCCCAGATACCCTGGACTATCCCAATTTTCGTCGGTGAAGAGTCCACGTGAATTTATCCTGCCTGCCTGACGAATGCCCGAGAAGATGATGTTTGAGTCAGGCCATCGCAAATCGCAGCCCGTGCCGCAGTCGAATCGCAATCGTCCGACTTACGAGTCAGCATCGCGTCTTTTCAAACTTAGATCTTGTAAATTTAAAGCTTGAACGCGCGTCCGACGCCGATGACTGCCTTTTAAGGATTCTGCAAAGAGGTTCTTAGTCATTCGGAATGAAGCAAGCGTCGGGATGTCGGGGGTCGTGGAAAGTCGGAAATATGATTAAATTGATTTGCGCTGATTTCCAGCAGGTGTCGGGCGGGCGGAGTGTCAGCTACATCCGCATTTTCACGCCAGCATCATCATCACCACATCCCGGTCTCTTCCATGTCTAACATACACACATATCATCATGATCATGTCTGTTCTTCATATGCTCCAAGCTCAACGCTGACTGGCTCGGACCGGAGACAAAACCATCCCATTCATCCATCCATCCAATGATTCCGAGGGGAAGTTCAATTGAATTGATTTAGGAGTGGCCTCGGAGGCTCGGAAAATATCTGACTTTTGAGACACATTTCTCAAGTCAGCGGTCGCCTTTCCCGTGCCTCCACACGCCCCTTTTCCCGCGGGAACGACCCGAGGATGATAACAAGAATAAGTGCAAGCAACGGAGAGAGACTCGGAGATGACAGGGGGTTGTGATGAGTCATCCGGAGTACCTACTGCTTGTATCGCTAAGCCTCCGGCTGAAAGTCAAATAAGATACATTGTAAGGACTCGTACATTGCAACGGACAGTTGGAAGAATGATGGCGGCGACTCGGCGAGTAGGTTCACCGCCATGTTTTTTTTTCTGAAAGAAAGCAAGGAATCTTGTAAAAAGAAATTGGAAAATCGAGCGCTTACTCTTTTCAAGGTTTCGACAAGGCGCCGAACTGTTTCATTTATTCCATTTATTCCTCGCATTTGTCGTGTCGTTTGCGTCTCTACCGTCCAATAAAGATCGCAATGCTCCTTGGCGATGATGATTACGACGCGAGCGATAGAGGAAGCTTAGGAAATGATTTTTGTATCCCTGTCCCCGGTGAGCCAGACGTGGCGACGAGTCGACGGGTGATGTGATGTTGACGAATGGACCGAACCGAACGCTGCCACAAAGAGATGGCCTCGGTGGCGACGGGACCTGCACAGAACAAGGTGCGACAGAGAGATAGAAAAAAAAAGTCAATCCGCGAAAAGCTTCAAGGTTCGCTGGTGAGTTCCCTGTCCAACCCCGAGCGAGCACAATTTGACACTGGTGCCGGCTGTGAGTCCGCCACACAAAGCCCATTCAGAAATCAATACATGCATATGGACAAGGGTTGGAAAGTGGCGAGCGGGTTTAAATTGGGTACAATGATGTTACTGTAACACTCGGTAAGTAGGGATCGAGCGGAGCGGGGGCGGGGCGAGCCTGAGTTCTTGACGACCGTCCCCGGGGATGTCTATAGGATGGCTCCGGTGATCATCAACCCAGCCTGAGAGGTCGCAAAGATTGAAAGAAGACGCGAAAGGGACGGTGTGCATGAGAAACAGGAGAAAACGTCGGGCATAAAGGAAAATCGCGCGCGTACACATGCACGATGGAGATACTCAGGCCTGATTGTGATACCGTATAGTATCCCATATCGCTTGATCTTATTCAGTTTTTTTGGCCTTTTTATGATTCCGGAACGAATCCGGACGAGGAGCTTTCTCGCAGTTAGAAGACCGAGCTTGAAAGAGCGGGACGAGCTCAATGAGGACGACGCGCGCGGGGAAAGGGGGGGTTGTCGGGGTCTCTCGGACCGTTGCTTTCTTTCTCTCTCTCAAGTCAATTCAAGTCAAGTGGCCTCGCGTTATGTTGGCAGACAAAAAAAGATCTCAGAGTCGGTAGCACCAACAAGGCAAGAAATGATCCCCTTTCGATTTAGACCAGAGACTCCTGACTGGTCCAGCAAAATGTACAGCCGAGCGTGGAAACAAAGAAAAGAAAAGCAATTCAGTGGTATAGACTCGGAGAGGGGCGAACTCTCAAGGGAGGATGCCAATTTTTTTGTCTTGTTGACGACGCGTAATTATGGGGAATGGCGACCAGTAAGCACCATTCCGTCTCATTTCGAAGATTCCCGAGACATTTGTTGGGATCCCAAGCCCAAGCGCGTACAAAGCCATTCTCCGAGTCGCGTATCATCTTACCACCTTTCGTGGCTCGGACAATGCGCACTGTGATTTGAATTCTTTCTGAATGGCACGACATGATGAAAATAAATTCCATTAATATTATATTGTCTATTGTCGCCAGCCCGTCGAAGAAACCACGGGGGAAAAGGATCACGGTGCGACACAACATGCCCAGAAAAGGAAAGGATGCGCGTGTCTCCGAACACATCCGTTAAACACGCTCCGAGTTCGAGTCCGAGAACAACATTCAGCACCAAGCATCCGAGCCCGAGTCCGACGGACGTGCACAGCAATAAAACAGGCTTACGCTTACCACCCCAACGCATTTCAGAAATGATTTCTCACCCGCGGCAGTAATACCAGTAAGACCTGTGGCCACCAATCCGAGTCAAATTAATTCGTACGCACGGCACGTACGTACGTACGTGGGCCCACTGCCCCAGTGTCCACTCCGGCGTGCCCAGCGTGCCCGCAACGACCCGACGCGATCCGAAACCGAAACCGAAACCAAAACGAGAGGACGTGGAACGCAACAAAATTGGACATTTTCCCTCCCTTCCATGCCAGCGCAATATAGATACAGCCGGCACTTCCGATATCGATATATATATGGAGTGTGGGGGTACCATTGCGGGTCGAACGCACGTCAACATTGAAGTTTAAGTTGATATTAATATTAACATTGACGTCGATGCGAAAGCGAAAGCGAACGTGCCACGGCTCGGCCGTAAGGATAATCATGTTAATATCAATGAAAGGCTTAAGGAGGGTGAGGGGCAGCGAGGGGCCCGCCCGAAGCAGCACGGAAACAGCGGACTGGGGTCGCCACTCCAGGTGACTGATCAGAGAGGAGAGGAAAGAACGAGACAGAGAAGATCTCAGGCTGACAGTAGTACTAGGTACTCCTCCCGCTCAAACGGGGAACGTTGGACGTTTGAGCTCCCCTTCAAGATGGCTCTTCCCCTCTTTTGCCGACCCGACGCCGGGGTTGTGAGGCGCGCGCAATGTGGGTAACGATGCCGATGCTAATGTAGCAAGCTTAAAGTTGAGACAGGTGCAGGTGCTACGCCATGGCCGGGTGGGTGCTAAAAAGTGTGGCTTTTTTCCTTCATTTCGTTTCGTCTCGGTGGCACACCCCGCTGGACCGATATGATAATGTGAATGTGATTCTCGTTCTCGAGCGGGCGAACCGATAGCGATGATGATGATAGCGATGGCCTATTCTTTTGAGTTGAACTGTATTGGTAGTTCGGATCGAAGGAAGCTTGTTTTCTGGGAAATGATGGAGGAGTTCGAGCGCGCTTCTTGCAGGTGCCAGAACTACAGGTGAAGAAGGGTCGATTCAGACGGAGTCCCGGAGGCTCGGAGACGGAGAGAGGGCTTCTTCTCGATTTCCTCGCTGATGCTGAGGCCGCCAGTGGATGAAGTTAAAAATTTGCGTTTATAACGCCCTGCGACGCACCGATGTAGACGGCCTGGAGCTACAGTGTACTAGGGCGTTTACAAAGAAACGCTGAGCCCGAGCGCCCGGAGAACGCGGGGTTTCCGCAAAGTTCGCACTGGGCTGTAAATGTAGAATCGATGCTCCGAGTCGCTTCTGAGCTGGACTGATGAGAGAATAGGATGACACAGAACGTACCGATGCGAGACGCTGGAGGACAGCGATGTTTGATGCCTGATAAAGTGGTACATACATAATCATAATCACAAACTAAAAAAAACTTGATGGATAGTGCGCTGCTGAGATCAACCCTATTGTCCTCGCTAGGCGAAGCACAAGGACAAGTCTTGGAGTGGAAATTCGGGAATCTTAGACCTTAGACGACGAAGCTCTCGATTAGTCGAACAGAAAGAACGACGAATTTGATGTATCATGTGTCAAACAGAGAACAGAGCGGCAATAGATCCAGAGTAGCTAAGGTGCCATGAACGGAAAACGGATCGGAAGCTCAAGGTGTAAGTTTAGTTGATTCACATTGGCTCTTGCTAGTGGACCGACCCCGCAGTCGCCTCGCCGAGGCGCTGGGCTTGGACGTGGCGGAGAGAACCTGAGGTCCCTGTTGAACGCCGCACAGTAAACTGAGGCCACCGGCGCCCATATCCAAGGGGAAGTTCGCACGGGCGTGTCGGCAAAACACAAACAAGGCGGCGACGCAGTCAAATTCCACACGGCGTAGCACAAAGCGATACGAATCAAGATAAATCTTAGGGAAAAGGAGGCGTAGACGTGGCTTTTGAAAATTGAAAGCGCTTGACGCGTCTAAGCTTAAGGTGAAAGGCGGCGTGCCGCATACCGCATAGCGCTGTCACGACCAGAGAGAAAATTGTGGTTTTGAATGGGATCTAGGAAGGAGGAAGCGGAAAGGTAGGCGTGATGTGTGATGAGGCGGATTATTGATGATAGGGTGGGGATCGGCTCTGTGAGCTAAGGCCAGCTCAAGTAAGTACGTCCGATCCGAGGGATCGATATCCCAAAAGGCGGAAATCCGGAGGGTTGTAGGCGGTCATGTCGATATAGCGTATAAAAGGAGAAATTGATTCCCATTGACACCTTGTAGATTGTAGATAGAAAGGAAAATTGTATTTTGCTCGGCAGTTCCAGAACACACACACACACACATGTGGCTAAGAGAGAAAGAAAAACATGCGGGGAGGATTGTTCTGTGCATGCGAGCGTGTGCGATGGCCCGATGATCCATGATCCCTGTTTCTCTTTTCTTTCTTTGATAGATGCGGAAGGCGAGGCCGCAGCTTAGGCCAAGAGTGATAAGGGGGTTATGATGGTAATAGAGATTGTATAGTGGTGCGATAGGTGAAGCTACGCCGCAGTCGGAACGGGGTACGGGAGCTGTGCAGGAGGAAAGATGAAAGCGCGGGGCAGGCACGGCCAAAGGAGAGGGAAAGAGGGAGTACTAGTCAGTGGGTGTGCCTAAGGTAGCCGGTGCGCGGGAGTCGGGAGTAACGGAAGAGATGAAAGGACGATGCTTTCTTTGTTTCAAAAGAATTGAATTGAAGGACTGAATGGGGAGTGCGAGGGAAGGAAACTGAAAAGGAGGATTTGAAAGCGAGAAGGGCAGCGAAGAGCGAGAATGAGGAGCTAGTGGATGGATTGGGAGAGATGAAAGGTGATTTGACAGGGACGGGATGGGATGGGATGGGATGAGACGAGACGAGACGATTATACCGAGCGACCGATAGGAGGCGACTGGATTGCGACTGGACTGGACTGTCGCTGAATTCGCCGAATCCGAATCCGAATGACTCCTCCTGCTAATAATCCATATATAGAAATATTACCCATTTGCGGATGAGAAAGAGACCCCGGAGACTGCTAATGAAGCTGTACCCACAGCCACAGTGTGTGGATGACATGACGCTCCTTGCTCTTCTCTCTTCTCGTCTCTGTCCTGTCCTTTATAACTAGCCCATCGCCCCTTCTCATGATGGACCACTACCCCGCCCCTCTCCCAAACACTCTCCCCTCCGCTCTCGCTAGCTCCCTCGTCCACCCTCGACACCGACGGTCACATCCTCGTCCTCTCCACTCAACATGGACGCATCATACTGGCCACCCTTCCATCCTTCCCCAACCTCCTCTTCCTCATCGTCACCCACAAGAGTCAACTCGGGCGCCTCTTCCAGCTCATCCGTTTGCTCTGCCGACCTCCCCACTCTTGTCAGCAAACCCCTCACGCCTCCCATCATCAACTTCCTCGTCGACCGTGTTCGTGATGCCGTTGAGCATGGGCTCGAGAGAACCCCAGGCTCGTCCAGAAACAAGTCCCGCCGTTATCAGTCATTCTCCCGGTCCGATGCCTCCGTAGACCACGAGCGGCGATTCATCTACGACTTCACAGCATCCCTCCTGCGCCGCGCAGAAGTCACTTTTTCCGTCGTACTTGGCGCTCTCATCTACGTCGAGCGGGCCAAGCCCTATCTCCAAATTGCAGTCGAAGGTCCGTCTCGCCACTACCCTCTTTTTTCCCTTTGCATAGCATATACTGACTCACTTCTTTCGTTTGTTCAGAATGGGCACATCACCGCGTCCTCATGGGTTCTCTCATCGTCGCTGCAAAGTATCTGAACGACGCCTCACTCAAGAATACACACTGGGCTTACAGTTCCGGTGTCTTCGGTCGGAGAGACGTACAACGCATCGAGCGCGAATTCCTCGACGTTCTCGAATTCGACCTTTCCGTGCATGAGGAAGACCTCGTCCACGTTTGCAACCAACTCGTCGAAGCGGATGTGATCGAGGGCCTGAGGAAGCCGAAGGTGGACGTTGTGCACAGTCTGGAGGCAGTCAGGCGGATATGGGAGGAGAAGGCACGGACCGCGATGAAACTCGCACAGCACCAGGTCAAAGTACAGACGCAGGTGCGGCCGGAGAAGAGGCAAAAGTCAGACAGTATGGATATCGATGTCGAGGAAGAGCGCGGAAGGTACAAAGAACGCCGCACAGGTGCCTATGCCTCCGTTCCCGACCCGCGCGTTTCAGGCGCTCTATCTGTTTCGCCAACTTCCTCATCTCCTAGCTGCTCCTCTTCTTCCGCATCGCCAGCGAGCTCAAACTCGCCGCAAACGCCTCCGCCGTCTTCTGCATCAGCACCTTCTACCGCATACGAGTACCCTCATTACATCGTCCCTCGCGTTTCCACTGCCAGCAAATCAAGCTCCTTCCCTACCGTTATTTCCATTTCTTCTGCGTCTACACCGTCGCCTCGCGCATCTCTTCCACCTGCTCCCATCCCTCAGCCTCGGTCTTTCTTCCCCTTCTTCAAGGTGAACGGCGGTCCAAAGCCCGCATTCCCTATTGCTTCCGATATGGATGCAGAGATGGAGGACGGGGGACTTTCGTTTGAAAGCCCCACTTGCATTGTTCCAACTTACCGTGCGCGATCGAGGACTTCATCTCGAGCATCACCTTATGGCAGCGGTACAGGGAACCAGACGCACAAGCGCTCGAGTGCTCTGGCGATGTACCCAAGCTACGTAAACTTGGAAGCATAAGAGTCGAATACTCAGTCGGACATCATTCTGTTTTTTTTTATTCTCCTTTCTTGGTATGGGTCCGCGCAAGGGACACCCGTCTTCGATGCACATTTTTATCCTTCTTCTTCCATGGGATTCATTTTCTTTGTCTCTGGCACATCGCGCACATTCATTCATTCAAACACGTTTCCACTTTTTTTCCACAGCAATTCCACTTCATTTGTTTATACTTCGCATTTTTCATTTGTTCTGTCCCCTCTTTTCCCATTGATCATTCTTTTCACGGCCACGGGCCTAGCCAATGCAATGCAATTCTTCCTCGATTTACCCTGTGACCCAAACACTTCTTTTCCAAGTTCTTGCCGCACCGAATGATTTACTTTACATTGCTCCACTTTTTAAAAGCCTCCTTTCTCTAAGGATTCTTACTGTACATACGCTTCCAGCGTTTTCAGCGATACAGCCTTTTCCCTTCTCATCGGGTTGGCGGCTCCGCCTCACCGTGTTGTTCCTTTCCCGTCCTTTCCTTATTTTCTTGTACCACGCTCTGCTCTCGTCCAATCCTGACTGTGTTCTTCCCATGTGTGTTTCTTGTACTGTCATCGCTCCCTCCTGTCTCTGCCTGTAACTGCTTCGCAGCGGTTGAGTAACATCGCATCGCGATTGATATTCGATAACTAAAAAAAAACATAAAAATGCCATTTTGATAAGCTTCGCCATTGTTGCTGTAAGGACTCGGATATAAAGGCACACTCGACCCAGCCAGCGGGTGCACCTCCCCTGAAAACGGGAATGCGACACACACGGCACTCCCGCGCATGTCCGTCCCCGTCTCTCCGACCGTTGATACTATATCTATAACTATACACTGATGCGATGCGATACCAGTAGTTCCGGTCCTCCTTCGTACATCCGTAGTCTCGCCGAGCTGAGACTGCGACTGCGAAAGTGCGACTAGTACTGCGACTGCGAACAGAAAGACCTCGAAGTTATGCAAAGTTTTACCGGAGTCGATATCGGAGTCGGAGTCGGAATCGGACGAATGGGCGGAAGACATGGAAGGGGATCCAAGGTTCCCCGTCCATTCAAGTTACTCACTAGTACTTGACGACTCCGAGTCACGATTTGGAGGACCTCCAGGGAACGCGGAACAGTGCCTTTTTTCGTATTTTGTATTATTATTATGATTCGTTTCTTTTTTCACGTTCGTTGAGTCTCGGAATCGTCGAATTGCTTGTGCGTGCGTGTCTTCATGTCGATCGGCCCGATGGAGTTGGGATATCCCGCCCCGCCGCTGCCGCCGTTTCTCGCCGATGACTGACGCGTCTCTTGTCTCGGTCTGGTCTCTGTCATCATCATGAACATTGGTATACGATTCTTGTGTATTCTTATTCATCGATCTCGACGACGATTCCGCAGGTATGCTTACGAATTGTGATTGGTGCGTTTGCACAAATGCATTCTATAGAGCAATAGGGTGAGAGACTGGGTGACTCGGAGGCCGCCGAGCTCGGTGGGATCGTTGTAAGCTAACAGTAAGCTTTGCCTTCCCACCTCATTGGAATGGACCACCCCTCCGAGTCGGTCTGTCATCGACCTTGATTCGACTGGTCGGAATTAATGTATGTATTTGGTCCGTAAAAGGAGCTTGTTGACGATGACGACTTAGTAACTAAGTGAAAAAAAAACTTGAAGCGAGGCCCCCGACATATGCGTGGTCTGTGTCTGCTGCGTTGGCGTTGCGTCGTGGATGCCCCTTGTGATAGAGTGTATTTTGAGAAGGACATTTCAAGTTTTTTCTTCGCACCCCACTCACTGGCATGCTCGTTCTGTTTGTTGGGCAATAATATATATATTGCTATTCATTTGTGCAGTGTTCAGTGTTCATTGTTCATGATCCGTGCGTGCGTTTGCGTAGGTAGGCGCGCCATTTCAGCTGAATGACGCACCGACGCTCGATAATATTAACCCAGTCCAATCCAATTCATATGAATATCATGATCATGACATATTATTGCATCCTTGACCGACCGAGACCTCCGTATCCGGCGTCATTATTGGATACATCCATCATCTCACCTCCTCCTATCGAAATCGGCCTGAAGTATCCACTTCAACTTATTTCGTTGCCCTCGTCAGGCCCCAGTCCAAGAGTCATCTAAGAGCGAACGTTTGAGGGCCTGGGTGTGGGTGTGGGGTAACTTGAAGGGGTCACGGTGGCTGGTGGAACCTGCGCCCGCCGCCGCTGCGCGTCATCGACTCATAATAACTTGCACACTCACGCTCATCTCTTTTGCTGGCCATTTTCTCTCCAGATCTAGCCCTCCCTGACATAGACTTGGACACGGCACTGGCATCAGGAGCTACGCACGGTTGCGCCACTTTGGTTGCTTCCGAGCCGCCTGGCTTAGGGACACTTTCTCTCCTTTAACTTGAAGCTCCCTCCCTCTTCCGATGATTGTCCTCAACGAAGAGAGGAGGGCAATCGAGCATCGTCATTTTTTGGCTCTTTCTTTGGGGCCGGTCTCGCCGGTCCGCTGCGCTGCTCGGCGTGTCCTCACGAATAAGTCAATCAGTGCCGGTGCCGATGCTCGTCGGACCTGTAGTGCGAATACCGCCCAATTTGCTGCATTTTTAGTAGTAATCAACCACGGTTGTGTCATTTTAGGATGAATTCCTGGCTTGAAGCTGTGTGTTCCGGTTGCGGCTTTGGGACCCTTGACGTCGTCGTCTCTTGCGGCGCGGTCGACCGCGCTGCGGCTGACGCGACGAATTTGCAACTTACTTTGCCACTAATAATAATATGCCTGTACATCACGAACATCAGCACCAGTGTCAATGCCACGCCGAGTCTCGTCGGCCACCAGGTCTGGATCGAGAGGATCGAGTGTCTTAGCTATTAGCGCGGCGTCGGACGCAGCAGAACAGAGCAGAGAATCATCAGACGCGGGAACAGCTCGGCATCCTCCTCTCCTCGCTTCAACTTGCAACCCACCGCGCACAACACACCCCTCTCGATCGTCCGGGCCTGATTTCTCGACAAATATCACTTCACGAGTGCAAAAGCGCGTTTGCAAGCGGGCCGTCGCGTCATCGTCTCGGCGTATCCACCCCCCGCAAATCCAATTCCGAGATTAACTCGTCGATCTTGGAAGGAGGGCCTGAAAGGTAGGTCTAGAGCTCTGGACGTCCCGCTTCGTTCTGGATCATGCAACTTGTCAACTCGGAGTCGGAGTCTCCGCAGAGTCTGCAAACTGCGCTTTCGTCCGTCAGGTACGGGGTCGATTTCGACCGATCTACTCTGACTTCAAATATCGTCGAGTGCAATGTTTTGCATGTCTCGGGCGCCCTAACGATCGTGCCTGGGTTTCTTATGCGGAAGTTACATCTAAAGGCGGGTATTAGACTTTAACGGGGACTTATTTGTTGCGCCAGGGCGCCCAAGCGGGCCTCGCCGGCTTAGAGCCTGCATGGAAGGTAAAGGTAAGCGTTCACTAAACAATCAACAATCTTCCTCGGGACTTGATCAGACCATTGTTAAATTCTATTCAAGCAGGTCGGTCTGGGGTCCCTGATCAGATTTCGTTCACGTTTGCAAGAATGCACTTTTTTTCAATTATAGAAAAAGAGTATGGGGTATAGAAATGCCGTGTGTCGATGGACCGCCGATGTTTCTCCCTTTTAATTGCTCTGATGCCGAAGAAGATGCATCCTGGCTAGGAAGGAATAAGCACACACGCCGGTCGGAGTGTGCAAGTACTCGTGGTACCACCTCCGACAACCAAACGATATTAAAGAATGGACGTCGGCGGACCGGTTCAAAGATCACGTAGCTGGGTTTGATATAGACGCCGGACGCAGTTCGAGAGAAGATGCCGGTCCTCATCGAAGTTGTTTGCGTAAGTCTTTTCGTCATCTCTGAACAGTCGGATGACATGGTCTTCTCGCCGAAAAACTAAGAAGACGCCCAATCCTCCCTTTCCAACACACCATCCTGCCGGAAACGAAGCAGAAAAGGGTAGAGACAGCACTGGTCAATCAATGATGCAAGTTCCTCCTGAAACTGAATGCTCATAGCCTTCAAGGGAAGCTTATCCGTGATTTTTCTCCTCTTGGCGTGCGGTACTGGCAGGCCATGCAAAACATCACGAAGATAGGCTTGCATTTCAGAAGTACCCTCGACCTCGACTATCCTTCTAATGAATTTTTAGAAAGTAAGTAATAATGAAAAGCATCGGAACATGAGCACGACGCGAGGCTGAGGCTCCAGCACAGCAACGCCGAGTACAAGACGGCCCGATTAGGCGCCCGAAGCTGACTCGATTGAATCAATATTGAGCAAAACGACCGTCGGTATCCGAAGGGAGGACCTCTGACTCCCTTTCTTTAGAGACGCTCGGACCATCTGGGCGATTCTTAGGACAAGTTTTGCGGAACGCGATCATAATGGTGAGTCAACCGCGGCACTGGCCTTTCCGGATGAAAGGCGGTGGATTTAGGGTACGCGCACGCTTGGGTCTACATGCGTACACAGGGACTCAGAACAATA